>JARJIL010000003.1:16905000-17445000 GCA_038502395.1 Dittrichia graveolens | reverse complement strand
TACATAAGATATATACATTTAGAGGAACAGCCTAATCAATCATTTCCTTATTTACCTCAACTACTTTATGACAACTCATGTTGATTAATGTTGATTTAATAAATTATTAAACATTATAACAACAATTTAATTAATCTAATTTTGGTTAAATCACTTATATCAGTATAATTTTTAAGATCCGATTACCCTCTTCTCTAATCATTTAAAAATAATGATATATATTTTTATTTTATTGTTTTTGAAAAACTATATTAATAACTAATAAAAAAGGCTGATGGGAAAAAAAGAAATAGAGAAAACATGAAAAGGAGAAAAAAATGGATATGCTATCAAACATATTTCATTTTCTCACACCGGATTCCACAAATACTATACCCTAAATTCTTGAATTGAACATGTCATCGAGCAAAAATTATTATCATCGCCGTAGCATTGCGCGGGTACAATGCTAGTGTGTGTGTATATATATCAAATTTTGCATGAAATGAATTAAAAGAATAAATGTAGCACACGTTCTTGTTAAAGCAATATATCTAAATTAGTCTACATTATTATCTACCCTATGTGCTTTTCAAAAGAATTATCGACCTTTTGTCTTCATCGGCCAGACCTAGATGATAAAGCCTAATATAAGGGCTCATCCGATTTACTAGAATTGACTGGAATTGAAATTATAAATTCCATGACAAGCTTGTCTAGGTGGATAAACGGTAACAAAGGAATTTGAAAAATTATTCAAATTCCCTTGCTGTGGGATTTCTCAGATCCTTCCATTATGTAAAGATATTAGAGAGATTAGAGTGTAATTGTATCCTTCAATCTTCTCAAATGTCCTCGTCGTTTTCAATGAAGAACCACCCCGTGACGATCCCTCAAACATTTTCTAGAAACCAGCGATCACTGTCTCTAGTTTATGAAAAGAACATGCGGCCATCCTTAACTGTTTTGGTTCACGAGAAGCAAAAATTGAAAGGCAAGCACTAGCAAACATAAAGCACAATTTCTGGTTCATGATCTATCCGCATCACGATAAAATTTCAAAGATTTTTCGGGCCTGTTGGCCAAGGCTATATGCTCATTAAGTACATCAGCGTAGCGTGTGTACGACCCAAAACATCTAAGGGCATCACAAACCTGTTATTGCCGCAAACTTCTGTGGGCTAAAAGGCCATAGTCCCTCTAAGAAGCTAGTCATGGAGGGATACCTCCACAAAACTAGTTACATGGTTGAGGTCTTCTTCGTTAATGAAATTAACCAAACAAATCGCTCAACCAACTAAGAACAACCATGCATCCCCGCCCATATAATAAAGAAAGAGCTCTCAGTATGTCATTCCTTACTATGTATAGACCTCGTAAGTTAACCTGTATTGAGTCAAATTAAGCCGCAGGCTCCACTCTTAGTGGTACACTTCCGTCAATTCTTTTAAGTTTCAGCTTATGACCATACTCTACCAAAAAACACAAAAATTTGATTTTTCATAAGGTGTCAACGGAGTTCTAAAAGCAACATTCGTTGATCTCTGGTCGGCTTCGTTTATGGTTGTGACTAGGATGGTATCTGATTATGTTCGAGCCCCCAACCTTCGTTGTCTAGATATTTTAATGAATACTTAGCTTGAGCCGAGTACTTAACCGGAAACACGGTCTTGATATTTTCTAAGTTGTCAAAATATTTCTAAGTACAAATTACATAACTTTAAGAAAATATTATGTAATTATATAAAACATATTAAATCTTCTATCTCATCAATCTATACATACAGGGTATTAAATATAACATTCTCCCTCTATTTGATAATGACAAGACTTAACTTAAAAAGTATCCAACCTCGAAAGCTCTAAAAAATTCTTCTCCACACATGTATCCTAGTGATACAAGATGTGCAACTGGTTCTAGGTAAATACCATCAATTGGTTCAAACACACTACAATACTCTTACCTATCTAAATACATAACATTTTCTATATTCTTCAACATATGTGTAATCTCTGAAAGCAACCCATCTAGAGACATATTTGGATAATACTTGTCATTAGATTTAGAGATGAAGCTGATAAAGGTAAAGAAAAAATTCATTTGGCTAAATAAGGTTGTGTGCTTCAACCATCAGATTGAAGAGAAAGGACATGCAAGTTAGGTTGTTTATACTTTTTCACATTATTAAGTGTTATAATTTGTGGATAACTGAAATTTTTTTATAATATGTATAGAATGAAATAGTAAGAGAGAATTTTTTTTATAGGAAATAAGTTTAAATGAATGGATATTTATAGGAGGATCAAGAGGATAATATTTTTATTGTTTTCAATTGTAAAAAGCAAAAAAAGAAGAAGAAGAAGAAGAAGAAGAGAGAGAGAGAGAGAGAGTAGCCGTATCGGGAGAGGAAAGTGGGAAAGAGGGGGGAAGCGGGGAGTGGAGTTGGGACGGTATGCTTTTGTTGGGGAAAGACGACACCTTAGCTCCGCATACCAAAGGACTGAAAGGAGGGAGGTTCACCATGTGACTTAATGAATGTAGTTATGATAGATATGTTAAACTATTCAATGCCTAAATTATTATTATTTTTCTTAATCATAATTAAAAATGTATATATATATTTTGAGTCACTCAAAAACACTAATTAAGCTTGGAAACAAAACTCGAAGCATATACAACTGTTAGTGAATCGAATTGAAGCATATATATATATATATATAGATGAGGACCACCAAGTTGAGTTGACTAATTTGAAGCCGTAGATGATGATATATGGATCCAAAAAGTTATTGTAAATATTAATATTAATATATATATAGGGGGACAAAGGGCATCTTTGGTGGTTTACATACATGTAGCATGATCTATATATGCATGAGTTTCATAACCAAAGATATCCCAACAAGAACAAGAGCATGCAGTGGTAGACATATATATATATCTATATATGATCAGCAACGACTCCGCCGGTTGGAGGGATGGGTTCTGTCACTACCACTGACACCCACTTCCTCTTTTTGTCAGCACCATCACCGCGTCCTTTTCCTCCTCCCCTCACACACCCAACCAACCAAACAAAGTGACATGTATCTATTGTGTATAAATCAACTTATTAATCTTAAGTTTTTATAACACATAACAAATTAATAGTGCTTGTTTTGCAGAATATACTCTTAAATACGTGGTTTAAAATAAAAGATAGTAAAATTATAAAGACATAAAAGTTATAATTGTTATGAGTGACAAAAACTTATGTATATATCATCTCCCTTTTATATTCTTATTATATTTCATACTTGATTATTTATGATGTTAAAGAACTGTCCCAAAAAAAGCATCCGTCTAAAATGATGGGTATTAATAGCAATAGGTTGAGTTAAAAGGGTGTAGTTAGAGTACGTAGTTGTGGTTTGATGTTAGGGCTTAGAGGTTTGTGGTTTCATGGTTTTTGTTTGGTTTGGTCGGATTAGTCTTATTATGTTGTATTTGAAGTGTAAGTGTGATTAATTTTTCTTGTAATTCATTGTACGTAATTTCTAACATCTTGCTAGTTCTAAATTAATATATTACCTTTAAAAGAAAATAATTATTGATTGGCTGATTTGTGTGAAGAAAAAAAAACATATTGCATGGAAAATGAAAAAAAATGTAATCTCTCCATCTAAAAATAACAAATACAAAATCTTTAATAAATATCATATTTCTTTTCATGTTGAATATGCAATTAAGGAATATTAAAACAAACAAATAAAGGTTTTACCTATGTAACCAGATAATTCACAAATTATATATATATATATATATACATATATATATGTTAAAAGTATCATGCATCAATAAGCTAGCTAGGTAGATGGATTTTTGTTTTAAAAAAAATATTCAAGGGTTACATGTAGCTAGGAAAATAAAATATGAATAAGTTGGTCAAACCCCCATCTTGGTGCATATGCATGAACTTTAAACAATAAACAAGATGACTTCTCAAACCCTGTGCCATTCACCCCTCCACATGTTCACTAGCATGCCTTTCTTTTCTTTTCTTTTCTTTTTCTTTCCTAGATTTCCCCAAGCACACTGACTCAGGATAATTTAAAAAGATCATTTCAAACCAGTTTTTATGAAACTTTTGGTTCCAAAGGCATTTTGTTTCTTTGTTTTTAATGTTAGGATTGAAGATATTAGTTATTATATATAAGTATATAACTAATCTTTTTTTAGTAAAACAAATACAATTAATTTTCATACTTTTATGAAAAAAAAAACAAATCTTATGGTAAATTTTATAAATTAAAATATACATATATAAAATAGAAGCTAAATATATAATTAAAAATTCTGAGTAAAAAACTAAGCAATGAGTATGCAAATACGAATTAACCAATTTTATAAATTAAGAAAACTGCTAACTAGTAAACAAAATAATATAAAAATCAGTTGGTTACCAAATAACTAATTAACCAAATCAAACAAAAAGTAAGATATTAAAATCTAAATGGTTAATAAGAATTAAGCTATAAAATCAAGAAACAAGGATTAAAGTCAAATTTCCCAACTTGTTTGAGAAGTTATAAGATTTTGAAGTCTCAAATCTTTCTTGGATTTTCGAATTCTATCTTTCAATTGTTGTTTGTTAATTTATTAGCAGTGAAGCAGAATTTCTGATCAAGTCTGTCTTCGCAACCTGTCTGTCTTCGCAACCTACAACCTTTGATTTCGATCATGTTTTAATGTCTTGGCTCACAAAAGCTCTAACTCTAAAACAATTGATTTTGTTTTTTCTTAATTCCTGAACTCTCATCTTTCGATTACTTACCGATTTTGTTCCTTTTTACCAAATGATTTTGTGTGATTAAGTCAGTCTCCCAGATTTATGTGCCCATTAAAAGTAATTACTTTTTTTGTTTAATCTTTGTGGATTCTATGTGATATCTGTTGGTTGCACCCACATTAAATTGTATACATGTCTTCAATGTACATGTTGAATAATCCCCTGTCTCAAAAATATTATCTATTTTTGACTTTTTAGAGTCTTTTCTTTTCATCTTAAATATTTTTGTTTGTGTTATATAATACTTGATAAAAATTATATTAATGAAAATACATTTAAAACACAATCCATTCATATATTTTGCATCAAATATTATATAACATAAACAAAAATATTTAAGGTTAAAATTAAAAATGAAAGATTTTAAAAGATCAAAAGTAGACAATATTTTAACAGAAAAACTAATCTATTTAGAATATCGAGTTTAGAACATAAGCAAAAGAAGCGCTATGTGGAGTTAGAAATGGTTAACATGTTATAGACGATTTAAAAATACTATATAATGATATTTAAGTGTTTTTTTTGTACGATTTGTGAACTGTTTGACCAAATAAAATGTTTCATCTTTTTAGATGTGTTTACTAATTTTACTAGTTAAACCATTTGAAGACGAGAGATTCTATACTTTTATATCCTTTTATTTTGTGTTTCTAGTTATCTACATACTAACAAGATCAAGACAAGTGTTAAAATCAAGAGAGAAAAAGAAGAAAGAGAAAAAAAAATAGATTCTACATGTCATCATCTAGTGGATAAAAAGATTATGTAGGAATAAATAGAATTTTTTTTTAAAGATAAGTTAGACAGTGTGTTATACATTTCCTTCCATTCTCCCATCTTCATAATCACATTAGACTCACATCATTCTCTCTTCCAATCGCTTTCCTTTGATCTTGTGATCTCTTACAACTATGTTATACTCATCTTCTATAAGAGAAAGGAAGTAAAGTAAGAGGAAAAGAATTTTAGAGAGAGGAGGAAAGAGAGAGAGCAATCGGGTTGTAAGTACCGATCCCTATCGAAGTAAAATAGAGGGTTCAAGGAAAAAAAAAAGAGAAAGTGTGGTATTCCTATATCTTACCCTTTAAAAATATGCATATCCATATATATTTAAGTGGTTTATGAGTTTATATTAATACGATATATATGTATCTTATAACGAAGATATTTTAATAAATAAAACATCAAATTTCATACCATAACAATGATACCTTTAATGCTACTAAACTCGATCAGTTTTGTCTATTAATTAATTAATTATAACTTTATGCAAACATATATAAAATTAATCAATTATAATAATCGAAACTATATATAAAGAATGCTTTAGATAGGTTGAGTTGAATTTTGTTTTAAATTGGTCAAGTGAAAACGAGACCCGAAGAAAGCGGAGAAAGTGACACGTTAACGGCTTGAAGATAGAAAAAGACCATAAAGAGACTAAAGATAAAGAGTTCATTGTAAAAAAACAATCACACATACCCAATTTTATATGATTTAACTTTTTTCGAATATATTTTTATTTAATAAAAAATATAAAAGGCACAATAATCAAGTGTGTAATGATTTTTGCCTTAAGAGTGTGCGATATAGCGATGAAAGTCGTATGTACAGCTTGGAGGGAGATCTTTTATATCTTCCGAGATCCACCCTACAATGGAAACAAAGTTTATGTGTGGAAGTTGTTAAGGCGCCGTGGTGGTAAGTTGTTTCCACTCCGTCGTTACATGGTTGGTGCCGTGAATAATTCAACACAGGTAGAAGAGGCATGGATGCAAAAATGGTGGGTCCATGCAGCTTTTTGTGTTAGATATATTACTTTGATAATTTTTATTGGTTAATAGTTTTTTTCTGGGTCTCAGAATTTTAATATAGTGAGAAGTAATCACTACGTATCTGAGTGATAAGTTGGATGATAAAGTAAAAAATTGACACGGTGGTGTGATGAAAGGTTACCATTTCAAACACTTTAAGGAAAAAGCCTACATTTTAAAATGGGGTGAGTAAGACGACAATAGGTTTGGCTGTGTCCTAAAACTAAAATGAGTCCAACATGAAAAAAACACAAAATGAGTCCAACATGAAAATAAACGAGTTAAGGTTGACACGTATAATAAACAACTTAAGTTTGGGTTGACTTATATGACATGTATCTTACTCCTATATAATGCATCTACTACCTAAAAAACTCTTAATTTTAACAAGAGTAAATTTACTAAAATACCCCTCCTTTAAGTCCACAATTAATGAATTTAAACAAATAAATATTGAAAACATAACCGACAATTAATGAATTCAAACCAATACTTATAACTGAATTATTTCTAACCATATATTTTTAATATTAACTTTTGATTAATGAGATCACCATACTTATAACTGAATTACGTCTAATCATATATTTTTAATATTAACTTTTGATTTATGAGATCACCTAAATTTCTATTTTCAATAAATCAAGTTCAAGAGATTTCACAAACATCAAACAAATGAAAAAGTCAAATAGTTGAAATTTATAAACATTGCATTCTAACTCAATTGCATAATAATTGGAACTATGAAACATTACACACACACATATACATACATATATATAATCAGCAACTTCATGATTCAGCCATGCGACAAAACTCTTCCAACAAACTGAAACACAAATAACTCAGAATTAGCAATTTAATTTCTTAATTTCAAAGTGGCTCTCGCAAAGAATCTTCACAAACTCATATTATCTTCATCTCGCAAAGAATCTTCACAAACTCATATTAGCTCTTTGTGATTATTCTGCACAAAACTCATCACAACCCCCTCTTTATTCGCCGCCGCCGCATTGCGCGGGTATCCCACTAGTAATAATTCAGTTGGGCTAGGGTCATACATAAATTTCGAGGGTCGACAAGCGAACCCGTTTAATTTTTATATGGATTTTCATATATAAACCAAGTTTTGATGTAATTATTATTCAAACACTCACAATTTTACGATATTGATAGTTTTAGTTTATAAAAAATTAAACAACAAAGTTCATTATGTTAAAAAGTATGATTTTTTGATAGCTCATTATAACTTTTAAACTTGATAATCTTTCAGCTCGTTGACCCTTTTACAACCCGTCAACACTTTAATAATCCACAAACTTGTAAATGACCCGCCAACACGCTAACGCGTATAATTAAACGGGTTACGGGTCTCAGATATACGAGTTAGTTTTTAAAATCCCGACACAAATAAATAAACGGGTCAGGTGTTTCTAACATACAACCCGTGAATCCGTAACATCCTAACTAGAATACGATTTGATTATCACCCCTATATAGAGCCTAGTTTCATAGACAGTTTGAGAGGGGACTGCTTATTGGTGACAGAAATAATACAATCACAAAAATTAATAGATATTAAAGCAAATCAAAATTGGTAGAAAAAATATACAAGTCGACCAACCAAATAATAACTTAAATGTATCAAAATATGAAAAATACCATATTAAAACCCACAAACTAAACCAATATATACCTGTAAAAAATTATACCAAAAAAATTAATTAACATAGTAGATATTCATATATGTGTGTAGTGTCTGTATATATATGTACGTATGTATGTATATATGTACTACACACTCTTGAACCTATTCATTTTATTTGATTTAAACTATTTATAAAATAAAATCAAGTGATCCATACATAGTGGATGTGCTTTGGTTGATGATTTCCATTTTCCTTCTAGCCCTAGCAAGAACTCATGCTAAAATAAACATAACAAAATATAATAACTAATTTAAATAATAATGATGAAGAATGTTCAATATAATTCATACATAATTCATAGTTTTAAGGGTATAACTTTAGCTTTTGGATCAATAACATCAATACTTCAGATTGCATTTTAAAAATTTGGGCAGAGTGCATTTTCGTAATTCACATGTGACGCTTTTACAAATCACATATGGTTATATACTGAATCACTTGAGATGCTTTTATAAGTCATGCAGATGCAGTCGTAGCTCCGTCCTACCGTCGTCTTGCTTCTTGTCGCCATTGTAGTTGTAGCTCTTGTCGCTGTAGTCGTAGATCCTACAATCGCCTCCCACCGCTACCGCACTTCTTGCCCTTACTTTGGATGCCAATTGGTCGCCACTGTATTGCCGCCACAAAGTTCTTTTCTATATATATATTTTCCTTTTTCTTATGTATTTTACTTCTGTTTTCGCTTCAATGTGAGTATTCAATCTTCTATCACTTTCACTGCGGGACTGTATTAGAGATATGACTGGATTAGGGTTTCTTTTGTTTCTGATTTCACTTTCTTTCTTTTTTTTGGTTTGTTTTCTTGTATCTGATTTCCAGCCCTATCAATATCAATTTTTTGGTTTTGTTCTTGATTTTGCACAATAACACAAAGAACACAACAAAAACATGAAGAACACAATCTGTGGAGTAGGTAAGAGGTTTTGTATACAATGTAACGAATTAAGAAATTTATTGTATTATTGAAGATAAATTGAAGTTTATTGTATATAATGATACTAGTTTAGATACCCGTATAAATAAACGGGTAACCATAATTATTTATGTAAACATATTTTGTACATTCATTTAACAAAATATATGATTTTATTGTATGAGCGAAAGAAGAGTTCATTCCAATGACAATTTTAAGAATGATCTATAGTTTAATTACGATAAAATTTATAATACAAATATAATAAACATAGATATATAAGGACAAGAATTTAAATGTGTATAATATTTTATTATTGATGTAGCTTAGGAATAAATAGATTTATATCTAAATTAATGTAGTGAATAGTTTTGAACAAATAAAATATTAAGATCCTCTAATTAGATTGATGAAGATTAGTATTTTATTCATATTAGAAGATACTTATAATCAGACATATAGTTACTTAATTACAACATAAGAAGTGTTTAAAATTATAGAAATTATAATTATGGTAAGAATATGATTCGTAATTTTAGTAGGATTTGAATTAATTATGTATAATAATTTAAAAAATATAGATAAGTAAAAATACTTTAAAGGTGTAGAAGATCTAATTTTAAATTTCCATAAGAATTAATTTAGTAGGATAATATTTAAAAATTATATAATAAGTAAATAGCTTGTATAAGTATAAATACTTTAATTGTGTAGAAGGTTGATTTTATTTAATATATATAATTATTCCTTATCTTCATGTAATTTTAGTTAAATACATATTACGCAAAAGACAGTAAAAATAAGTAAATTATTGATTAATTGATTATTTATTTTTATTTAAAATTGATTAAACCCATATGATTATAAAGATACTAATAAGTGTGGTTGAATTTGGATAACATCATAATCCTAATTATTTTAACATGAGTTTTTAATACTTTAATTCTAAAAAGTCAAAATTAATTTTTCTTTTTTAAGCAAATGAATGATAATAATAAATCTTTTGTAAATAAAAAGTTCAGATTGTCTAGTAATTTTATTCTAATTAATCTTTTAATTATATCGAAAGATTTTATGCAAAATTTATTGCGTTTTTCGCTAGCTATTGTTAAAATATAAATTTTTTGGTCAACTGGTTGGTATTTTGTTTTTCGGTTTCTTCCACAGCCCCCACATTTCAAGCCTTTTCGAAAAATTTGATAAACGTCAAGATTATATATATTAAATACTATTCTAAATAGATAAGGAAGAATCACGTACAACTATGAACCTTTTTAATGTATGTTAAATAGAATCAAGTTAGATAATTAAGTATGTTTGTTTCTACTCCATTTCGAGAAAAATAAAATATTTATATTATAGTTTTATAAACTTATATTTTAATAAAAGTAATAAAATCTTCATACTTATATAAATAGAAAAAAGGGAACAAAAAAGTTATTAATATCTAAAATAATAACAATTTTAAAACCTTTGAAAATTTAGACATGTAGTTCTGCACTAATCAAACATATAGCAATTAATCTTTGCTAGATTTTAATAGTTTAAAATTTATGTCATTATATAATGCAAAAAAGAAAATTTAAGTGGGAGAATTTATAAAAACCCATCCCATATTTATATATTAATGAAAGTTGAAGCAGCTTTTAAGTTTAAAGTGATGCATGACTAATAATTTCCATTATGATTTTTAATCCTTTGAATTTCCTACATACACTTACGTGTTTAACACATTTAATTATACTTTTAGTTTTAAAATTTTATGTGACCTAAAAGCATATTTAATAGTTATAGTAATAAAAAAGAATAATAATGATTTATAAAACTATAAATTATGTAATGAGGTAAAATTTAATCTTATATAAATCGAAGGTGAAAAATAAAATCTATTTATGGGTGAAAATTAAAAAATAAAGAACAAATCCAATTTATATAAATTAAAGGATGAAAAATAAAAAATTGTGAGAAGGTAAAATGAAAAGTGAAAAGAATAGTGATTTTTTTATAAATTGATTATAAAGATTACCAACCAACAATTGTGTAGGCTTACTTTATTCATTATAGTGACATTTAATGACAACTTTTTATACATGAAACTGAAATATCACAACAAAACTAACCACTTTTAACATATGTTAATTTATATCTAGAATATTATTACATAGCAAATTATTTATATTAACTAATAAAATGAAGCTTTTCCATTATATTAGTTATTTTGGCATATATTGTTTTCAATCACGTGATATATAGCTAGGTGTTTTATTCACAATAGTAACTGTCGTTAATAAGTACGTAACTTATCCTAAGTTTTTATTTTTGTTAAGTAACTTCTTTAATTATTAAATTTTGGAGGGTTTAGTATACTAAATGTATTCAAGTTGTTACGTTTTGTTATTGTGTGTATCAAACTTTAAAGGTTTCTATTGTGTTTATCAAACTTTTAATTTGTTGTTATTGTATGTATTTTGGTTACATAAAAAAGTAAAAAACTTAAAAGTTTAGTACATACAATAGAAAGTTTAATACACACAATAACGACAAATTAAAAGTTTGATACACACAATATAAAATTTTGAAGTCCAATACATACAATAGTAAAACATGATAACTTTGATATATTTTGACGAACTAAACCCAATTTTGGATGTAGCTAAAGTGCAATTTTTTTGTAATAAAATTGAGGTGACAAGCAAAAATAAAAATGCGAGATTGGACTTATATGTTACCAACTTACGATCAATAAGGTTACTTATCTTAGGTGTTGTTTGTTTTCGAAAAATAAATGTCTTATATTTTATTTCATGTTTTCAAAAGAATATGTGGTTCAAAAAGTTTTAAGTCTCAGAATAAGCAAAAATAAGGTCTTATATTTGCGAAAAAACAAACAAACTTATTAGAAACATCTGTAGGCGCGCATACATTTTTTTAAAACAACAAACAAGCGTATTAGAAACGTTTGCATGTCCGCAGACATTTATTTAAAATAAAACCTTATTTTAAAAAACAAACAAAACTTATTGTTTACAATAAACTTTTGACGGGAAAGATAAACGAATAAATAAAGTGTGTTTCGTATTGAGATTACCAGGGAGGTGCCGAACTAAATCTTTGGCTCAGATATACGAGATTATATAAACAGCGTATATATTTTTGGGCATTTTTAAACCGTCCGCTATCCATCTCTAATTGATAGTGAAATTAAGAAATATTGATATAATACCGTTACCATAAAGGACGAACAAAACATGAGATTAAAGGATTTTATAAACTATTTAATTTAATAATGACATAAACCGAAGTTATCATATGCATGAATAAATAAGATAAATAAATATTTTTTTTCTTTCTACTAACGACATAACGAGTTATTAATATATTTTCTTAAAGATGAAATAAATATTAATTTCCACAATCGAATAATATTTATATGATTAAACAAGGATAATAATTTATATTATCAAAATAATGGGGCCTACAGAGGATTTAACTGCTAGTCAACTACATGCCACCATACTATTTGTTTTCCTACATAATGGGTTCATCATATTTTGACTACATATCAAATTAAATAATGAATAATACGTAAAATTGATTATAAATAATATGAAATTAATATATAATGAAAAAGCAATATCTACTGTAAAAAAAGTATTATTTTTGTTCTAAAAAGATTAAGTATCTTGGCTTCTTTCTCCAATCGTTATAGATCCGGTTATCTTACAATATCGAGGGTTTTTATTGTCGGGTTGTTTTCGTCTTTTCGAGTGTAAACATATTGTTATTTCTTGATGTTCATATGTTCTAGCCATTCAAAAATCAGTCACCAATTCTTCCATTATTAAACCAATGGCATATCTTTATTATTCAGTAGATTAATTAAGTCTTGAAACATGTTTACACATGTGATGAAAATAAAATAAGAATTGAAATGTAATTTAGTGGGTTTTGGCGACACGATATTGTGTGGTTGCAGAAGGTGATTCATGCTGTGAGTGTAACTTAGGTATAGACACCTAGTTTCATATGAAGAGTCTTTTTGATCTCTTAAATTAAGAGAAATAAGTAAAGTGATTGAAGTCTGAAGATCATTTGTTCGTGACTTTTATAATATTCTAGAGTCTCATACACGATATCGGCGTGGTTATATATCCTAACTCAATTTCTTCTCTTGAATCTTTATTTAAGTGGTGGAAAGTAAATGATTTGAAAGGAATGAACGTGGAGGTTTTAGTGTGGTAATTTACACAATTTATTGGGAGATTTTTGACTACCGAAACAACAAAATATTCGTCGATGTTATTGTTCAAGGCAACAATATATTTTTGGAAGGATTGATGTACTAATCCCTCTTTCGAAGTGTTGGTTTTAATGTTGTACGTAATTTGTAGGTTAGAAGTTTCAAGAATTAAAGGAAGAAATCAACAATCAATAATCTCTTTGGTCTATCAACATGTAGAGAATGAAGAACACATATAGTGAAACACACTTAAGAATGTCTATGTTGTTAAAAATGTTGAAAACTTACATTCTCAAAAGGTAAAATCATATTTATTCTCCATAATAGTAATATATAAAGGGGATGATTTAAAAAAAAAACCGTTTTTCGTGCGAGAATTGTGAAAACCAATCCATACATTTAATTAAAATAAATCAATGACTAATAATTGTAGTAACCCATTAATGAAAGTATTTTGAGAATATCAAGTCTTGTTCATTCATGATGGTCTACCTAGATGCAATTCACAGTTGTATAAATATATAAATAACTAAAATACCTCTATTATTAATAAATCATTAATGATGTTACAAATAATTCTCGCATAAAAATAATACTCGATTTTAAGTAATCCTTGGACATAAACAAAATAATAATAATAATAATAATAATAATAATAATAGAAATAATAATAATAATAATAATTTAACATAATTTTAAGTCTGACTTTTTTTTCCTTTGTGTTTAATGCGCATGTTCGTCTTGTGGTTCTTTGGAAAACATGTAATTCTTTTTCCAAAAAAATAATTAAAAATGTTTTTGGAAAGACAAAAATAACTTTTATTTATAAATTTTTTCGGAAAATATAATTAGAAGTGATAAAATAGTGAAAACTGTTATTTCTTTTCAACTAAAGTTTGTTAACGAACTACATAAATGAGCTCGTGAAACCAAGTCCTACATAGAAGACATGCCACTTTTGAGTTGTAGCTCAAAGGTAAGCATTTAGGTTATGATGATTTTCCATAGAATAAAGATCATAAATTCGAATCTCGTCAAAAACAAATTAAAGTAAATTTATGAGTCGTTAAAAAAAACATAGAATACGGACTAAGAACGTACACTTTTGTAATATGTAAACCAAGTAATTTTTCTGTTTTATAAAGGACATATAATCTAGTGTGTGTATATATGTAAAAAGCAACTTTTATTTAATATATTATTTATATTTAATAAAGTTAAAAATGTTTTATTATAAAAAAAAATTATAAAATCAAAAAAAGAAAGAAAAAAAACAGTTGATGTTACTTGTTAACACACCTTATAAACTAATTAAGAGTGGTGGGAGAGGTAACACCCTACCACATTGTTACATCAGGGTTTTTTTCATATCACTCAGTTTTGTAGTGGTCCCTCTCCAATACATTAAATTTTATGATCCACTTAAATACTCACTAACTAATAAAAAATTAAAAAAGAAAAAGTGATAAACTTGATTTTGGTCTACCATTAAACCACCACACAAGCTTTTTAGCATGTGTAATTACCACATACATCTTTCCATCACATCTTCATGTTGTGGCACCACACCCACCGCCCAAGTAGTCACCTCACTTCACTCCCACTCTTAGCACTCTAAGTGGTTCTAAAAGGGGGTATAAAAAGGTTTTAAATTTTTTAACCCGTTAAGTTTGCTACATACATAATTTTCACTCATTTAGGGGTTGTTTGTTTAAAGCTAAATGGAACAATTCAGTGTTGAATATTGAATTATTTAGTATTTAATGTGTTTGATTGTCGTATCTGAATGAAAACTGTGCTGATTGAAACAGAAGAACACTACTAAATTATTCTACCTTAAAGTATATTCTGAATTATTAAGCACCAAGTATTTTACCATAATCTCCTTTCTTATATGTGTTACCTTGTTAAACAATCATATCTTATAATGTAATAAATCAATATTATGGTTTAAATTATATTTTGTATAATTCAGATTGTTCATTCATAATTTTTATTAAACAACATATTACATTCAAAGACAGTTTCATACATATCCTTTGAATTATTCAGGTATTGAAATCATTCAGTGCTTAATCATTCTGTTTTAACAAACAACACCTTACTTTTAAAATTACTTATATGTTTTGCATAGAGTATTTGTTTAATCTTTTAATATTAATAATAAAATATTAGTAAGAATAAAATCTACTAAACAATTTTAACAAATGATTTAAGATAATTTTAATTCTCAAATCTGAATTGTCTATTTGATAAACCTAAAATTTAATTTTGACTTCTCTTTAGGGTTTAGTTTGTCAAAATGTATTCAACTTGTCATATTTTGCTATTGTGTATATCCACTATAAAAAATATGTCATTTATCTACACTTCATAAAGAATGTGTAATAATTTTAAGCTTTGTCACGTTTATAATTGTGAAAAAAAGTTTAAAAACAAATATTGTTATAAAAAGAAAAAACTTAACATTTATAAACGTGTACATTTGCTTTTAAAAGCCCACGTGTTTAAATGTGTAAATTTAGTAATAAATAGATAATTATAGAATGTCACACTTAAAAGCGTGGACTTTTGTAACTCTAGAATTATTTTCAAATTTTCCACACCTAGAAGTGTGAAAATTTAGATAATTTGTCCAGACTAATAAATATGATTTTTTATTTCAATTTTCACACTTTAAAATGTAAAAATTTGGTAGAAATTAGTAACACCCAATGTTTCCACGCTTGATCGTGATTTTCCAAGGCTTTAAGTGTATATATATTTATAAAATAGTGTGGATAATGGACATTTTTTTTGTAGTGATCGAACTTTAAAATTTTCTATTATATGTAGTGAACATTTAATTTGTCGCTATTATTTATATTAAACTTTCTATTGTATATACTAAACTTATACATTTTTTCCTTTTTTATGTATCCAAAATATATACAATAGTCACAAATTAAAAGTTTGATACAAACAATAGAAACTTTTAAAATTTGATACACACAATAACAAAAATGTTATGATAAATTTTGGTGAACTAAACCCTTCTCTTTATCAAAAATTATAATTAACAAACATATACTACACAATATTATCACAATTTTGGTAAATATTCACTATCTAATATTTAGATAATATACAAACATGATCAAAACATAAGTTACGTCAACATTTATAATTAAAAAACTTAAAACTTAAATTATATATGCCTTACATTTTACGGAAAAAAGTTTTGTCTTATTTTGCCCAAAAACTTCTTACTTTATATATTTTAATGCATATTTAGAAAACTAGTTTATTAACAAATTCAAATCTTCACTTAATATCTTTTTTCTAACAATCTTCTTTTAATTTTAATAAAGGGTTTAGTTCCTATAAATGTATCCAACTTATTACCTTTTGCTATTGTATGTATCAAACTTTCAAAATTACCATTTAATGTATCAGGCTTTCAAAACATACCGTTTAATGTATCGGTTTACCTGTTTACCAGGTAACCAGTAATTCACTCTTTTTTTATTTAATTTTATGTCACTCATTTTCTAACTCATTTGCCACATCACACTTACCCTTTACTTTTTATTAATTCTGAAGAACACTCATGTGTTTCTAAATCTGGAAGAACACATAGAACAAAATAAAGAACTTAAATCAAGATGAAATCGTTTATGAACTAGAAATCTGTTTATGAACCCTAAATCAGAAATCTGTTCTTAAATCAAAAATCAAAGAAATCAACACAATCAAAACCCTAAGTCTGTTATAAACTAGAAATCTGCACTCAATAACAAGATGAAATTGAAACTTACAAGTTGGTTAAACTGAATCTGGGTATCGACACAACAAATGAACTTACAGGTCGATTGAATCACATACAAAATGATGAAATCGAAACTTACAAGTTGATTAAACCCGTATACTAGGGTTTGGTTTGCACTTGAAGCCATCAACGACGCAATTGCATCTGAACCTCATCTATGAACCCGGGGGTGTTTGGTTCGCTGGAATTGGATGGAATTGGACGGAATTGGAATTGAGCATTCCTAAATCTTGTTTGTGTTTGGTTCGCGGAATTTATGGAATGGAATTTGACCATTTCAATGAATTCCTTAAATCAAGGAATTGGGAATTCCTTCCCTAAATGGATGGAATTCTAAGGAATTCTTCAAATTCACAAGGAATCTCAAAACATAATTGTTGTCTTCTATCCCACTCCACCCCCCGTCACCACCCCAACCCCACCCTACCCCTACCCTACATCATCCCACCCTACTCTATACTACCCACCCCCACGTCTACCCTACGTCATCCCACCCTACTCTACCCTACCCTACCTTACCCCCACCCCCACCTTACCCTACTCTACACTATCCTACCACCACCACTACCACCACCACCACCACCGCCGCCGCCGCCGCCGCCGCCACCACCACCATCGCCGCTACCGTCACCGCCGCCACCACCACCACCGCCGTCATCAACAACCTCCACCGCCACTCACCGCCACCCTCCACCACCACTCATCGCCACCCTCCACCGCCACCCATACCCATCGCCGTCACCACTGCCGCCCTAGGTAGACTGTAGGGTGGGGTAGGGTGGGGTAGGTGGCAAAGGGGGTAGGGGGTGGTAGGCGGTTGATTGTATAATTTATTTTGGTTTATACGTATTAAATTAATTTATTTTTTGCTAAATTCCAATTTCGGTCTTTACTAAGCAAACAAGATATAGTTTTTCACAAATTCCAATTCCTACGAATTCAAATTCCTATGAATTCTAATTCCTTGGTCAAATTCCAATTCCTCCATATTCATGCTGCGAACCAAACGGACCCTAAAATCATACTTAGATCTGGAATCGGTTTAGGGTTTTCGAATCTCTTTTTTGGGAACGATGGCAGATGTGAACTAATTTGTTCAAAACCACAAGAAATCCCACGAGAAATTCATACTTGTTCGAAACATAATCTGTTCAAAACCAAAATTTGTTCTTGAAATGAAACATAACCCCAAATCAGATCTTGAAATCGTCAACGAAAATGAGAACTAAAACCCTAAATCGCATAACCCCAAAGCAGATATTGAACTCACATGAACCCTAATCAGATGACCATCGATGGTTCGAATGTTCTCCAGCTTCGTTCTTGTGAGATTTAAATCGATTACCTAAGTCACGAGATCTGAACTAAAGTAGATGAAACCCATGGAGAAGAAGATGTATCGTGTGAAGATAACAAACTCGAGGATTGATTTTCAAATTGCAAATCTCGAACCCATATGAGAAAGACAAATTACATACAAGAAAAAGAATCGGAGGTGATGAGGATGAGATTGTTTATTTATTTATTTACTTATTTATTATTATTATTATTATTATTGTTTTGAAATATTTTTTAAAGAAGAAAAACACATCAGCATAATGTCACTTCCATGTCATCTAAACCGGTGCCACGTCATACTATGACCTATCATAACAGGTCTGATACACAAAATGGTAATTTCTAGGAGTTCAGTACATTAAATGGTAACTTTAAAAGTTCGATACATACAATAGCAAAAAGTGACAAGTTTAATACATATTTATGAACTAAACCCTTTAATAAATGACTAACATTCATCAATTTAGTTAAATAATTTTAATAATTCAGTTAGTTAGAATTAATATCATTCCTTTAGCAATTTGTTTTATCAAAATTAAAACTTAATATGTACTCTAAATCAAAAGATTATTTAAATTTAATTGTAATTTGAGATAAGTTGGGAGGTAAATAAAATATTATTTTTAATGTGGCCAATATTACTTTTTTTACAATATATTTTTTAATTGAAATTAAGATATTTATAATATGCATATATAATCATACTATATCAAAGATATATAGATAATCTGCATATATATATATATATATAAAACCCATCAATAATTACAAAATCTCAAATACTTGTTTTAATTATTGTTTGTTACATAAATATACGTATATTAAAGGTTTTAGTACGTCGAAATATATCCAACTTGTCACGTTTTGCTATCATGTGTATTAAACTTTAAATTTTATATTGTGTGTATCAAACTTTAAATTTGTTGCTATTATAAAAATGTTCAGTACATACAATCGAAAGTTTAATCCATACAATTGTGACAAACGAAATGTTCCATATACATAATAGAAAATTGTAAAGACTGATACACACAATAGAAAAACATAACAAGTTGAATACATTTTGATAAACTAAACCCTATATTAAACACTAAAAATATAAAACATAAACTATTCGTCGTCATTGTTATCATCGTCCTACTCGTTATAACATTCCTCCCGTTATCATTTTGAGGTGGGTAACGATCGAACTATCCATCTCGCCGTAAACTTCGAGCTAGTAGGAAAAGCTTAAAGATCTAACTACAAAATAAATATGTACATAAATGTAGTGAACTTATATGTTAAAACAACTAACCAACCCATTATGAATAATTATCACTTATTATGAGCCGTTACAAATAAACACAATCATACACACACACACACACACACACATATATATATATATATATATATATATATATATATATATATATATATATATATAGGGTGGGGTTATACATAGAACCTTGCTTATTCATAGAGTCTAAAAAAACCTAATGATGACACGTGACATTAAGAATAAGGTCAAAACTGGAAAAAAAATTATAAATTAATACCAAAGTGTCTCTCCCTCATTCAACCTTCAAACTTCCATTTTAAAAAAAAATCTTACTAAACATCCAAATGGTTATAATATATTCATGTTTAAGAATTTTAGCAATAAAAAATATACCCTTAGATTCAGTTTTCTATCCTTTTTAATTCAAGACCAAGATTGAAATGTTTTTAAAATTTTTTTTTCACAAAAATGCAAATTTTTTGACGAAAATGCAAATGCTGCCGAAAATTAAAAAAAGAACAAATAACAAAAATGCAAATCGTTTGACGAAAATGCAAAATGCAAACGCAGCTGACATAAAAAAGATAACAAAAATACAAATAACCGAAAATGTAAATAATATTAAGTCATTAACGTACAAATAACCCAATGATTTGTATTTTGGTTATCATTTTGCATTTTCGGGAGGAGGAGCCATAAAGAGGATTTCCATATTTGCCCTCAATTATGCAGTTATCTTATATAATTTTCATATAATTTACAAAATTGCCACCTTTAAATCCAAACCATTAATTTAGATGATTAAATGGTCCAGATTTGTTCTTTGAGTTCTATGATTAAGACTAAGGATCTATATTGATCATATATATATATATATATATATATATATATATATATATATATATATATAAAATAGCAATATATACAACATCAAACTCGGCAATCTTACCATCTAATCTACAAATTTTAGCAAGATCAAAGCTCCATCTAATAGCAATATATTTACACCATCAAAATACAATATTTCCACTATCTAACCCACAATAAATATATATATATATATATATATATATATACACACACAAATTAGAAAACCTAAAACACAAGATCTCTACCACTTAATCAAACAATTTACACAAGATTTTCAATTTAAGGTATACCTTAGAAGATTTAACAAAAACAGTAGCTACATAAAAATAAAAATTAAAGCATGTTCCCTTCCGTCCTCTTAACAGAATCAAACAAATTCTTACTGAATTTCAAATTACACCTACGAATAAAAAAACATTAGAAATTTGTAAATGTAGATAATAAAATTGAGTCATCTAGACGCCCTTAATCCTTAGTTCCTTATACAATACACTTACAATTAACTTGTATCAACCACATACTACATAGAACTAAAAAATTTGAATTTTCCTTAAAAAAAAAAGCATCAAACTGAATTTAACCTTAGTTAGAAGAAATTGTGAAGATGGAAGAAACCCAAATGGCAAAGCTAGGCAGGGAGCAATCGAGGAGAATGGAGTGATGGCGGTGGCCGACTAGCAGGGGCGGCGATAGTGGTGAGCATGGGAGGCGAAGACGGTGATAGTTCGAGCAAGGGAGGCAACGACAGCGAGAAACGGGAGGTTTGAGAGTGATCGTCAATTATTTGAGAGAGAAAGAGAGAAAGAGAGAGAGCCTAGAGTCAATTGATAGGCAAAATGAAGAAGAAACGGGGAGGAAAAATCCTTATTTTCTTTTAAAGACAATAAGAACGAATCTTTAAGGGCGACACACTAAAACTTTTGTGAGAAAAGTAGTTGGGCATTTTTCGCGAGTGATATGTCGCCCCTAATGGTGTCGCATTTATTACCAATATTTCTTGTAGTGTTTTGTTATTTAAACAAAAGGAAAATATAATCACAATTTACCAATAATATGTTAAAAGAAGGGGTCTAATAGACCTCGATCGGTCCGACTCAAGTTGATGAAAAGAAAAAATAAGTTAAATAATAATATTAGTCAATGTTAGTAATAGTTGACCGGATATCTTAGAGCTCGACTCGGTACTTTGGAGCTTGACTTGACTCGACTCAAATAAAATCTATAATGATTATGTCAATATACATATAAACAAATGGTAAAATTGTTATAGATAAGCTCGATAAGGCACACGACCTTTACGAGTCAAACATTTAAATACTCGATGTAACACCCCCCTTGGGACTCATCGTCCTCGATAAGGTTTTTCCCACCATCCCGAATGGCACGTGAGTGGCTCTGATACCATATGTAACACGCCACATTATCATGACATAATATGTCTGTTTTGCCTCACTAGATCACGGTTTTGTTTCTAGCCGTCGACCAGACGAGAACTTCCCACGGGTCACCAGTCCCTGAATTGTTCCCGTACAAGCACATTTAACTGCAGAGTTCTAATGAGATCTGTATGTTTGTGACTCCAAAACGCGTTATGTCATGTAAGACTAAAGTTTATTTATAAGCCTAGCGCATCTTCTGTCCACGGCCGATAGGGAATTCACCTAAGCTGTTACACTCGAGCTCAACTCGACAGCCTATCAAGCTAAGTAGCTCGAGTTCGAATAGCTAGCGAATTATCTTGACTCGGTTACACACCTGGTTAAATCATATAATTAAAATCGTGCATATTTATGTAAATTGTAGTAAAATACTATGAAATTGAGTAGAACAATAAACCTTGAAATAAACAATTTCAAAAAGATAACGTTGAACGCGATGCACATATATACATCATCATCTTAATTGCTAAAAGCTCTAAAACGAAATCTAATTTATTATATTGAAGAAAATTATTGATAGATCACTTAAACCAAACATATATAAATTAAATAAGATACCCACACGATCAAAAAAGTATATACAGGGACTAATTATACAACTCGTGCATGCTTCATGAGGGACTAATTCTAAACTTAACTACTATTTTATTTTTTTCGGATAACAATACCAATTAAGTACGTTATTTTTAACACCTTTTAATCAACATATACATCAGATGAATGCCGTCTAAACTATTGGATTGACTAGCCTTCGCTAGCTTCTTTGAAAACAAAAACACAACGAGCATAAGATGACAAGATCAATATATCGGACTTTGAGAGACTAAAATTAGTAGAACCAGCAATTGTATGTCAGAGCCAAAACATCCCTCAATTTGGAGAATGAATAGCCTCTTACAAGAAAACAAACATTCATATAAACAAAAGATCTTTGGAATATTGATCATTATTTACAAATCGACTACAGAGAAACATTAAATAAATGCTAGTCCATTTATACAATTGTGTTTATGTATGTATTTATTCGAGTTTCGAGTCAGGTGATGATTTTTATAATGGTTCAAAATAATTTTTGAAGCAAGTCCAAACAAATTTAAAAATTAAATAAACCAATTGAAATTGAATTATTTGAATTTAATTTGGTATGAACTCTAATTTTTACAAATTACATCCAAATATTAAACAACAGTAATATAAATTAAGCAAGCTAACAACTCTTGGTGTACACAATCTTTATATTTATAATACGTATTTTAGAAAAATCGCGCGAATCGCTAAAAATCCTAGAATTTCCTGAATTTATGCTAATATCTAATAACATAAAAATCACTTTCATTTCTAATTAATAGTTTTTTTTCTTCATAATTTCTCATCTCAAACAATTGACAAAAACTCTATCTAGCTTATAGATATATTATATATGTAAAACATCAAACTTGATCTCTCAATATTTAAAGTAATGAAAATGTTCAATATAGTTCATAATTAATTAATAGTCTTAAGTGACTAATTTTAGCCTTTGGATTAATGGCATCAATGATTCAGATTTTATTTTAAAATTTTAAGCGGGGCGACATTTTCGTAATTTACATGTGATGATTTGTGATGCTTTTAAAAATCACATATAATTGTATACTAAATCATATGTGATTGAATATTAAAATTTTAGAACTATATTTTTTACATAAACTTTATTAAACACTACTCTTAAAGTCATAATCATATATATACTTCAGAAAGAAAGAAAAATATATAAATTGCTCCACGTTTTAACTATTACATTTTCCTCCAACTCTTTAAAGATCGAGATTGTATATTAATGTAACATGTATATATCTAAAGCGCATATTTGACAAACTCATAAAAAAATTACATCGATGTTAATCTAACAAGGAAATTATCATCATCTAACGTCATTTAATTAATATAAGTGATGTTATACTCACAAACCATTTAAAAATATTAAATACTGAAATAACCTAAAATAACCTCCAGTTCTACTACTTTAATTTACGGATTAAGATCCTTTTATGCATGTTTCGTCAAATATGATCTTTTATGTTTTATTCGAAACATGAGAGTGAAATTTACAAAGCGACTATTTTTTATTTAATGTAAAAAATTGACACTTATGTGTATAAGAGAACATGATAAGTTATCGGAGTAATAAACCCCACATGAACCGTAGTTCAAATCTTATTTAATATAATATATCTATAGATAGATAGATATTAGGCACACAATATATCTTTGTCAACTACATAGAATCCGTCTATCCGATCTGAATCTAACCCTAGCTAGCCAGCCCTAACTCAAACTCCAACCCCATAAATCATCTTCTTCAACAAATTAAACACACTGGGAAACCTGCAGACATACAACACCTTCAACCCCTAAACCTAGCTAGCAATCATATGATATGAGCAATTTCAACTCAGACTTGAATTTCATCATCTTGTACTTCATAGTCAAATCTTTCTAGCCCTAAAACTGCTTCTTGAGTCAAAAGGTCAAACTGATTGGAGATGGATCCTGCGAGTCTTCCACCTCCTTTTCATACAAGAAACTTCAATCTGCACCAGTTTCAGCAACAAAATTCCGAAGACGAACAAAGCGGCACCAGCGGTCTAAACATGGGTGGTCACAAAAGAGAACGCGAAGAGAAGAACAACGACGAGATGTTGAACACGAGTGGCGGCGGAGGCAGCAGTGAAGGAAAAGACGGAGAAATGGGAAGAAGACCGCGCGGACGGCCTTCGGGTTCGAAAAACAAACCTAAACCACCGATTATAATCACAAGAGACAGCGCGAACGCGTTGCGTACTCATGTCATGGAGGTTTCTGATGGCTGCGACGTGATGGACAGCATCAGCACGTTCGCACGCCGTAGGCAACGCGGTGTCTGTATCATTAGTGGTACTGGCACCGTCACTAATGTCACACTCCGCCAACCAGCTTCGCCTGGAGCAGTTGTGACATTACACGGGAGATTCGAGATTCTTTCGTTGTCAGGTTCTTTCCTGCCGCCACCAGCTCCGCCGGCAGCGACAGGGTTGACTATTTACTTAGCTGGAGGTCAAGGGCAGGTGGTGGGTGGTAGTGTGGTGGGAGCACTTTTAGCGGCGGGACCAGTGGTTATCATGGCAGCGTCGTTTAGCAACGCCGCCTACGAAAGACTTCCTCTAGAGGAGGAAGAAAATAATTTACCGATTCAAGGCGGATCTCTTGGATCTCCGGGAGCTATTAATACACCACAACCGTCGTCGCAACAACAGCAACAACTAATGTCGGATCCATCGCTATTTCAAGGCATGCCACCAAATCTACTCAACTCAATTCAATTACCAAATGATTCTTATTGGGGGGGTAACAATGGCAGTGGTCGTCCGTCGTTTTAGATCACAGTTTATGAGGAAAAATTCAAGGTTTCGATTCTTTAACTTCAACTTTTGTTTCTGCTTAATGTCAGTTTGGTTTTTACTTCATGGATTTTAGGGTTTCTTGATTTGTGTTTGATGTTAAGATGAAATACATGTGATTGTATTAATTAATTTGTATTGTGAGAGATGTTTTTAAAGATTATTCATGTTGATTAATTAGTTAGGTTAATCTGTTCTAACATTGATCGATTAATCAGCATAAAATCAATTTTTCCATATGTATTTCATCCTTGCTTGAATTTTGTGACAGTATAATAAAGCTACAGAGTTTGATCGATAATGTGATTTTGTGGTTAAATTTGTAGTTGTGATTTATAAGATATATATGTGGTAAATAGTGTTGAATGTAGAGAAGTGCAGGTTGTATGTAGTGCATCAAGAGTTGTACTTTTAAAAAGATGTAAGTGTACTTGAATAAGTAAAAGTTAAGGTGTCTGGGTTGGTTGGGTTATTTTTGGAAAAAGAGATCAGATGCTTTGTTATGAAGCAAATTCACAAACACCAGATTTGTTTTTTATCGACAAATCTTATCTGTCGGGTTAATTACAACAATTAATCTTCTTCTTTTATCCATTATTTCTTTTTATCTTTATTCTTAAAACCAAAATAATATAATAATAATAATAATAATCATAGTCTTTATAGGAAAAAATTAATTATAAAAGCATAAGTTATAATTGTAATTTTTAAAACTAAAATTTTCTTTTTTATTCATATCCACGATCTTAAGTAAATAAGTTAATAAGTTTACATGACTAATTTTAATTAGTAAAAAGCAGAGTCTGTTTGTCAAGTTTATGTTTCCAAGTTCATCATTCCTTAATTGTTATTGAAAATAAAAAAAAATTATAGAAAATAAAATCAAGTTAGTGTGGCTTAAATATTAATAAATGTTATTTTGCTATGGTAAAACCTGCCATAATTAAATACATGAAAAATGTCCTTTTCAAATGGAATTTCCAGTCGAATTGTGTTCCTCAGGAAAAAATTTCCTTAAAAAAACTTTTTTTGATGAATAGAAACTTATATGATTTTCTGAAGATTGATGAATAAATCTACTGGTAATTTGTTTTCTGAATACTTCAAAAAATTGTAATTTCTATCAACAACAGATCTCATATATATATAAGGGACGGTTCAAACGAAAACTGTTTTTTGTACGAGAACTGCGAGAACCAATCTTGGTCGTTCATTTTGGATAATGGAGTTCATGGATAAAGAGTTTGAGGGATTGAGTGTGGCAGGGTGCGTGTAAGGAATTCATGGGTGGACAATCTAATTGAAGAAGGGAAATTAGACGGCTAAGATTGGTTCTCGCGTATCTCGTACAAAAAACAGTTCTCGTTTGAACTTTTTCCTATATATATATATAACTGAACAGCTAAACATATTGATATTTGAGGATTTGCTTTTAAATAAAATAAGAATTACGGTTAATTATGTTATTTCTTAGAAATAGATGTTAGGATCTTTATAATTCTAGAAAAACAGATAGAAAAACTTGTAAGAGTATTCAAGAGTGATGAAAGTTTATTGTCTGCATCTTGTAATTAAGGTTTTTAGTGAAGTTTTTCGTTTGAGGAATAGGCTAAAGGAGCCGAACCCATAAATCGTTGTGTTTGCGTCTGATTTTCTATTTATGAGTTTATTAGTCATAGTTGTTTGAATTTCACTTTATGGTACTCAATCCCAACAAAGTGGAATCAGAGCTCAGGTTGGTGTAAAGATAATCACTCAGCTCAGAGGCATCAATACGAGAGAAATAGAAAATTCGTTTTTTGGTTCGTCATATTTTGCGCAGCTGTAGGAGATTGGATGTTGCGATTTCGTTAACCATTGGATATAGATCTATGGTCGGAATGATGGAGATCTTGAGAAAGAGTTATTTAAAGTCGAAGTTGCTGCTAGAATTTTTGTCAGGTTTTAGGATTTGTGCGTCATTAACCGTTGGATCATCATGATTTTTGGATAGAGAGTTCAAAACACATATTTTCAGTTTGTGAATAGTCGAGACGTGATCTGAGGTTTGTACAAAGAGTAAGAGGTTGTCAAAATTTATGCTATTAGTGAGTTTTCTTTTTGTAGCAATTTTTATTGGTTTTATTGCTTTAGGGTTATTTTGCTGTGGATTTAAGTTGACTAACAATGAATGAGACGTCAAAGTTCTTGATCCCTATATTCGACGGGAAGATGGATTTACGGTGTCGAAAATAACGATTGAAGATGTTCTAATGCAACATGGTATTGATGAAGCTCTACATGAGACAAAACCGGATGAGATGGATGATGATGTTTGGAAGACGACGCAAAAGAAGGCATCGATGACAATCAGGTTGGTACTTGCTCATGAGATCAAATATAGTGTTTTGAAGGAGAAAACAACAAAAGTTATTTGGGACAAAATCGAAGATATTTATGCATCAAAGTTGTTGACTCATAGATTATTTTTGAAGATGGATTTGTGCTTGTTGAAACTTGAAGAATGAGATAATATGCATGATCATATAAATGTTTTTAATCAATTGGTTTGTCAATTATCTAATATGGACGAGGTTATGAAAGATGAAGAACAAGCCTTGCTAATGTTGTCATCATTGCTCAAATCCTATAAACCATTTGTACAAACTATGTTGACCGGGAGGACCACTTTGGCGCTTGAAAATGTGCTTAAGCCGTTGTATGAGATCATGAAAAATGACGAGGAATGATGGTTTATTGAACAGGGAGAAAATATTAGTTGTTGATGATTCTGAAAGATGGCGAAACATTAACCATGGTAGTTTAAGAGAGCGCTCAAAATCTCAAACAAGAGGAGATTCAGATATTAGCGAAGTTGAATGCTACGATTGCTGGGAGAAAGGTCATATGCAGGTTTGTTGCCATTAGTTTCGTGAATATTTGAAGAGCTTACGAGATTCGAAGGGAAAAAAGAAGATTCCTGGGAGAATTGTCTATGTTGGAATTTTGAAAGATGAAAAACTAAAGTGGGTGTTATATTTTGATGTTTCAACACACATTTGCAATGATCGGGATATGTTTAGCACATTCAACCGAAATGGATAGTTTCGTGGGATCAAAGTTGGTAACAAACAGAATATAAAGTTTTGAATGTGAAAATTGTTCAAGATGCGACTAAAAAATATAATTTCACTGGAATGCAAACTTCTTGTGGGTTCCGTTATGTTGGAAAATGAGATTCTTGCAAAGTGTACAAGGGAGATAGACTTGTTTTTCGGGGAAGGAAAAATTCGAGGTACATTTATTAGTTGGACGGAGAGTCTAAAATAGAGATGAATTCCTTGGAGAAGACGAAAAAGAAGAAGAAATTTGAGAAAAGAGTACGGTTATCAAATGCAGATGAAATATTTGAGAATTTGAATCAAGAGAGGATTTATTAATGTTTGATTCAAATTTCAAATGATTTGATTAATTTGGTTTCTATCTTAATTAATAGAATATAAGATTTGTTTTCCTATTAGATAAGAGTTATTCGAGGAATTTGATTTCGAAACAACTTAGAATTAGGGTTATGTTTTTTCTTTTAAATAGAAGTTAGCATTTTCATAATTCTAGGAAAAAGCCAAAACAAAAACTTGTGAGAGTTTTTAATTAAGAATGGTGAGAGTTGAGCATCTTTATCTTTTATCCAAGAGTTTAGTGAGTTTTTTGTTTGGGAGTAGACTTGAGGAGCCGATCCTGTAAATCGTTGTGTTTTCGTCTGATTTTTTTTATTTATATGGTTGTTGTTGTTGTTGTTGTTTTGATTTCACTTTGTGGTAGTTAATCCCAACATAACACACAATCATAATTTAGACCTATAGTCCACATCTAAAGTAAAAGAATGAATTACTGATTTGGTCCCTGTGGTTTATTTAAAATCACTAATTTAGTCTTTTAAATTAAAAAATTACTGAGATGATCTCTCAAATTGACAATTTATTACAATCTCAATCCTTTAGCCATTAAAAGTGACGGTGTAGGTTTTAAAATTTTCAAAATGACTATTTTGTCCTTTTATAACATCACAAACTCAATTCCTATGGTTTTCAAATGGTTTCGCATTTAGTCCTTTAACATTTTTTAATAATTTACCCTATACATTTATGTATGTATGTATATGTGTATATATAATATTTTTATTCTAATACTTATATTCGTATTTATTATTATTATTATTATTATTATTTAATTTTTATGATTTTAATCTATATTTGTTATCACACAGCAGCCCATTAGAATCAGCGTTACAATACAACATTATATACTACACTTATTTTTTTTATTTACCATTTTTCAACGGCCAACACTATTTTTTTAGTTTTTTTATTGATATAAATACTTTTTTAATCTCAAACTTTATATTGACACGTTCTCTTTTTTCTTCAGATGTCACCGCTTCATCATTGAAAGATGCACGACGGCCATCTTAAGGCACATCATGACCTACAGGCAACACCGGTGAGGCCTGGGACGGACTTCTATATAAAACACCAACCGTGGAACAGACAGCCTTTGGTATAAGACGGCGGGTATTTGTCAAACGCATCTTATTTTATCTTTCACATAATAATGTACACGTTTGGAGTATTAGTTGATAATGGGTTATCTTATTTAATAGTCTGATACATCGGTGATTAGATAGATTATCTAATTAAGTTTAAATACGGTATTAATCATCACGTAATTATGGTTAAACAATAAGAAAGATCTCTGCTCTCTTCCTTCTTGATTTGCGTAGACGACTAAGAACACCAAAATCGTAAGTTTATTAATTGTTATTAAAGCTTTGACATTTAATAAATATCATTTAGGGTTTTAAAATATTTAATATTGATTTGTTTAAATTGCTTCCGCAACCTAATTTTAATTAAAGTTTTGATTTTTTTATACTTAAACAAAAGATTATTCTTCTAAAACTCGTGTGTTCTAAAGTGTGAATACGGGTTAGTTTTGACCATGAAATCCCCACAAGAAATTGTATATTAATATATATAAAACAGTTAGTATTAGTGATATAAGTATAAAATGAGAATCCTTACAGATCATGTTCTAGGATGCAGTTTGAGATGGAAAAATTCATTGTATGAACCTTGAGAATATAATATGTGGAGAATAATATAAGAGAAAAAAGACAAGTTGTATAAAAAAATTCGGAATAAAGAGGTGTATATATATGAATTACAAATAAAAAAATAAAAATAATACGGGCCAATGAAAAAGGGTAAAGAATAAAAAATTGAGAAGGATATATAGCACATTACTAATGTATTATAACATCAATTATGAAAAGTTGATGTGAAATAATATGGTATGACGATACATATTAAAGATAATAAAATAAAATAATGATGGTAATAGTAAAAATAAAATATAATAATTACTATTACACATATATATAGTAAATTATTGAAAAAGGTTATAAAATATAATAATAAATATTACATATATATATACATATATATAGTAAATTATTAAAAAAGGTTAAACGATTAAATGTGAAACTATTTTAAAACCAGAGAGACTGAGTTTGTAATCTTATAAAAGAGTAAAATAGTCATTTTGAAAAGTTTAACATCAATGCCATTACTTTTAATAGCTAAAGGACTGAGTTTGTAACAAATTGTCAATTTGAGGGACCATCTCAGTTATTTTAATTTAAAGGACTAAATCAGTGATTTTTAACAAACGTACATATATATAACTCATAATAACTAACATACATCTCTCGGTACAAAGTTAAGCACATCATGACTCGTATGACAAATTACAACCTCATATTACCTAATTTGTGCACTATAATTAATATGTGTGCTTCGATCATATCAGATCTTAAAAAGTTATAATAAGTTGTGTATATATGTCATTTGATTTGTAACTAGGGTGATTTTGCCTAGGCATTGCCCCGGGTCCGGATAACATATATTAAAAGCATATATGTTTATACATGTAATTGTAGTGATTTATATGCATTTCTTATGTAGAGATAGCAATTAAAAGCCAATATGTTTATACATGTAATTATAGAGATATTTACTGCATTGCGTTGCATTGCTCACAACATTTGCTACTATAATCTTATGGCATAAGTATCATGATTGCAGATTGAAATTGCATTGGAAACAAACTAACAATGTGATATGCCAAAAGATAACGCAATTACATTAAAAAAAGAATTGTAAACCTACAACTAGCCTTTAATCTTTTTGTATCTTTAAATGAAATCGCTAGTATTGTTAAGGCTTATTTCATGCAACTATTGTTAAACATGTTTCCTATACAACTTATTAATTAACCTTAGTAATGTCTACCTAAGATTGGTTCTTTCTTATATTTGTTAAAAATTTCCTTCTTTGCTTTTTTTAGCAGTATATTTAATTTTCTTATAGTTGGTAAACCTGCTTAACTTATTTGGTGTGAAGTTTGCTAAACTCGTTTCTTGTGTTATATATTAATTAAACATTTATACTTTTCTACTCTCTTAAGAATGCATGCATAAGGTCAGTGGTTTTATTGGCTTATTAATCACTAATTCAAATTAATATGATTACAGATAACAATCTTTATCTGTTAGTAGCTCGGTGTTTTTTAACAGTGAATATGTTTTCATTCATAATTAAGGCCAACCGAACTCACAATATCATAGTTCGATCTCCAAACCTCTTGCAAACAGTAACCGCATAAACTGATTGATTAAAGTAGAGATACTGACATTAGATATAGATATACAAAATAAGAAAAAGTAGAGATATTGACTGAGAATAGCAAAGTATATATCATGAGGAAGCTGTAATAAACAAAAACCCCAAGAATAAGAACTACCAAATGTATTTCACATTAGGCTCTAATGTTGGGTCAAAAGCTTAAAAGTGTAGGAAAAAGACACATACAAAATAGAAAACAATAACATACATACCATGTTTCTTCTTCACTGCAAGGAGGAAATGACAGAGAAGAGAAGATCATAGAAATTAAGAAAAAACCAAGTATTCTTTCTTTATTTACACTACACGATTAAAAGGGAGATATGTGTTTAATCCTAGTTGTCACACGTATTACCTTTCCACTACCTCATTATATTAATATAATAATGCAAAAGTAAACTGATTTTTTTTATTTTTTATCTCACGATAAAAGGAAACCCCCAGTATATAGTACAGTTTTATATTTTAACAAACCCAATAAAAATACTCTTTTTCATACATTGACTTTAAGTCAACATATGAATTACTTCACTCCAAAATTATCAATTTATGGAAAACGAAAATCAAAATTTGATCTGTTACAGCAACTGCATCAAACAATTTTGGAATAAAAGGAACAACTTTGCTTACTATCTTCAAAATATCACCGGCGGTTGACCCAACAACCATGCTTGTAGACAAGCTGCAGTCTTGTGTAGCTTTCCTGTAAAGCAACGATGAAGGGAGCACCAGATCCAGCAACTACAACCGCCGGCTCCATTCATCAGATGTCGTACATTGTCATTTCCATTCACTTGCATTACAAAATCAAATCGTCCGATAAAATCAAATCTGCTAGGTTTCGACAATTATCGTTTCAAATTGGATGGGTTGATAAAGCCTCGCCGTCGAAGGCGGAAGCCCCGTCGTGACCCACTGAAGCTTTTGAAGGCGGAATCCCCATTGTAGATGGAAGGTGTTCTTACGTCCACCGCCCACGGATATAATATCTCATGATATTTAACTTCTATTTAATATCTCATGACATTTAACTTCTCGTGCTTTTTTAGTAGAGGTACAAAATTGCCCCTCAAAATATCGCAGCTCAATTGGTAATGTCACTTGGTGGCATAAAATGTTAAGGTTTCAATTAAATTTGGCTACTAGATGGGTTAGGGTGTATTGGGCTGCTGACCTAACATCGCCGGATGGCCTTCGGGGACGGGTGCGCCGGCGTCGGAGGACCAGGATGTATTTAACTTCTCGCACTTTTTTTGTAGAGTTACAAAATTGCCCCTAAAAATATCGTGATATATTGCCTTTCATGTTAGCAAATTGATAGTATGGTAATACCATCACCCTTTTTGACTTACATAAAGTAATTAAACAAATATATAATTCTTTTAAAGTAAAATATTAATAAAATTAGCTTCAACAAGTACAAAGTTTAAGACTTGAGCCTGAGAGTCGATCTGAGACAATTACATCAACCAATGCGAGTCCAATATCCTTCCATGCATTATAACTAATCCTACTCAAACCTTACATAACCTTACAAATATTAGTAAGCTAGCAAAAACTAGTAAACGAAGCCTCCGTTTTCCTCTCTCTCTCTCTGTGTGTGTATAGAGAGAGAGAACTCGATCCACAGCGCATGATATATTCCAACCCATAACCGACTAACAAATAAATATAATTAATCATATTTTTTCAAACTCTTTATGTCAAAGTAGTCACTGTATATATAACTTAGCATCCAAGTCGCTGTATGAGTTGCAATTAACTCAAGGATACAATATTATGCTACTTTTCAGAAAGTATCCAGCAACGTTTATTCTGAAGTCGCAACAAAATAAAGTTTATTAGTGATAAAAAGATTATGAGATTGGGCCGGAGAGATCAAGTAACAATATATAAGTCAGTGAGTATGAATAAAATGTCAACATTCATGAACTAGTTTGAACATATTATTGTAAAGCAAATTAACACAATGGTTTATTGGAAATATATATATATATATATATATATATATATATATATATATTCTTTTTAAGGAGAGAATAATTAATATTAATTATAGACACTTACACAAACTAACACCCATTGAGGCTTCATAATATGATGCTATTGTACATTTTCTCTTATAAAATGAAAATCAATCTTGACATACTTAGGCGGACATGAAAGACTCTCTTTGTCGAAAGATATGTTGTTCCAATTTTGATTGCTTAAAGTTCGAGTTGTAGACCATATATAGAGCTCCCTAGCTCGGTCACTTTGAAGAGACCGAAGAAGCCAAGTATTCGCTTGTTGTACATGTACAAGGGCTTTACATTCAAACTCTACAGAAATAGCTACATATTTAACAACAATTTTCTTGTCATTCTGCTATATTAACATCACAAATTTATAATACACGTACATCCATGAAAGCATCAATTGAAAGAGAGGAGACTCATTTTATAAATTAAGACCATGTGATGCATGTGTTCCACTTAGATATAGAAGTATTGATTTAACTATCGCATCATGCTCTTCAATGGGCTGGTCCATATATTTGGACCATTACTGAAGTGCAATTGCAATATGACGATACTTAGTCAAGTCAAAGAATAACTTACCATGTTTGATGAGACTATATATTATAGGGTGACATCTGGGATGAAGCTAGCCCAGAGTTATGACTTAAACATATATTCTTAAGATAGAATAGAATATAGCATATGCATGTAGTAGTACTTCGACTCCAAGAAATACTTTGAGAAGACTAAAAAAACTTTAAGATGAAATTTCGCCCTTAAAGAACAAACCCCATACCAATATGAGACATATCGTCCGCATAGATAACCATATACATGCTTACCTTGCTCGGTTTGAATGTAAAGTGGGGAGAGTTTGTCTTAGAAACAACAAAACAACGAATTTCAAGAGCAAGCGAAAGTATATGGAAACTTGTGCGTGAAGCTTGTTATAAACCATAAAGAGGATGGTATGAGAGTGTTGGATATTGGATTTCTAATATAACCATCAAAAATTCCTTTTGACCTAGCGGTAAGCACATTAATCATAACAATTGGTATCAGAGCATGTCATGGGTTCTACCTTTGTCATGTGTTGAAATTGCAGGTGGCGGATGGATATGTCATTGACTGTCATCTTCCTAAATGCACTTGTAGTTTGTGACAAGTTAAAAATGAGTCAGGCATTTGCGGCATATGTTAGGGAGATTGTGGAATATTGAATTGTCAACATAACCGCTAAAGCTACCCCGTAAAAATAGAACCTATGGACGGCTAGGCTACTCAACATATAAGAAAGAGGTAACGCCGTGACCAGCAGAAATTCCTTTTGATCTAATGATAAAGCACATTGATCCTATCAAAGAGACACTCATAACTTGGATTAACAACGTAAACAAAGGTTCTCATTTTAGCTTTCAAGTAAGAAGGAATTCTCATGTAACGTTGTTGAAGATCATTATTGTAAAACTTGTAAGAACAAAATCAAGTTATGTTGTACTTGATAACTGGGATAAATGTCTTCTCATAGTCAATACATAGGTCTTGATGGATCTCTTAGCCATTGAAGTTTCTATGCACAATAACATGATGTCGCAACCAATTTCATATAACACACTATGAGTCCTCTAAATCCAGTAATGTTAGCAACTAAGATTGGATATGTTAAGGAAGATATTATTCAAGCAATGGCACCCGGAAAAACAAGAAAAATAATGTACGCCTACATCATATTACACAATATGATATTAGAACATGAGTAACACGATTTTTCGTTTCAAAGAAAACGACATTCAAGTTGAGGAAAATGACGATGAGATTAACAAGGAAAAATTCGCGGTTAATGTTTAAGAAGTCCGTCACCGAAAAAACGCATATAACCTTCGGGTGGATTAATCGAACATATTTTACGGCTTCCAGGGAACAAAAACGACAATTAGTTATCTTTTTTTATTAATCGAACATATTAAATATTTTGGTTTCACTAAATATTAATCAATACAAGTTTAATAGTTAGTCAATATTTTTGGTTTCATTAAAACTAGTCCCGAAGTGTAAAGGCTAAATATATTGGTTTCAATAAATATTAATCGGTTACTAAATATTTTCAATTTTTATATATAACGTGTTAGTTGAAATGTACAATATATACGGATTTTATACTTATGTGTGAGCTATATCTATGATTTTAAATTTTTATAAGCCTAGTATACTATAAAATAGACTAAAATACACTATTAATCATCGGTTCCAAAACAAACGGTATTAATTATTAATCATTCCGAGTTAATTAAAACTCAAAAAAGCAAAAAAAAAATATTTACCAGACGGCTCGGTACTAATCCCGAATATTGATTTCCCAAGAATAAAACTGCAAAGTCTAACTTGGTACCGGAACATGATCTGTTTGGTATGGTGTCAAAATAGTTCGATATTTTTGATACCTACACTCACCCCTACAATCTATTTCCAAGCACCAAGGAGAAGTAAGAGGGTGTTTGGTTGGAGGGAATTCATAAGATTCTGTGGGAATTGGAATTCAATTCCTAGGAAATCCCATGTTTGGTTCAACTTAGTCAAGGGAATTGGATTTCAAAATTCAATTCAGATTCCTTCGTCTGAGAGATTTCAGATTACTTCCAAGATTGGAAGGAATTCAAATTCCTTCCATCCCCATCACTTGTGACCACAGATTTCACTATTTTTTCGTCCCTCATCCCCGTCACTCTCCCCCTCGGCGATAGCGACCGGCAAGCGATGAGTGGCAACCGGTGGCTTCGACGGTGGCTTCATCTTCTTCGGCTGGTGGCTTCAACGAAGAGTGAGGAGTGGTGTCCGGTGGCTTCGACGGTGGCTTCATCTTCTTCGACTGGTGGCTTCAACGATGAGTGACGAGTGGCGACCGGTGGCTTCGATTAGGTCTTCAACCTTTGACGGTGACTTCATTTTCTTCGTCCCGACGATCAGCAATTAGGGCTTCATTCGTCGACGGTGCCGGTGTTCGGGGGCAGTGGTCGCGAGTGGCGACAAAGATGTTGGGGGCAGCGGTGGTGAAGGAAGGTGCCACCTATTTTACCAAGCTTTTCCCTTTTGAATTTCATTTCTTGTCAAATACAAAAAGAAAGAAATTACTTTTCAATTCAAATTCCTTCACATTTAAATTCCTTTCAAGATTTCATAAAAAAGAATCCGCGAACCAAACTCAGCTAAGCATCCACATTCTAGAATGAAGAGTACTATTACACATTCTAGATTTTTAAATTAAGGAGAACTAAGTATTTAAAATTTTAACAATAACACAGCGCGCAATTGCCACAAGATTAAAATTAAAATAATAATAAAAATAATAATGAACAAATACCATAAAATTCATTAATTATTATACTATGTACTAATTCTGAATAAAAAATTAAAGTTTAATTAACAATTAACTCAAATCACAAAATACTGCCTAAATCAGAAATACCAATACTATCCCAAAATCAATAAAAGTTCAATTGACAAAGACCTGAATCCCATATGACAAGCCCTAAACAGATCACCAAACAATGTGGTTACTAGTGAAGTGGTGTGCGGCTTATATTAGAGAGAGAGAGAAGAGGTATATCGACACTTAAAGCCTAATTACAGGTTAATTCAAGATACGGTGGTGGCCGATAAGGTTGTAGCAAAGTATCAATCAATGACTTGATGAGGGTGGAGGGTAGTGGCAGACTGGTTGTTTTGTATCGTATTTGCTAGCGTCTTGCTAATTCTTTAAATTAATTGCCTCTTTGTCATTAAAAAAAAAGTAGAAGACTGGAGAGTACGTGTTCGCTACGACATTCAATCAACGAGGAGGCGGAATGGAAGTATAGTAGCGGTTGAGAGTATCAGGACTTCGAAGGGACGAATCGGGTTTCGGATTTGCGTTTTTTTTTTCTTTTCTTTTTCCCTCGTTGCCTGTTTGCCTCATTGAGAGCCTGTTTTTTCTTTTTGCCTCGTTGCCATTTGGGCCCGCATGGGTATTGGATGCAGGAGGGTCCATATTTTGAAGCCCATATATGTCTTTGAGAAGTTTGTTGGGTCGTTGGGGCCTACCCCCCTTTCTAAAGTCTAAACTTTATATGGTTTCGTCGGTGACCATTTTCCACCTTCATTTTTTTTTTATTGTATGCATGTGTGATTATACTATCCTAGTAGAACAATCACATACTTGTAAGTTATACAAGGGTCATGTGGTCCAGCTTGAATTATACAAAGTTTGAAGGGTTTAGTATTTAAATTTAGGATTGTTTAATAAAACAGAATAATTTAGCATCGATGTGAATGGATCAAAGACGTAATTAGTAATGGTCCTGAATAACGAAACTGGCTTGATGACATTATTAAGGGGGTGTTTGTTTTAGCTTATTTATGGGATTTTTAGCTTATTTTCTGAGCTTAATTATAAGAAATTTTGTATTTAGCTTAGCTTATGAGCTTATCTTTAGTAAAAATAGTCCATTTTTGATATGTCAAGTGAAAACAACTTTTTTTTTCACATTGGCTTTCTTTGTACATTTACATATATACTCTTATAGTCTTATTCTTTGTCCTTTTCTCAACACCTCTCCATCAAATGTAAGCATGTCTTTTTTAGTCATTTTACAATAATAGGCTAAGCCAATCATTTTTTTTTAAAGGAGCTTATTAACTTATAAGTCATAAATTAATCTAAGCACTTTTTCACTAATTAATAAGCTCAAAAGTTAAAAAACTCATAAGCTAATAAACTGCCCAAACACCTCCTAAATGTCTGGTCTAAAAAAAACCTAACATACATACAAATTATCACTATTGAACAAAGAGATGTCATCAATTTGGACAAATAGGTTTAATCAAATCAATTTTCTTTTCCAAATCAACACTTAACACTATCAAACAAACAATTTTCATCGGAAATCGAAACCATTCGGGAAGAAAAGGATGTGTAGGGAGCAGAAAAAGAACTCAGCAATATATAGTAGATATCAATTTGGAGCAGAATAATATTTGAAGCAGAAAAAGAAAGATCAGCAAGAACAAATTTGTTCTTACGTATAGAAAACAAAATAGGTATGAACACTACAATAGAACAAACAATTTGGATCATCAATCGAAATGAATAATGATGAGAATCGCATGTATGAATGTAGTGATTACAGATGTGAAGCAACAATCGACACACACGATTTCAAACAAAAACGCAGTAATCGATTTCGATCAACAATAGACCCCTAGAAATCGAGTTGGAACATGGACCAGTTCAGCAATGGAGAGCGGGAATCGATCGAATGAGCCTTCGGCAGTGAAGAGGGTGTATAGAGGTAGGGATAACGTCGGAGGTGAAAAGGTACGTACAAAGGAGATAGAGAACGGATCGAAAGAAAACATGAAGTAGAAGAGTAAAAAGTTTGTTGCTAAATGGTTAAGGAGAATCTTTTACACATAATCATTCAACTTTGGTTCGGTAATTATTTTCCATCAAGTGGTTTGCATCGAACATGCTGAATGTTGACCGATTCAACACTCGGCATAAAAGTATAACTATCTATATTTAACCTCTCGCAATGTGAGTATGAGAGCGGATAATTTGTTGTTATTGTTGAAAAAATTAATACACTAAATTAATTATATCGTCGATCCTCGTGTACAAAGTCACAAGAATGCAAAAAATAATAATTATAATCTTAAAAGATGGTACCATGGCACTTACATCCCCACTCAATTCTGAAGTTGAAATAATCATAAATGATGATCATGGAATAATGGTATTTCAATGGTGGTGGTGATGATGTTGATAGGAATTCAAGAATACCATAACATGCCATCAATTGCCATATTCCCATCAAGTATATTATTGACATATATATATATATATATATATATATATATATATATATATATATATATATATATGCAGATATAGATACCTACAATCGCCATTAGTACAAGAGATATAATTTATACGTAATAAATTTTTGTCATACATAACAATTAGTGATAATTTAGACCATTATACCCTTAAATATGTTGATAAGAATAAAAGATAGCTGGATTATAGGGGATATAAAAGTCACAACTATTGTGTATGACAAAAGCTTGTGTACGAATCATCTCCCCTTTTACAAACGTTACATATGGATCGCAAAATAATTGTACCTTATATATATATATATACTACTATATATATACTACTATATATATACTACTATATAAAACATTTAACACTCTCTCTCATCCTTAATTTTAAGACTTCTTAAAATTCAATCAAAATAACATCTGGCCTTTCATTCTATTTAACTTAATCTCATCCACTCAATTTTTAACTATTTCAATCTCTCTTCTAATTTACTTTAACTTTTTATTCAATTAAAATATACTCTCACACAAACATAATTATACACCCATAACAACATAATTTCTAATATCTTATTAACTTCTCTATCCTTATTTCACAAATATGATTTTTTTCCTTATTTTAATGTCTTTTAGATTTTATTTTTAAAATTAATAAAATAGTTTATGCAAATAAAAGAAAAATTGAAAAAAAAATGGGACATGTTAAAGAAATTTTTTTGTGACATTGAATTTTGCGAATAACATATCATTACATTTTTTAAAGCGGCATATTATAAAACAAAAACTATTTGACTCCACAACATATCACACGAGAATTGTTTTTCGTACGAGAACTGCGAGAACCAATCTTAGCCGTTCATTTTGGATAATGAAGTTCATGGATAAAGAGCGTGGGGGGATTGAGTGTGGCAGGGTGCATGTAAAGAATTCATTGATGGACAATCCAATTGAAGGAGGGGAAATTTGACGGCTAAGATTGGTTTTCGCGGTTCTCATACGAAAAACAACTCTCGTTTGAACTTTTACATATCTTACTTCTTTATGATACATTTTACAACCTTAAAAACTCTTAATTTTAAGTAACTTGAATGTACTAAAATACCCTTTTTTAACCATTTCATTCTCTCTCATAATTTACTTTAACTTTTAAAATACACTTTTTAACCATTTCATTTTCTCCTAATTTACTTTAACTTTTTATCTATTTAAAATATCTCTCTAACACTAAAACACCCTCTCACACAAACACAATTATCTACCCACATCAACATAATTTTCAAATTCTTATTAACTTCTCACTCCTTATTTCATAAATATAAATCTATTTCTTATTTTAATGTCTTTTAGAATTTATTTTTAAAATTAATAAAATAGTTGATGCAAATAAAAATAAATAAAAAACTGACATTGTACGATACTTTTTCATGATATTGAATTGCACGAATAACATATTATTACATTTTTAAAAGCAACATGATATAAAATAGAAATTATTTGTCGTCGTAGCATTGCGCGGGTACCTTGCTAGTATATATATATATATATATATATATATATATATATAGAGAGAGAGAGAGAGAGAGAGAGATGACAAAAATTTTGTATAAAGAAACCGTAAAACGGTAATATTACAATCTAATAATATGTTAAGGTATTTTATGGATGTAAAATGTTTGGTAAATATGCTGGTGAATTATCTTCTAAGTTGTAAAGCGTACCGATCTGAGTAGTGATTTGGCATAGAATAATGTTTTAAAACCCGGGTTGACCCGGCCGGTCCGACTGGTTGACCCGTGACCCGGTGAGGAGACCGGGTCAATGTAGACCGGGTTATTGCTCATTTCTGGCCCGTATTGACCCGCCCGGGTTTATGGTTGAACCGGTCGACCTGGGTTGACCCGGTTTTTATTTTTTTCATTTTAATATTTTTTTAAAACATAAAAGTTTAGCGATTAGTCATCTCGACAATTGATACTTTGAAATCCTTACTCGACAGAAACCCTAAAAATGAGTTGTGAACCCCTCTCGATAGTCGACGGCAACTCATATCCTTTGTCATCTCCGACATGTAACTGTCATTAAAGCATAAACCTCCATTGAGTTCACGTAACACTCTAAATAAAATTTCATTTTATATTTGATAGATGGTTTAGTTTCTTAATAGATTGTAATCGTTTCCAAGTTTATATACATACATATATATACACACATATATAAAAAATAAAAACTAGAAACCGGGTTGACCCACCGGTCGAACCGGTTGGCCTGGTTGACCCGTGACCCGGTGAGGAGACTAGGTCAACTAAAAAACCGGTTTTCAAAACATTGGCATAGAATTGTACAAATAAGCCAAATTTAGGAAAATGTCAAAGTCAAAATTTGACCTTGGTCTTTGAAAGTCAATATGGCTAGTTATAAAGGCAATTACTTTAATATCGAGTTATTTGTGGGGTCAAGAGGTTTTAGACCTTATTTTGAAACAAACGAGTATGATTTATAGATTGGAAGCATTTGTTCAAGTAGGAAGCAACGTGTTATATTGTTATCTCCAAAACTTTAGGGTTTAATAAGAGGATTATGTTATTTTAATGTTGTAAACGTTTGATAAGTCATAACTCTAAATATAAGATGAATTTTAGTTAAAATCCTATGGGGAGATCTCGTAGTTCACTAGAGATGATGCTTGTTGAAAGATACGTCGCTAAACAACCTTTTACAATCTACAAGCTTCAAGTCATGGGTGGTCGGGTGGTTTGGTTTTCACCAATTTGTTACAAACATAAAAAGTCGGAGAATATCTCAAGGGAGAAGGAGAATAAAAATAAAAACTTAAAAAATACCTAAAAGGAATGAACCAAAATTATTCGAGAGAAACAAACAAGACTCTGACACAACTAAAGGTTTTACTAAGCCTTTCAAATCACCAAGTCCAAAACTTGGTAAACAAGATTGAAAAGAAAATTCGATTATTAGGTTAGAAACCCTTAAACACAATGGAAGCTAATTTATAAAGTTTATTATCGATTAATTAATTGTATTGATCCCTAACATCAAGATTCTTGTTTTTCTTCGGATTGAGTACTTCAAAATAAACTACTAAGATAATTAGTATAATTTACCTTAGTCTGTCAATCTACTTTAGTCACGCATGATGTCAATGAGCTCCTACAACTTGAACTTGCAACCCAATATCCAAACCCGAATAATAGTTAATTAAGAAAACCAAACGCCCATGAACCCACAGAAGCCCCAAGCCGATGACTTTAGGGAGAGAAAGAGGAGAGAATTTTCAAATTTTCGTATGAGGTGCTAGGAAAAACCTTAGCTTTAATCCCCAGATCTTAATCAAATTATGAAGCAACTATTAGGTCTAAATATTAACCAACCTATATACAATATAATTACCAAAATAAAAGATCCCGTTCTAATTTCCTTATAAAGGGTTAAATATATATCTATACTATATTATAAAACAGTTAACATTCTCTCTTTTAAAATTTTTAAGACTACTTAATTTTAAATAGTATATATTTTTATGCAAACAATACAAACATTTATATCAATAGGGTTTTGTTCAATATAGTCCTTATTAAAATCATAGTCCTGAGGGATAATTTTTAGCCATTAGATTTCAAGATCAATGATCTAGATTTAATCTTAGATAATAATTAAAATTGATATAAGCGAGGACAATTCTGACTTTTTGCATATTGGTCCTTACTTTCTCTTTCCTCTAATTTTAAATAAATTAGAGGAGAGAGAAAGTGGGGACCAATAGTTAAAAAGTTATAAATACTCTCTTTCATACAAATATATCAATTCTGATTATAATCTAAGATTGAATCTGGACCATTGAATCTTAAAATCTAATGGCTATAAATTGTCCCTCAGGACTATAAATTAAATTAGAACTGTATTGAACATTTCTCTATATCAATAATCCAATCAACCAACTCCTTAATTACCATAATTAACTTATAGTAACTATTGTTTTAACAACTCATTAAACATGACACCAATAATTTCATTAATCTAATTTTTGTTAAATCACTAACATCAATATATAGTTTAATACGATAAAAAAACCATATTAGCTTTCTCTCTAATTATATAACAATTATATGTCGTTTTCTTTATTTTATCGTTTTTAAAATCAAGAATTGAATTGATGGGAGAAAATATAGAAAATCGAAAAAGAAAAATGAAAACTAATAAGTTGTTAGAACAAAAAAATACTAACGTCTCGCAAATACCATACATTAAATTATATGAAACCGGACATGTCGTCCAACACAAATTATTCGCGCAGCAGCATTGTGTGGATGCAATGCTTGTGTGTGTGTGTGTGTGTATAACAAGGGTCAATACAGAACCAGTCTTATATACATAACCTAACCAATCTTAGCATTTAAATTTAAATGATCAATGGTTGATATTTTAACTACATATTCTGTTTGAAATTTCTTTTTCGATTTACGTAAAATGCATATTTGATTGTAATCTCAACCATTGATCATCCAAATCTAAATGTTGTGATTGGTTCTGTAAGTTCTGCATATAAAGCCGGTTTTGTACTGAACCTTACCCTATATGTGTGTATGTATAACCTATAGAACCAATTCTAACCACTCGTTAAAAAGGGCAAAATGCGAATTCTAATTTAGAAATCAAATCCACACTCCCCTCCTTACAATACTCGGACTTTCATTTTTTCTAAATTTACCCCTCAAATCTTTAATTCGTCATAACTTATTCATTTGTAAGAATTTAAGCAAAAAAAAATTATAAAAATCAACATATTTTTTTAATCCTCATTAATTCCATAGTGTACTACCCCTTTTCAATTAATATTAAACATGGAATATTAATATTGCAATTTTTACTTAATACAATGATTATTTTGCCATTGGACTTGTATTCGGTTTATGTTAGTTATTGATAAATAGAAAGGAATTGGTTTTGGGTTTATCCTTGGGTAACTTATGTAAGGAAGCTTAAGTTGGATTCAATAAGCATTGGGCTTAGGCTTATTAGAGGAGGTGTAATATCCATCTAGGGCATTATGCTACTGTAGCTGCTTTTCTCTTCCTCTGTGTGGTTTATGCCTGTACCGAAAAGAGACAGTCAAGTGAAAGGAGCTCGATTCAAGCTCAATCCTCACCAATTGAAAAGAAAATGGGGTCTAAAGACCTAGATGATTTATAATAATCAAATTAATTTGGTTGGATGTAACTAGATGTTGTTTGTGATCGATTGCAACAAAAAAAAATTGAAATGGGGAAGTATAGGATCTGTTTTGGTTGGGGCAGGCATCGACGATGTGTGTGTGTGTGTTCATATAGCAGGAACTCACTTGTGCGTGAAATTGCAACATGATTTTTGAATCACAAATTAGCTTATGTTAGTGAATCACAAATTAAGAACTGCTAGTGCTGAATCATGGATTGTCGATTGTAGCTAAGAAGAATCATGAATCAGGGTTGTAAGGGGAATCGCAAATCGGCAGGGAAGCAATTGTAATGTATGCACTTCAATTGATTCAAAGGGATATAATATCTTATGGTTGAAACATTTATTAACTGGTGGGCTTGAATGAATTAAGGTTTAGGCCGCAAATTGTGAATTATGTTAGATACTAATCACAAATTAATAATGAATAATTATAAGTGGTTGATATTAGAAGTAATCATAAATTAGTATATGTTTATGAATTGTAATTAAGGTTTAACCTTGGAATTGCAAAATGGAAGTTTAAACTTGAATTGAAAATTAAGGCTTAAACTTGAATTACAAATTGAGGTTTTAACTTGAATTGCAAATTTAGTAAGACTAGCTCACAAATTAGCATTAACTCTTGAATTGCAAACTAGTGCTAACATTGAATTGCAAATTAGGGTTAATTTCTATAATTGCAATTTGAGCATAAAGAATTGGAATTACAAATTGGTTGAGTCTCTCCTTGAGCTTCCAGATCACAAAATACGCCAAGTGGGCCGAATCGCAAATTAGGCCAAGTGGGTCGAATCGCAAAATAGGCTAAGTGGGTTGAATAGCAAATTAGGCTTATAAGGTTGAATCACAAATTAGGCTTATAAACTAAATTGCAAATTGGGGCATAAGGCGAAATTGCATTAAACTTCAAATCGATAAATGATATATGAAAACCTTTACTGTACGTGATTGCTGTTAAGCGGCTTCGGAAATTTATTTGAATTATTCTTATTTACTGTTGAGCTACAATCAGGTGAGTTATACTAATTTATACATTATATTAGCGTAAATTGTACACATGTTATTTGTGTGAAAGTTTAACTTATATGTTGATATGTGAAGTGAAGGGATGTGTTATTGTGTGGTGAAAACGAAAAACATAACTCGGGCACAGTCAGATACGTGAAATCCTTGGTATGGCTTGAATAGTCAACTGTAACCCAAAGTGTGAAATCGTCGTCAGTGCACTGCGTATGTATTATGTGATTTAATTTATGATCATGGATTAATATGTGAATGTACATGTCTAGTGTGGTGTGTAGATTGTGTGCTTGCTAAACTTTCACGCTTATTGTTGCTGTTTTAAATTCTTTCAAGACATGACCGCGGTAAAGCTCTAGTAGAGTGAAGTTGGCTCATCTATCATCTTCGTTTTTTCATTGTTTGGTTTAATCAAACATTTTAATGGATTCATATTTGTAATTACTCTCTTATGGATCTATCCCTTGTACGATATGTATTTTCAGGTGTGGAACCTCATCAAATATTTTGGTGGAATTGCCACAGTTATTTACACAGATGTATATATATATATATATATATATATAGGGAAAAGTTCAAACGAGAACTGTTTTTCGTACGAGAACCGCGAGAACCAATCTTAGCCGTCCAATTCTCTCTCCTTCAATTGGATTGCCCACCCATGAATTCCTTACATGCACCCTGCCACACTCAATCCACCCACACTCTTCATCCATGAATTCCATTATCCAAAATAAACGACTAAGATTGGTTCTCGCAGTTCTCGTACGCAAAATAGTTCTTGTTTGAACCGTCCTATATCTATACTATATTATAAAGCATTTAAACCTTTGAAATCTCTTAATTTTAAGTAATTTGAAATTACTAATTTACCCTTTATTTAACCCTATAAGGAAACTATTATATAGAGTTAATTAGATTCTTAAATACCATTTTTATAACTAAACCTTCCATAATAAATAATATTTAAAAAAGTCAAGTCAATGCAAATTAATTTTCAACTTATATGATATTAAATACAAATTAAAAGTTAAATAAAAAGAATCTTTATAAAAAATAATAGTTTTAATATTTTATCATATAACACATATTTTAATTTAATTATTAAAAAATACGTATAGCTAGAACTTATAAACCTAATAACATGTAACCTAAATTTATAGACATTTTCAGATTATTTAAATAACTCGTGTAATCAAAACAAAAGGTTTAATTTATAATATATTTAATATTTTTTTTGTTTCTCATTTTATTGTTTTTTAAAATTAATGAAAGAGTTATAAGGAAAAGAGAAATAAAAGAAATGGAAACATGAAAAAGAAAATAGATATATTGCAAACGAAAATTGTTCGATGTCATTATAATGCATAATATAATAGTTTTACGTTATTAAAAACAGACATGTTATCGAGTAGAAATTATTTCTAACCGTTGCATTGCACGGGTACTATGCTAGTGTATATATATATATATATATATATATATATATATATATATATATATATACACACACACACACAAAATACCAATCTTGACATACTTTGGATAATGAAATTTGAGAAATGCATTTTCAGACTTGCATTTTCAAATAATCCAATTGCATTTATAGAAATAACATAAAGGTAGAAGAAGAAGGAACCAAAATTCACATAATCATTAGAAAAAACAAACATATTTTCTACAAATTGCATATCTAACACTTTACTATTAATACATATTCATATCAATTGTAGATACAAAAATCAAACTAAATTTAAGTAGAAATGCAACCCAATTAAATCACCAAAATACATTTATTGGAAATGCATATACCCATCATCTCAATATGCAGGTCACCAAAAATGCATCTTAAAATCAAAACTTGGTACATAATCATTCAACAAAACCAAATTTCATAAATACAATAGAAAATCACAACTCTTCTTTTGATGAAAACCAAGATAATAATGTAAATGTACAAAACCCAAAATCAGAACTTAACTTCAAATAAATTTAAAAGTCAACATGAATCAGAAATTAAAAACCTAATATTTTGATCTAAACTTAAATCTCAATTTGTTAGATCTTGTGTATTCAATCTTTCAGTTCTTGTGTATTCAACATTTTTCATGAAGCTATATGTTTGGCTTACACTCTCTCCATCAAAACTCGAAATTGACTCTAATTATCAACTTTTTTTCCCATTTGTGTATATATGTAAGGGTATAAAAATCCAAAAACAATGCCTACCAAAAAAAATTAACAAGGATTTAGGATAAACTTTAACACAATAATGCCTTCCACAAAAAAAAAAAAGTTTTAACACAATAATACATCATATAATTTTTTATAATAAATATATAGGCATATATGTTGTAATTAGTTCTAGTTTGGGAAATGATTATTAAGAGAAGTAATATTTTATGTGTTTGGTAGAAAAATTCAACATGTAAAGATTGCATCCACATGTCTTCTAGAAAAACAATTGATGACTTTACTGAAACTATACGACCTTTTGTAGTAGTAGTAGTATTATTCCTCATCTTATTATTCTATCAGTTACATTTTTAGTGGCCGTCCATTAACTAATCATTAATCAATAGTACTGTCTTTTCTTTTCATGTATTTATGTTTTAGTCTTTTATCAAAGGGTTTGCACCTTAGCGGTATTAAGATGTTGAAAGGTGTTCCTCATAACCTATAGTCATGGGTTCAAATCCCATTGTGGACAAAAGATGTAACATCACAGGCGAATAACACATCGACTATGGACAGAAGTTCAAGTTGATTTAGTGGTTTTTAACCAAATTGCTAAAATATAAACTTCAAAAATCATTACACCTGTCGTTTTCACAATTTCTACAAATCTAGTGTTCTATTTGCTCTAGAAAATGATATTTATATTTCAAAAGTCACTTAAGTTCTCAAGCTATCGACGACGTCTTTATCCATGTAGGTTGTTTGCCATGGAACCCGTCTTATAAGGCATTAGTCGATCCCATCATCTATAGTATCGACCTGCACGCATATAACAACAACAATAGTACCTAATCCCGATCTGACTCAAAAACAGTATGTAAGAGATTTCAAAAACATAATGGATGTGAAGGAACAAGTTCAAGCTTAGGATGAAGATAAAAAAAATTCCATGTTCTTAGGCTTTTCCTTCTTGTCCAATAGAATATGATACTTTTTGGCTTCTTTCTCTTTTTAATCATGAATTTCCCTCATCATCATTACAGTTCTTGAAATTACCCCCCAACCCAAGAGAAATTAAAATTCCTCACTATCTCTCTCTATAAACACATATATATTGTGTATATATATCATGGCTAGAAACCAAACCACCTATTTATAAGGATTTGGTGACCCATTCAATACAAATTAAGAGTTCTGAAATGTGTACTAGCAATAACAAAGAATGTATGTCACCACCTTCTCTTCACTTCCTTCACCAAAAAGCAAAATCAAAATTTCGTATTCGGGTTCATGTTCGAATTCATAGGCTTAACAGGTACATGTTACATGTTTTCTGGATGAGTGTTTATGTTTATCATGTTAATTTGTATAGTAGGAAAGAATCTTACTTAAATCGGGTTTGTTTCTTATACGTGTTCTAGGGGTAACAAGTTTATCGAAGATAAGATGAAACACGAGTTGGAGTTGAAGAACTTGAAGTTGTACATGGAGAACATGAACATCTTGAAAGAGAATGAAAGGTTGAGGTACAAAGCCACCTTGCTTCGTCAAGAAAATGTTGCCCTATTATCCGAATTCGAGAAGAAAAGGTTCAAACTTTGATAATTTATCGAGTACCCTTTACCTTCATGATCATTTTGGTAAACGGGCAAACTTCGGATTCGCGAAAAAGATGGAAAAAACTAGTCTTTTTCTCTAATCAATTTGGTAGAATTCTTGAGTATAATAGTTTTGTATCTTTTAGGTAATGGAAGCAGAATGGTAGTACCAAGTTAGGAATGATTCTACTTATCTATTACAAAAAAAATGGCATGTTCTATGCATGTGAGCTAGGTTGTACTCCATGCTTTACATTTTGTACCATTTTTATAAATGACTTTATTATTTATATGTTGTTGGATTTAATATTTATAATTAATATGATCCAAAAGAGTATAATGTATCTTAGGTTTTACATTTTAATGAAGACGACTTTAAAAAAGTCAACCCTCGAGCCACTAATGGGGTTGGTTGGAATGTGAAGCTTCTTTGCACGTGTGAGAATATAAAAATCACAACCTCGGCCAAAAAGATTAACCGGGATTGATTTGATATAAACAACATATACTATTAGGGTATAAGTTAGGTGTTATCACACTAACATACCTCTTCAATAAGCAAATACTGAAATAATAAAATTACTATTCATTAAAAAAGTACGTGAATGTAACAACACCTAACTTAGATACAACAGTACAGATACTTTTCTCGTATATATTATTACTTGGGTTTTATTTATTTATTCGGTTTTCACATTTATGAATAAGATCCATGATCAAATCTTCATTCTTGCACTTTTTAACATGTATAAAAGTGTGAAAAAGAATTTAAGGGGTGTATGAATAAGCTCATAAGCAAACTTTTTCTGCCTATGAAGATATTAACTAGAGTTTATGAGATTAAATTATAAAATTAACCACAAATTTAACCTCATAAAGCTTATCAGCCAAGAAAATTTGGTTTATAAGCTTATCAAAACTCTAATAAGATGGTAAGTTTAAAAAATAAGTTAATGCAAACATTCACTATATAATATATTTTTACAGCTTATCTGCCTTATTCCTTTATGTTTCAATTCATATAGGCTTTTATAAAATTGTTCATACTTTATTGTCATTTATATTAGGTACTAAAGGAGTAAGGATTAATAATTTAGGGTGCGACTATTTGGACCTCCTTTATAGTCTAAATTGACAATCTGATATGATGTATGTGAGTCTATGACTAGCATCGGAAACTGTAACCGATTGATGTGATATGTTTGATATGTGAGAGAGACGGGTCCAAATAGTAGCACCCATAATTTATCGATTATATAATAAAGATTTGTCAAGTACCATTAGAATAACCAAATGAGTATATATAATGCCCTTGACTTACTGTTTCCTACAATTGTTATTGTATGAGTGATTCCTAATCCCACTGTTAAAAAACTTAATAAACATTGAGGAAAAAGTCAAAATTTTGACCTGTGGAATATAATATCATAGTTATTCAGGTCTAAAGGTGAGTAGTAGCCAGTAGGAATGAATATCCCAATGCTCTGACCTTAATTTCTACTTTCATGGAAAACTAGAATCAAGGCTTTATCAGAGGTTTCAGAATCAAACTCTAACACATACTCTTCTGACTGTAAATTACGAGATTTACCATATCCCCTTTTTGTAGAATCTAATTCTTGTTTCATATCTTATAAAACGAATAATTCTACTCTTTCTTGCTTCATATCTTGTAGTTAAATAATATTTTACTTATTATGTTTGTATTATAAAAATGTGAATATGTAATGTTTACAATAAATGTGTCTAGACTCTAGACTAACTTGAACCTGAGATATTCCTGCTATATGTGTAATGAATAACTATGTTACTTTTGAATAAGTTGCATTCTGTTATGGTTTTATCTCTCCACATGGTAAACTAGAAAAAGGAAATTAACATCTTAGTCAAAGTGTCAAACAAGTCCCTAAAATGTGCTTGTAAATCTTCACACGTTTGGGAGGAAAGCTTAGGAGAGAGTTAATTACATTTGCCTTTACACTCCTTTTACTTCTCTATATGAAAAAACTCGGAGCACAAAAAAAATTTTAATTCCTTTCCATTTCCTTTCAAACTCTTTCTTTTCTCTCGAAAATAAAACTCCGGAACACAACACAAGTGATCACGAGTTCTACTTTTCAAAAAAAAGTGTTCTTGAGTTCTTTTTTGAAGAGAAAGTGAATGATTTAGAAAGATATCGAGGGAAATAAAACATATTTTATACATATTTTTAAGTAAATGATGCACATGGTACAAGTAAATGATGCATAAAGTTGTTGTGTATGATCAGTTTTGTTGTGTAAGGATCACCTCCCTTTCTTATTTTTCTCCTCTTCCCTCTCAAGATCGCATTTGGCAATTGGCATGTATGAGATACACAAAACCTTTATGATTACAGTCCATTTACATGGATATCAATGGAGAAACTTATCCTAGATAGATTCCTAAATTTTGTGGTTAACTCGAAACACAAAGAAGATATACAAAAACATTAACGATTAACTCCAGAAACGCATTTAAGCATGCATGGATACGCTTTTTGCATTGTAATTGTACATACTTATACTAGATAGATTCCTAAATTTTGTAATCTGGTATATTTTCTTCTGTTAAACATTTCAAATGAAGCATACGTTTGTAGTTAATAACTTTGTTGCGGTTCTGGAGCAACATCGCACCAAGACTATTGGAGGGATTGAATCATGGGAAACTAACCTCCAATAGGAGATGGTGGCATTCTGGGCAGATGTTAACCGAAAGCAGCAACTGGCAGATCAACGACACAATTAATTGCTGAAACTACTGTTGGATCAGGTGCAAACCACAAAACCAAGTGGGCCTGTGATTGGTAGTGACCATCGTGTTTGCATTAAATCTTTTTAGCGCATTATCAAGTTCTGCTAATCAAAAACTGAAACAGCACCTGTAGCTATGGGGTATGTCCGGGAGTGGTAGTGGCCATCCGGTTTGCAGGTGGTCGAAGATTTCTACTCATTGGAACTAGGGTTGACGGTGATATTTGAGCTTGATTCTGAGCAGGCTACTCTGTGGGTGAGAAATTGTTGAACCATTCTTCGGTTTTATTACAAGCATTGGCTCGAGCTTTGTACCATACGCGCAAAGGATCTTTAGTGGAATAGGCTCTGGCGGAGGAAACTGCAGTTCACTCGGATCGTGTAAACCCGACCCTTAAAGGCTTGCTGCAGAGTTACTCTGACCTTTTTTTTCCCTTTCCTACAGGTTTACCTCCTCAGGCGCATAAACATGCGAGCGTGTTAAAAACTTGGGACTACATAAATCAATGTCCAGCCCTATCTCTGTCCAGGTTCAAAAGGATGAAGTTGGGCAAATCCGTGGAAGAGATGAAAGAGTCAGCCCAGTACTAGCCCATTTTCTAGTCCGATTTTATTCGTTAAGAAACAAGACGGAAGTTGGGGGTTTTGCATCAACTACAAAGCTTTGAACAAAATCTATGGTCTTGGATAAGTTCCCCATCCCAGTTATCGAGGAGCTGTTAGACGAGTTACATGGCACCATGACATTTAGCAAGTCGGATCGGAAATCTAGCTATCATCAGACACGCATGAAGGAAGTTGATATTCACAAAACGTCTTTCCAAACTCATGAGGGCCACTACAAATGGCGATGCCCTTTCATCTGACAATGCACGTGCAACCTTCCAGTTGCTATGAACAAAGTGTTCCATCCGTACTCGCATAAATTTGTTCATGTCCTTTATAATGACATATTAGTCTATAGTACATCGTTAGTAGAACATCAGCAACATTTAACTTTCGTTTTTGATTGTTTGCGAGACCATGAAACTTGATTCTAACAGAAATAAGTGCTTGTACACACAAAACCAAGTGGAACAGTCGATTCCTAAAAATATTCGTGAGTTGCATTTCTTTGTATTGACCGGACATTACCAAATTATCGCAAAAATCATATGTGTGCTAGCTGATCTTGTACTGAAGAGGCGACCCAGGCATTTTGTTCACTACAGCAGGTAATAACCCAAGTTCAGGTATTGGAATTAAGTGACTTTTCTTTAAGAATTTCTGATCCAGACAGAGTGACAGACAAGTCGGGGCACATAGTGGTGGTGGTTTTGATGCAAAAGGGACATCTTGTACCTTTCTTCAGTCGGCTATTGGGAGTAAGAGCGCGACTGAAGTCGATTTATGAATGGGAATTAATGGCAATTGTAATAGCCATACAAAAATGGCGTCCTTATCTTCTCGAAAGACAGTTCATTGTGAAGACTGACCAGAAAAGTTTCAAGTATTTACGAGAGCGAAGTCAAGTGGTTTGGGAACATTAGGGTATTAAAGCTGTCGGGTATGATTTTGAGAATCAGTTTCAGCCCAGGAAGGAAAATGAGGCAGCAGACAATTTCACGAAGAGGAGAGAAGATGAGTTGCCGAGAACTCACGATTAATTAGTCTATTAATAAAGAGAAGTTATTGTATGATCTAGGGCGTGATCTCAAACTTCGGCATTTGAAGGCTCAAATCAAAGGGCGGATTAGAAAATACACCTGAGACAACTGGCATGTGTTTGTGTAAGGGAGGATTAGTTTCATCATGAGGATCTGTGCGGATACCCTGTTTGTTCCATTAAGGAGTGATAGGAAACATGAGGGGGTATAGAGACTTATCAGTGCATGGCAAGAGAGTTTTATTGGGGAGGCATGAAGGATATTACCAAATTCATTTCCTAGTGCGTCCCTTAGGTGTAAATATCCCAATCTAGCTCCAACCGATTTATAATAATATTCCTGAGGGAATATGGGAAGATTTGATGACGGACATCATGGAAGGACTGCCAAAGTCGGAAGGGTATACTGTAACTTTTGTGGTGGTAGACAGACCAAGTAAATACGGGCAAGTTATCCCACAAAAGCACCCGTTTATGGCAACTATGGTTGTTATTTTTATAGGCAAGGTTGTTTGACTACATGAAATTCCAAGGGTCCATCGTCTCTGATCAAGATAAGATATTTATTAGCATTTTTTTGGCGGGAACTCCTTAAGCAACAAGGGACTACTTAAAATAAGTACCATATACCACCAACATAGACCGTAGTGGTAAAGCGTAGTATTGAAGCTTATTTGTGATATTTTGTTTTATTTATCGACCTAAACAATGGGTTAGGAGGCTACTTAGGCGACATATTGGTATAATACTTGGTACCACTGGTCTATCCGTACTACTACTTTCAAAGTGTTACATTGTAGGGATCCTGCACATTTGGTAAGTTATGGACAAAGGTCTAGTGTTGCCTTCGAAGTGGTCGAATACTTACAAGGGCGGGATGGCGTGCTTAAAGATAAGAAGGGCGCAGCAAAATATGAAGGATCAAGCTTATAGACTCGAACAGTACATTTGAAGTCACCAACTACATTTACCTTCGTTTACAACTTAGCATACAAACATCGGTAGTCATGAAAAGAAATGAAAAGTTGGTGCCTAAGCTTTTTGGACCCTACCTGATTTTAGAGCGTACTAGGGCCATAGCCTATGGACTCCGGTACATATCACAGTTAAAGAAAGTTGTTGGAACAATACGGTAGCTCAACCAGAGTTACCAGTCAGGTTGACCGAGCAAATGGACATGATCCTCTATCCAACTGAGGCAGAGTACCAATCAGGTCGACCGAGCAAAAGGACATGATCCTCTATCCAACTGAGGTTGAAGGAATGCAGAATGTCGGCGATCAACAAAAATTCTATTCGTCGGAAAGATTTTCCAGAGATTGAGGCACCCTGGGAATCCATTGAGCATATTTGCACACAGTTCTCAGATTTTCACCTTGAAGGAATGAAGGGGGGATTGATATAGTCTCCAAAAGCAAGAGGATTTGGTAGATATTCGCTTAAGTCTTAATTTATGTTTTCCTTAATTAAATTATCTTGTTTTCCAAATTTCCTATTTATCAATATAGAAGGACCTGATTGATAGGGTCGACGGAAGGGTAGGAAAATTTTGGGTTCAGTTTGGTTTATCATTGTAATCCTGCATCATTTGGTTATAAAATTATACCAATTTGAGTCATATCAAATGGTTGTTAGATCTGTTCAAGGAACATAAACTGGTAAGCTCATGAGTCTGCCTAAAAAAGAACAGGCAAGTGTTCATATATTATAAAAAAAATGATAAATAAACCCTTCAGGATATACAAAACAATCTAAGGGACTTTCTTGATTCAAAGTTTCTAATTTTCATATGATTCACAACACAAGTCAAATATAAAACCCCCTTAAAAACACAGTTTTTCAAGACCAATTTCAGTAGCATATAATAGCATTTACAGTTCTACCTTTCTAAAAATTATGTTCCAGCATTTTAACCATAACAATGACTGGAAGATTACAAGAACGGCCGTAAATAGAATTTAAGCTAATATATAATTGCGAACTCATTTGAAGGAAAAACCATGTAAGATAATAATGAGATTAACGAAAATTTTAACTTACAGAATGAAAATTTGAAGAAGAAACGCTAAAACAGCATGCTGGAACTAGAAACAGATACTTATGTAGTTATGTATCAGTGGTCCTTTCTTGTGATGATTTGTAGATTCGATACGCTGCTATGCACATTGTAATGTTGCCGATAACCGTCAATGCCCCTTGGAGAGCAACCAAAACCTATAATTAATGGCGGGTAAGAGCATTCTTTTGAAAAATGACAAAATTTTCAAGATTTGCAGTGAATTATATATGATAAATTTGATAAAAAATAATATTAACAATAAATGGACAGGATCAATCTTACCTCCAGTGATTCTGAGTTATAAAAGAAATGCCAAGTACAGGCACAAAATGCTCCACCTAGCAGGGGCACCTGAAGCAATTAAATCATCATGTTTATATATATACATACAGCTTAATATAAGCATATTCTATTCAAATAGATAACTAAAAAAAGACCTTGTAATCAAAGTATTCATAAAGATGTAAAGACTAGTAGCAGAAAAGGAGACTGATAAACTCACCATACCCCAAGAAAGCCCCTTCCAAGATTGGTATCCAGATTTTTCACCATATTGCCATACTAAAATCATTGCTGTAACCCTTTTTAAATTTGACATAAAAATAAACAATTTATTAGTAAAGCACAGTGTAACCATGAACATAGAACAAAACACAGGTTCAGTTACTCTATTTGTTGTAAAAAGCTATCCTTTCACTTCTGTTGTCAAATGTACCAATTCAACATCACAATTTCCATCAATTTGTAGTGAAATTCTATAAGTTCATTAGAATTTACAGCAAATGAATATGAATAAACTTAATAGTTAATACTGATATCAAATATCAACAAAAGCCGATCAATTTGCATATATAAAGCAACAAATTTGACATAAGAGATCAAAATCTAGCTCCAATTTGTAACAGTGTACCAAATTGTTGATCTTTAGTAAAGCAAATAACTCTCAACTTACCATTCAACGACGCTTGAAACATGGATTGCCCAAGTGGGAAGTGAGAGTGCATTGGAGGGTTCGATGAGTTGCAGAGACGAACCCACCAACAATGGCAACTCCGCCGCAGCAGTAGGAGCAACTCCGACGAAAAGGGGTGTTGTTAGGGCAAACCCAGCTCCCATTAGAGCTGACATGTTTTTCTTATCATGAAACTTGCTGATAATTGGAACGTTTCTAGTAATCTTGATGTGATTACATGATTTGGGGGTTAGGAGCTTTTGGGGATACTGATGTGAGTTAAAGAGGGGGTTTGAAGAAGATGTTAATGTTGGAAGAATTGCCATGTTAGAGAGTAGAGTTTAGGGATTGATTAAGAAGATAGGAGGAGGTTGTTAACCAACCATTTTTCCATGGTTGTTCCTGGTCTTTCTTTCTCCCTTTCTATATGAATTTGTTTTTCGCAATAACAATTGTTTGGGAATTGGGAGTGATTATTTTTGTTAACTAAACAGAAGAAAAAAATGTTTTAAATTATTTTATGTGTTTGGAATTTATCCATATAGTCACTAACATGCTCAATAAAAGTATAAAACACAATAACCTTCTTTCGAGTTTAATAAAAAGAGAAAAGAAAAAAAATACGGGTAGTCATTTTTTTTCAAATTATTTTATTTTTATGAGATAGATGTTATGTAAAATTTGTCTAAACTCTCCCTTTAAATTCTTATTTTTCTATTTTCTTAGTTAATTAAAACTAAAGAACACAACTTTTAATTATTTATTTTTAAATCCTTTCTTTTTCTTCATAAAAACTCCGAAGAAAGTAGAGTATTTGATAGATTATGCTTATTTATATTTGAAATAAAATGACTGTTTCCTATGTTATTGATATATTTTTTATAAATAGTTTTTAAGACAAGAATAAAATTTTAACTTGGTACTAATACATCATAATAATCAGATTCAAATATGTATGAAAGAAAAGTGTATATTAGCTTTTAGAATACATAATACTATTATAATTATTGTTTATTTAAAATATAATATAATATTGTTAAAACTTATAAGTAATAGTCGATTGCGAGCCTTGCATCCGAAGCAAACAAGCACCAGTAGTGGTGATGTTCTACTGAAAGCAGTCGATTGAGAGAATTCCATCGACTGTGAAAGATGTTAAGAGCTTCAATTTAAGGTTAAGGTTGAGGTTGAGGAAGGAAGAAATGATCGGGATGAAAGAGGTCGATATCTCTTGATAAAGGAAGAAACGATGGGGAAATATATGTAGATAATTTTATCTGTTGTTATGAAGTGGTATCCCTTCTGATAAGTTAGTGGTTCAAGTCCAGTTATAAATAATGGAATAAGTTTAGTGAGTATATATTTATCGTTAAAAAAAGATAATTCAATCTCTTTTGAAATCAGATGCAAAAAGAAAAGAATTTTTTTTTACACACAAACATGTAAGACATTCTCCCCTTTGTCTACTACATGTTCGCAAACATAAGAGGAAACAAATTTGTTTTTAAAAAAACAAACTCTCCTTAAAAAGATAAACAATACAATAATTTTAGAAATGCATATAGTATGAGGCATGATCAAGGGAAAACATTTTTTTGGAGAACAGATCTGAACTTTTGAAATCTTGAGTTAAGGGCTAAAAAGTATGACGAATTTACTAGATGCATCTACAAAAACTAAATGCATCTACTATATTTATTACTTTTTGTATCCGTGTTTAATATAATTTAAAAGTTTATTATTTTTATATTATTATGAATTAAAAATTGTGGTAATTTTGTCAAATTTTATGATTTTTGCAACCGTACTCCGTGTACTACCCAAGAAGGATGTCCTTTCTAAAACCTTACCCATATTTATATTAATACCTTTAAAAGTGTTTATTTAAGTGCAAATATTAAATATTAACACAAATAGCTTAGTCTTGTTCATACAAGAGTGTCCAGTACGAGCCGTCTAGGGTGAGCATATGACCCGATAGACTAAAAAAAACCGACGAACCGGACCGGATCGAACCAATACCAATCCGGACCGGGATAAGTCGGTCCGATCTTCGATCCTTGTTTTTATAGATTTCGGGTTTCGGTCCGGTACACTTTTGTTTCATAAAGTGTATAAAACAAGCAATAGACCGAAAAAACAGACGAACCAGACCGGTCTGGACCGCGATTGGTCGGTCCGGTCTTCGGTCATAGTTTTTTTTATAGATTTCGGGTTTCGATCTTTTTCGGTCCGGTCCGGTCTTTGAACCGATCTCACCCCTAGCTATAACGATAGAAGGGGTGCCTACTAGTAAGACTGGTAATTCAAATCGGTTCGGGTTATCGGGTGTGTGTTAGTCATGTTCATGTCAATATCACGTCAAACCATTTTTGACCGGTTTACTTTTGTCTCGTATTCGAGTCATCTCATTTTTCCATGTCAATCCATTTCCGCTAAATGTCTTCGACAAGTTCAGTTTTTCGAATTCATTGTTTGTTTTGATACAAAATTTATTGGGTTTTTGGTTTCACAAACATTAATAGATCATGAACAGCAAAATAAAAATTATTAATGTGATCGAAAGCCCCAACTAGCGATTTAGTCTATTCAATAGAAAAACTAATAGCAAAGTAGGATTAAAAGGATTACCTTTTTGTGGTTCTTGAACTCTTGCAACACTAACAAGATTTACATCACCACTGCACATTCAAAAACCGTGTTGCTAGACCGCACCACCAAATCACTAAACAATCAAATCACAAACTCGATTGATGTGTGTGTGTTTGTGTTGTATTCGTCGAACAAAAACCCGAGAGGTTTTATGTGTGCGTCGGCCAAACAAAAGAAAGAGGGAGAGAGAGTGTTTTTTGTTGCAATTATGATTTAATCCTAATTTATTATCTTTATATAACCTTAACAAATCAAAGTTTAATTCTTATTAAGACCCTATCTTAAATTAAACGGACTTTTTTTAATGAACCAAAATAAATACATCAAGTTTGAGTAATTTAGAAATTACTCCCTAAACCTTTTACTTAATTAATAGCTATTAATTAATTCAATCCTTAATATTAAACTAATATTAGGTTAAGTGTAATATTCATTATTTCTTTCTTTCTTTGATTAATTTATCTAATTAATCACTTTCACAATATAATAGGTGATATCCAATAATAGTTCTAATTGAGAAGTGTGACACTATGCCCTTTTAATATCTTATAACATTGGACATGGTGAAATTTTTATGTGACTATAATCTAATTTATATCACGCAGAGTGCTACGGTAGCGCACTAACGATAGTCTTAGCTCCACACTTTTGTTCGCTACCGAGATAGATGTTATGTAATGTATTAATCACATAATCATATATCACATATATAATGATAATTGAAACTGTAATTCCTATTAACACATGCATAAACCTTATAGAAATATTACACCCCACAGTATTGTACCATCTTAGCAAATACCCCACCAGGCTAGATGCTAATCTACCATCCTAGCAAATGCCCCACCAGGCTAGATGTTAATCTTAGCACTACCGCACGAAGCAGTATGCTATACAACACTTTGATTCACACATATCAATCACACTCTTATAGTGCATTACACATTGTGCACGTATGAAAAAGAGTTTAGTAAACTCACCTTATTTCTCATATACATATATGTATATATATATATATACATATATATATATCACATTCTCTGTTATTACGCACATAATCACATTGGTATTTCATAATTATCACAATTATAGTCTCACATACACTAGTTATCCTCTTACTCTTGATTTATTTAGTCATGGTGTAATCATATATATAGTTACATATTTCACCTTATCTACATTATTCTTTCATCTCTCATTTCTCATTTCTTATTTTATACTTAGATAGACATATTCTATTATACTCTCTCGTATTCTTGTGTGTATATATATACACACATAGTATTACCATATTCCAATATCAGTTATAACATATATCTCTTTCTCGTATCTTTTATATACACCTATACACATTTTTATCCTTTTTAACAATTAATTAATAACAATTATCTTGATATCAACAGATAATAATAATAATCGCGTCATCAATCTCATTCTAGAATCGAACACTTACAATTATAGATAATTAATATCTCTAAAAGTATCAGGTTGAGGTACTCACCTGAGCTCCGGTAAAGCTAAAAACATCTTAATCTGACTTTTCCGAAATCCTGCGATACCTTAATATAGCCATTACAAAGTGTATGAAACTCGTTCACTTAAAATACCCTATATGGCTATATCAAGATTACAATACAACCATATAAAAATGTTCTATACTGATATATTAAAATCCAATATGGTCATATCAAACAAACTAATATAGCCATATCAAATTTCAATACAGCCATATCAAACCAATTGTATACGGCCGTATCAAAATATAATACATTAATACGGCCGTGTCAAACACTCGGATACAGCCATATCAAATTTCACTACAACCTTATCAAATCAGCCTAATATGGCCATATCAAAATCCAATACGGTCGTAATAACCTCTGTTAGACCTAGAACCTTCTAACAGCGAGCAAAACACCCAAATTTCTCATTTTAATTCACATAAACTCCAGATTATTATCAAAAAATGGTTTCTAAGTGATCTTATACATATATAAACATTTTTTAAACGTCAAACTCTCAATCAAAACATCAAAATCTAAAGATTAAATCCAACAATTCATTTGACCCATTAATTGTAACGCCCCAAAAAAATTAAATACGGATATGAATATATATATATATATAGGGGAGGGTTCAAACGAGAACTGTTTTTCGTACGAGAACTGCGAGAACCAATCTTGGCCGTTTATTTTGGATAATGAAATTCATGGATGAAGAGCGTGGCGGGATTGAGTGTGCCAGGGTGCATGTAATGAATTCATGGGTGGGCAATCCAATTGAAGGAAGGGGAATTTGACAGTTAAGATCGGTTCTCGCGGTTCTCGTATGGAAAACAATTCTCGTTTGAACTTTTGCATATATATATATATATATATATATATATATATATTTAAATTAGAATAAATAATCCACAATAATTCCACCAATATTCGTGATGAGGTTCCACACCCACAACTACACACCATAAAATGTATAATCAACGAAAGAGTTAGTTACAAAACAGTTAAAGGTGTTTAATAATGAATTAAATAATAATTGATTAAATAAGTGGTCAACAAAAATGTCAGTTAGTAGATGAGCTGCCTTCATCCTGCTGGAGCATTCCTACAGTCATAACCTGAAAGGATTTAAATAACAACAGTAAGCGCTAAGCTTAGTGAGTACATTACTTACATACTAAATCAGGTCAACATATTCACATTCACGTAACATATACGCAATCATCACATATCACATAAGCCATACCCGCTACCGAAGTAGTCGGTCTTATCATACCCGTTGGCATAGCAATCGGTCATACATACCCGACACCGAAGCATCGGTCTCATCAAGTAGTCACATAAGTTCAGTAGTTAACAATCACTTACTTGCATACTTTCAATCAATGTTGTTAATGAGTTAGAATGTAAGTAAGAACACTCACCTGATTCATAGTCTAACTGATAGCCACGATACACGTCACAACTCACAAGTAACCGCAAATTAAGTTAACTACAGGCAAACACCTACATTAAAGTTCCCAATAAATTAGAATTCTTTTATCCATATATATATATATATATATATATATATATATTATCCGTCCCTCGCGAATTCCTTGGCCCAACCACTTTAAATTTTCGGTGCTATGGGCCCAAGCCCAGTTTTCAATTCATATATAAACTTTTCGATCTATAGAAATTTAGTAAGTCTTTTAGTTCTCATCTCCTCCCCTATCTTCGATTGAAAGTTAACCCAATTAGTTCTCAATTCACGTAGGTAATTTGTGATTGCTCGTATAATATATATAATTGTGTCATTGTGGCCCAACCACAATTTGTGATCCGTTCATTATGTGATTCTAACCTCTACAAGTGTTTTGCGATTCTAGCTCCATTACTAATTTGCAAACTGTAAATTTAAATCGGATACTCACTAGGTACATTCACGATTATTACCTAAGTTAATAAACAATGGTATACGGCCTCACCCCATTAATATCCATTTTAATAACCCAAGGGTTCAGCCCATTTACTCCATTTGACCACAAGGCTCAACCCCTTAATACATAATTAGCAATTCAAGTTTAGAACTTAATTCGAAATTCATAGACTAGTAATATACTAATTAGTGACCCAACTTTATTTGTTATCTTCTAATTTTAGTTAGCAGTCCTCAGCCCAACAGAATTCTAGTGATTAAAAGTATGTGTATGTGTATGTGTATGTGTGTTCATGGAAGGAATAAGGAAGAAAAGAAAGAAAGAAAGAATCAAGAAAGGAAAGAAAGAAAAAGAGGCCGCCTCTTAGGTGGTGGTCTCCTTTGTAGCGGGTATCCTACTTTTTTATCTGATTTATAATTTGTCTATATGTTATCCATAAATCCTAACGAGGATATATTTGAGATTATTATTTTAAACTTTTTAATAATTTATAATTTTTATTCACTTTTCTTCAACTTTTATTTAACATGTCACTTTAATAGATTATATAAGTTTTGGGTGTTACAAATTACACCTTATAATCAATTTATAAAATAAAACATTATTCATTTCAGTTTTTATTTTAACCCCCTAATTATTTTTCATCCTTTAATTTATATAAATTAAATTTGATTTTCAATTTTTATTTTTCACCCAAAAACAAATTTTTAATTTTCATCTTTAATTTATATAAGATTACATTTTTACCTAATAAGGGAATTTACAATTTAGTTAACGATTTGATAAACTAGAGTTTCCTAATAAAACAACTATATTTTTATCTTTTTAGAGGACGACTATCAACTTTAACTTTATATATAATTTAAATTAATATCAATGTGATTATTTAAAAATCTAGCCCGACGCAACACGCGGATATAAACACCTTATTTATATCAATTAACACACATTTTGGGGAAACGTACGTATTAGTATTAGTGTTAATAATATAGTTTTGGTAAGTTAATATTATCAAATTCTCATGTGCAGCTGTATTTTCACTTTATCCCTAATTATATAAGTTATCTACAATTGAAAGATAATAATTTATGGGAATTTTAGTTTAATCGGTTAAACTTGGTTGTTATATTAAAAACTATAAACTTAAAATGGAAAAACTATTCCAAGGATACGAAGTAAGCTATAAAGTAAACTGATTTTTATTTGAGCAATGGTTGTTTAAATATCATGCATCGATTTCTAAGATAGAATGGGTTTCTTTGTCTATCCTCAACTCTATGATAAATAAAAGGTTAACTTGACGGTCACATGACTAACATATCTATTATCATGCACTAATTCTATATCATGCAAAATTCTATTTACGTTGATCTTATTGTGATAAATATCGGTATAATTATATAAGTATGATCATTGGCATATAATTATAACACATGCATTAATATCACATAATCAATATGTTCTAACCCTATGATTTGGTCAAAATCTAGTCATTATTGTTTAATGGTAATAAATAATCATGATCTGAGTATACATATCTAAAATGGTCATCTTAGGCTCTTAGTTATGCATACTTTGCAATAGAACAAATAGACTTAGACATTAACACACATGGTCTTTGATTAAACACACATGATAGAATACATAATGTCTTAAACAACCGAAAAATAGAAATCAAATCATAAACAAGGGTTTATCGTTTCTAAGTGAAAGCCCGAAGTCATAATGTTACAACTATTGGACAAACTCGGAATGATAAACATGTCATAAACTGTAACACCGCAAATCTCAAGTCATTTTTTTTAAATACGCCGCGAAAGCTTTTAATCAAGATTAAACATAATACATTTGTATTTACAATCAACAACCAACACTTGTTCACAAAACAAATCATCAAACAACTTGGTGTTACAAAATCACATGGCTCATTTCCATTTTAAAATACATATCAGAGCAGGGTCAACTTTTCCTTTCATGAGCACTATCAAAACACCAACCTGTAAAAACCAACAACTGAGGGGAATTAGCACAAAGCTAAGTGAGAGGATACTACGACACATCAGCAAATAGCACAATCAATGAACAGGCACAAACACAAGCCAAACAGTCCAGTGAACTCTAGAGGACCGACGGTTCTGCCGAACCTACAACCAATGCAGGCCAAAGCAAAGGTTTACCGATAGCCCACCGACAATTGACACAGTTAGATCCCCTTAAATACAACGCATGCATGAGAGGGTCTACAACTGCTCGACCAATAGCGATCAGGCCCAAATGAACTACTCGCTTAGCTGACCTCTACCAGCCGTACTACTCGCTTAGCTGGTCTCAAATACAGTCTCTATCAGTTGTACTACTCGCTTAGCTGATCTTAAATCATAACTGAAAGCTCAACAATCAAATAAACACGAACAATCTATCAATCATACAGTACTTCCATAATAATCCATTTCTAGTCAAACAAACAATCAACGCAGTCACAAACATCAAATCAATCACTATCATAACTTTTACCATCCGTGAGTTCACATCCACTCACCTTTCGTTCTCAAATGCAACACTCAGAAATCTAATGTTACTGAGTCTTTGTGTTTTCTGAAAACACAACAACACCAGAATCAGTCTTTGCTATCATAAATATATATTCCTTCATATATTTATATCACATAGATCTCACATATAGCATATAACTTTCACACAATAATTGTACCGAAGAGATAACGCATTTAAACAATCAACAAAAATCCATAATCTTGAAACTTCGAGGTCGTGCCACGACATACTAAGTGTCGCGCCGCGACGACCCCTTCGAGCAGATTCTTCGAATGCGAAGCCACTTCGAGCGCGTCTTAGAATTCGAAACCAAAACGTGTCGCGTCGCGTCGCGTCGCAACAATTCTTCGAGCGGGAGAACTTCGAATACGAAGCTCACTATTTCGAACCAAAATCTTCGAATTCGAAGTGTGCACGTCGCGCCGCGACCCAAGAGGACGTCGCGCCGCGATCCTCTTTTTCCCAGATTCTAACTTCTTCTTCCTCACGTTAAAACAACCAAAATACACCAAGGCCAATTCCCAGAATTTCTCAAACTTACTAAAACTTGCTAAAAACATATATATTCATCTTTAAACCTATTTTCATGCATCATAAACAACTTTTAATCCATCAAACAACAAAATCCAACAAAACCCATTTCCTACTTTGAGCTTGAAACTCATCCATGGGAAATTCTCATACGATCATGTATTTCAACAAATAAACATATCAAACTCAATTAAAACATGATATGAACATATCCTTACCTTTTTTTTTGAATTAAAAGCACAAGATCTTCAACTTCTAAATTCCAAGTTAACAACTTTTGAGGCTTTCTTCACTTGAAAGTTTTCTCTCAAGCACACACTACACACTTTCACTTTCTAGAAAATATGAGCAGATAACCTTTTGCTTTAATTATATACATACACGTACACATTTATTTGTTTTAACCAAAGCATGAGGTGGTTCTTATTCAAGACTTATTTATTATGCATCCATACATACATACAACATACCATACATACATACTAACTTTCTTTTCTTTCTTTACTCTAGTACTTATATAAATATATTAAATTAAGTTAATTAACTCAATTAACTTTTAAATAAACACATAACAAGTTTAAGCACAATCAATCACATACCGTCAACCCGCTAATCTCCTAGCACGAGTTTGCGGGTGTTACATAAACCTTAATTGTCCTTTTGATATAGTAACACACTATGACAAACGCGTCACACATAGATAGAAGGATTTTAGGTGCTGGAGTTTATAAATACATGTGCCACATAGATAAAGGAATATAAGTTTAAGCATCGTAAATGTTCGAAGTTATTTTCTCCGAATACTTTCCATCATTGATTTTAAAGGTTATTGGCCTAGACCATAACTTTGAACCATACTATGATGTGTTACAAGTTGTATTATAGTTGTTGTACCTTAGGTTGTACCGAGTGCGAGATTCATTCATCTTCTAAGATTTGAATTATGGTATGTTGTCCCGAAGGGGAAAGTGTTTAAGTGAGGAAGTTTGTAATAACTTATATATAGATAGAAGGATAAGAAGAGTCTACATTGCGAGTTTATATAAGGTTAGCTCACATGAATAGAAAGATAGAATTTTAAGCATTTTATACATTCAAAGTTATGCGCTACAAATGTCTTTTACCATGATTTTAAGTTAATTTCAAAATAATTTTTTACACCAGGATGTTAGATGATGAGGTGTTATACATCTTATAATGAGCATTATGGAATAACATACACTATCTTTATTGAAAAGACACTTATATAAAAGGTGTTATAAGAATAAGCATGAGACAACTGAATTAGAAAGAACAAGAATAACCCTCGTAGTAGAACATCTCTTGGCCGGGTTTTGAATAATATGGAATACATCTTCATTTTTTATTAAGCCAACTTGATCCGAACTCACATGACGCGCACAAGGATGGTAGAAAAACCCGAAACCAAAAGGGAAAACAGAAAACTGACATAAACAAGGCGTGTTCAGGGACAGAGACCGGGAAACCCAATTATTTTTAGCGGGGATGAGTTAGGTAATCCCCGCCCCACTTACCCGATGCCCAGCCTTGATTTTAATTGATGTTATATTATTTGGACTGTAGGGGTTTGATATTTTTGATGTATTTAGACTCTTTGAGACTTTAATTTTGGTTAGGATATGTTTGTAGTTGATAATATTGTATAATTTTATATAATCTTTATCTAAAACTCGTGCCAAAACATTAATGGTGACAGATCTCTGCCGTGAAAAATCACCGCTTTACTTTAATGGGTATCCCCACGGTGAAAATTACCTATTTAACCACATGTTTACATTAAACAGCGATACCCGTTTCCTCACGGTTTTTTAAGCGAAGACGGAGACGATTTTCTTAAACGGGGACAGTGACGGGGGGACCACTCCCTGTGTCGTTGCCATTCCTAATCCCCCATCGAAAGAAAGCAAACTCTGACGAAAATTTAAAGATGTCGAGGCTACCAAATCTACAAACTTGCCCCGGATGTGGTCTATAACTAAAGGCTAATTTGTCTTTATCAGGAGATAAAAAGATCCCCGATAAGAACAAAGAAAGCCGATCAAAATACAATATCTTTAGTTAAGACTCTATGGATGTGTTTGGCGAAGTAGTTGGAGCCGAAAGCAGCATCCCCAATATCTTTTATTTGTATATATGTTTGGCAAAATAGTTGAAAGTTATATATTTTATTTATATATGTGTCTGGCAAAGTAGCTGAAACTGAATAGTTCAAAATGATAAAAAAAGGATAAATCATAAAAATATAAGTAATTGTAAAACAATTTAAGAGGATAGTTAAGTAATTTTATATACAAAATGCTTTCAGTTAGTTTTAAAAGTTACTTTAAAAAGCTTTTTTTGTTTAAAAGAGAGCTTCCAGCTTTTTCATCAATGAAGACTTGTAATCTTTTCTTTCAAAACAAAAGCTATTAGATTAAAAAAACTACGTACCAAACACAACCTATATATCGAACAACCTTTTTATAAAATTAAAGTAAAAAGAAACTGACTATTTGTGTCTTTACCCATTTACATAACTTATTATCAAATATACAAGATAAAGATTTTTTTTCCCTGGAACGCCAAGATTTCACTATCAAAACAATACCAAATTACAAACAAAGGCAGCCGCAGTTCGCAAGACACGATCACACGAAGCATATTGCAGTCCCTCGCAATTAATGAATAAAATAGTATTATTATTAAGGAGTTAATTGGTCAAATGGTCCATTAACTTAACTATTTCTGTCGATTTAGTCATTTAACTTCAAAAGTGGTGAAGACTGTCCTTTATGATTCATTTTGTGGCGAGTTTGGTCCTTTCTAACGTTGACCGTTAGTCGACTCTGTTAAAACAAGGGTACTTTGGTCTTTTTACCAACTTTTCTAACTTTTTATTAATTAAAAACAATATATAATCTTTTTTTAAATAAAATATATATATATATATACACACACACACACACACTCTATCTCCCTCTCTCACTCTATCACAACTCCCTCTCTCTCTCCCTCCTACTTTATCACAACACCGCCCCATCACCACCCTCCCTCTCACTCTCAATAACCACCACCCCCACCAACCTCTAAGCACCGCCGCTGCTGGCTTTCTCTCTCTCTCTCTCTCTCTTACTCTCCTCTCTTACACTCCTAACACCACCATAGAAAACCCAGCCGCCACCACCATAGAAAATCGAACCGCCACTGTAGAAAACCCTAGCCGCTACCACCATAGACAACCTCGCCACCACCATCGATTCAAGATCTCGACACCTAGGGTTTCATTCTGTCCCGATTCAAGCTCTCGACGCCTAGGGTTTCACTCTGTCCCGATTCAAGATCTCAACGCCTGGGGTTTCATTCCGTCGCAATACAAGATCTCGGTGGTGGTGGTGGTAAGTTCTCGTTGGATGTGTGTATGTGTGTATGTTTAAGTGTGTAATTGATCTGGTTTAGACCAGATCTAGGTTTGATTTCAAGAACCGTAGCTCTGATTTTGTGTTTAAACATTGGTTTGATTTCGTTGGTGGCGGTGGCGATGTGGAGTAGAGAGAGTGAGAAAGGAGTTAACAAAAGTGTCGGCGATGGTGGTGACATAGTCTCAGTTAATTGTGGTGGTTAGTTTGAATTTACATGGTGGATAGAGAGAGACGATAAGGAGGTGAGAGAGAGGATGTGGCGGTGGTGGTGTCTGGTGATGGTGGTGTCTGGTGATGGTGGTAGGTGTTGTCTAGTGATGGGGTCAATGAGAGAGTGAGAATGTATAGAGAGAGTAAGTGAGTGAGAGAGAATATTAATGGAGGTAGAGAGAAGATAATATTATCTTATATTTAATTAATAATTAATGTATAAAATGAGTAAAAATTATAAATAAAAGATTAAAATAAAAATAGAAGGGTAAAATTTTCATTTTACCTTGTTTTAACAGAGTTGACTAACGGTCAACGTTAGAAAGGACCAAACTCACCACAAAATGAATCATAAAAGACAATCTTCACCACTTTTGAAGTTAAATGACTAAATCGACAGAAATAGTTAATTTAAAGGACCATTTGACCAATTAACTCTATTATTAAGTACTTAAAATAATTCAAGTAATTGCTAAATTAAATACCGAAAGAAGATGCCGTTGAAGTGTAAAAAAGAAGAAAAGGAAAATAAATAAAGAAAGAAAGAATATATATATATATAGAGTTGTGTTCAATAAAGTCTATTTAAAAAACATAATTCTGAAATTTTAACATTCAGATGATTCAGTATACAATCACATGTGAATTACAAAAAATTACGAAAATGCTACTCCGCCAAAAATTTTAAAATTTAATTTGAATCATTGATTCAAAAGCTAAAATTAGTCCCTTGGGAATATAAATTCATTATGGACTATATTGAACATTCTTATATGTGTGTGTGTATATATATATATATATATAGGCAAAAGTTCAAACGAAAACTGTTTTTCGTACGAGAACCGCGAGAACCAATCTTAACCGTCCAATTCTCCCTCCTTCAATTGGATTGCCCACTCATGAATTCTTTACATGCACCATGCCACATTCAATCCCTCACGGTCTTCATCCATGAATTTCATTATCTAAAATGAACGGCCAAGATTGGTTCTCGCAGTTCTCGTACGAAAAACAGTTCTCGTTTGAACCCTCCCCTCTATATATATATATATATATATAGGTAAAAGTTCAAACGAAAACTGTTTTTCGTACGAGAACTGCGAGAACCAATCTTGGTCATCAAATTCCTCCTCTTTTAATTGGATTGCCCATCCATGAATCTCTTACATGCACACTGTCACACTCAATCCCCTCACGCTCTTCATCCATGAATTCCATTATCCGAAATGAACGGCTAAGATTGGTTCTCACAGATCTCGTACGAAAAACAGTTCTCGTTTGAACCCTCCTCTCTCTCTATATATATATATATATATAACTAAATAAAAGAAAAAGAAGTTAAAGAGTATTGGATATGGTTGAGGGAGTAGTGTGACGGTGAAGACGGTCTTAATTCTTATAGCTGTGTCATTAAGAAAACCAAAAGTGCTCTTCTTCGTATCTTTCTAGATTTCTTTTTTTCTAATTTTTGATTTATTGTCATGTGGATGTATGGTCGGTTATATGTATGAGTAAAAAAAAGATAAATGATCTGTACATAACAAGTTTTTACCTTTTATAACAAATGTAACTTTTATACCTATAGAATCTCATTTACTTTTTTTCTTTCATTTTTTTCTCTATCAAGTTTTTACATTGTACAACGTGTGATAGAGAAAAATAATGAAAGAAAAAAAGTAAGTAGTGAGTGAGGTATTTTAAAGGGCAATAAATGTATATTTTATAATCGATAAAAAAAAGCAAAATATCTTATAAAAGAAATTTATTGTTATAATGAAGACAGTAACAAGATGGCCTAATATTGGTGGACGTATGTTTGTCGACACACAAATATGACATGTTAGGTTAGGAAACATTTTTCAATGTTGAGAAAAAGGCACAAACAATTGGGACATGTTAGGTTTTTAATAATTACAATAATATGTTCATGTTCAACCAATAATTCCATCACTGAGTATCTTGGTTGTGTACTAGGTTTATAATAAATTAATTAATAATAATAATAAAATTACATGTTATAAATAATATTAGTAACTAAGTTTTCTTAAATATCTAAATTATAATGAATAATAAATTATACTTTATTTCATTGTAAATTATCTTATTGTATACAGTCGATTTGTTATTACAGATAATCAGTTATTTTTTAACTTTTTTCTTATTTCTTTGTTCGTTCATTATGGGTTTATGTATTATCTTCAGCTTGTGTTCTTCTTTGGTGTGAGCATAGAAGCACCATCTCGATCAAGTTGTTTTGCATATTTTGGTTTCTACACTTTCGAACTCATCTTCACCTTAACAGATTCAAGATTCGATGTAGTTTATCCTCAACTTTGCGTCTTGAGCATAGAAACCATCATTTGATGGACCAACGCTTCTTGTACCATCTTGAGTTTTTTCAAGTAAATATCATTCATCATTTTACGAACATTTTAACCTAAGTTACATCTTTCGTAAATATAAAAAAAAACATAAGATATTTACTTCTTCCAAAATACCACCTAAACATAGAAAGTATCTTGGTGAATAATCAAACTCATTGAGATTAATCAATTTGTGTGCATAATTAAATTATGAATACAAGTATTAGAATAATATATTTTTACTTCTAAATTTTTATTAAATATAATTAATATTTATTTGTGTGCATAATTGATAATTTTTATTGTACGGAAATCGTGTCTCGTGTAAAACTAGGTGGAGATGGCTCATTTGGTACGTGTGAGATGCTGAAATCATGTAACCTGGAATTGCTTGTCATCTCACTCATACGTGTCACTCACTCCTCTAATCAAATCCACCTTCATACTACTACGTTAAAGTTTAACAACTACCAACCCAAGCCAATCACATACACCTGGCGGCGTCACAGGCAGTCACTCTACACTCTCCCTCAACTTTAAACAATTAAAAAACAACAAAACTTGAACGTTATACAATATCATTTGCGATTTAACCATTCTTTTTTAGGAAATGTCTAAATCACATGTATTATTCTGCCAAGGCGATGTCGATGTTAATTAATATTTTTACATTTTCTACTAATATCTTAATGTGTGAATGCTTTTTTAACGACTTCTCTCTTGTTTACAAGCTAAGTCTTTAACTCAAATATATACAATCTAATTCTATATATCTATTGCCGACGGTGAGTCATGAGAAAGAAATACAACTTAAAATTATAACCATTAGATTAAATATCAAACAAATCTCAGCCGTGTTAATTAGCTACAGAATTAGTCCACGTTTTAAATATTGTGAGTTAATTCCTCCCTAAAAATAGTGATGTTAGTTTATCTAACATGTTTTGTATCATACGGATTTATACCCATTTGAGTTTGAATTTCAAATATATATTACCAATAAAAGTCTTCGTATCATTTACGTAAAAGAATTTGTAAAACCAAACCATCTTATCTTATAATAATAATATATTTAAAAAAAAAGGATGATGACATTATTATCTTTTTCAAAAAACTACCTTTTCTAAAATGATGATGTCATGTTGCTACACTTAAAAAATTATAAAACCAAATGTAAGGGGGCTAGATGAAAATTATGAGGGGGTTTTATAAAACATATGAGGCTTTTAAGAAAATGTGAAAAGTTTTATAAAAATTGTATATACATGTAATTAATTATAGGCTATTTATAAATTATGTTTAGTAACTTGTGATATATCTGTTTAGAGAAAAAAATAATTATATATTTGCGACCGTCTCATTTTTATCTACGTTTTGGTGTAAATTTTATTATAATACGACACTTTTTCAAAATTAGTATATTCTTAATTCTTTGTTATCCATTAATAGTAGTTGGTCGGTAATTTTTTGTTTAGAAATGTGAAAAGTTTTATAAAAATTGTATATACATGTAATTAATTATAGGTGAAGTAAAGTAGGAGAGATAACGTGTGTAAATGTATTATATTGTAGTATAGACAAATTTATTAATCGTATATTTCATTTTGATATGATTGTGCAAATTAAGTTTTCCACTGGTATAAAGGGATCGATATCTAGATGTATGAGAAGTCGGATGAAACAATTATCTGGCTTTTGAAATTAAACATTTATTTATTACAACTCAATAAGTAACATTTTTATATCTTATAACATACTGAGCAGCTTTTGTATTGAATATATTCTATGTATTTTCTGTAAACTTTTTATTTATAGTTATGTGTTATTTACATAAGTTTCAAAATTTATATAATATTTAGAAGACTATGTATAAAAGAAAAAAAGTTAAATATAAAAGATGAAGAAAAGAATTGTGTTATATAATCTTTATTTATAGTTATGTGTTATTCACACACGTTTGCCTACTGCATTTGAGCCTCTAGCCGTATGATGTCTCTAGAAGAACCAGTCATGTGAGTTAACTTTCTATACTTATATCCAAAGGTAAAGTATCTAGTATATATATCATATATCTTACTAACTTATCAACATTTATACTTTTCTAACACATAACATGAAACATACAAATCACTCTTCACACCCCAATACCACCCTAAGAACACATAGTAATGGTCGAGTTTGAACCCGCGTTTGAGACTGAATACTATTTATAGTACTCAATTCACTCAAACTAAGGCTCTGATACCAACTTGTAACGCCGGCCCTTAAATTTTAGAGTATATATATTTTTATTTAAAAACACATGCGGAAGCTATATTTAATTCACATTATACAACTTATATAAATATAAGTTGTAATACAAAAGTATTGTTTAACAAACACACCAAGCGTTACCAACTCGTTCGACCATTACACTAATCAATACACAACATAGTCTTTACACAGTGTTCCCCAAAACCTAACATGAACTACCAGCAGGTACCCGTCCTCACCTTCAGTCTAATTACCTGCATTTGGAGAGTTCGTGAGAGGGTTAGCTATAAATAGCTAGTGAATAACAATTAAACGGAAGCAGTATATTAACAGTATCAAAACACATTACATGCATCACATAACTTCATTCAAGTCTATCCTAACACATGGTGAAGCACCGGTTAGTCAGCAGGCATCATGTCTTGCGAGGTAGCGAACCCGGCTCAATGATCCTCACTGGGAAAACCGATACTTCCTCCGCGCCGGTGGAGAAGCGGGTAGCGGTCCACCATTGCGTTATCGGGAACATATCCCATTTGGGATCAGTGAGAACTGAGAGCCCCGAGTTAGTATCGAGGGGCGGCGGTTTAGCTAAAACCATGATTCGTGATCATCGAATCTCCCCACATCCTAGCTGGTGACACAAGGCCCCAACTCAAGACCCAGATAATCTGGCCCCAATCTCTACAAAATAGTACCGGCACTCAAACAATGGCCTATTCTGGCCTTATCACAAATACAAATGGCCTACTCCGGCCCTTACATATCAAGATTGACCTACACAGGCCTTTAATATATCAACAATGACCTATTCTGGTCTTTAAACATGCATACATATCATTTAATTAACACAATAGGTTCATGAAACCTCTAAACATGCATAACTACAATTTCTTGGTTCATAACATACAAAACATCTTTGTAATACTATTAATATCATACTCGAGTTAACTGTTACTCACCTGTTGAGCTTATAACAGGTAATTGTACAACTCCGGCTTGCTTTAGTTGTTGTTAGCACCTATATCAAATCATTTACATTTAGACATTTAAACATGCAAGGAAATCATCAAGACATCTAGAATAATGTCCTAACAATGTTCCTAACTTGTTTACTAACTTATAACCAAGCCCAAAACACTTCTACGCGAAAGAACAACACAAAACAACAACATGTGCAGAGTTGTATGTATAGTTTACTAACTTATAACCATGCCCAAAACACATCTAGAAACTGCTTGGACGCGTCGCGTCCAAGCCCTCGACGCGTCGCGTCGCGTCGCATGCAGCAGGGCCCTATTGCAGTTTCTACACAGCAATGCCATTTTGACCCAAACCAATACCAATTCAACTCTAATCAATTTTCAGTGTTCCATAACATCATTTGGCACTTGTAGGTGCTTTCTAACATTCCTAACACTTATCCAATTAATTCATACAAAATTCAAGTCTTAATTAGCAAGAATGTGTTCAATATGGCCAAAACTTGTAATACATCAATTCCAACACTTCCAATGCATCATTCACACTCCAAATGACTTATTAAAGCTATTGGAACTGACCATTTCCTTTAAAACCTCTGTTTGGTATCATTTTCCAATTTTTGGCTATTTAAAGCATATTTTAGCACTATTTTTACCAATTCAAGCAAAACCACCAATTTAATTCAAAACCATTGTTCTAATCAATTCATACAAGTCATATGAACTTATTAGAACCTTAAAAATCAGTCTTTGATGTGTAAAAAATATTCAACCCATTTTGACCATTTTGACCCATTTAGGCCAATTTTGAACATGTGCATAAACACTACCTCTAATCCAACATATGAGTATGATCCGTTTTTGGCTATTTTGACCATTTGGTCAAATCTTGATTTGATCAAATCAACAAATTCTAATCCATGTTATATGTTCTTTAGCATCTATATGAGTTGTAGGAAGCATTAGAAGTGAAGAAATCAGTTCACAATAGTCAATTTCGGGTTTAACATAAAAAACCCAACAAAACCCAAGAACTTAAAGAAACATGGAAGAACACTTACAAAGGATGAACAAGATGATGAAGAAGGGTTAAGAACAGATTGTAGCTCACGAATTTGATGCTGGAACAATTGTTGGATTGCTTATTCTTGATTTCTATCTTTCAAGCTTCAAGAACACAAAGGAAAAAGATGAAGTGTGTGTGTAGTGTGTGTTACGTGTGTGTGTATGAGTCTGTGTTTGAAAAGAGGTGGACCGCCTTTGTGGGTAATATTTATCCACAATGGGTATTTTGTTCCCTTTTCAACTTACAACTCAACACACGAGTACCCGTTTTAACTAACGGGGATATTTTTAGAAACCTCGCTCTAAATCATTTAATATTCTTTTATTCTTTTCTATTTTTATCAATATTTTATTAACTCATTTAAATAACTATTTTAGTTATTTTTCTTTAACATCTTTAAATATATATATTTATTCAATTTATCTAATTTATTATACATACCACGTCAGCATACGTCTAGGCCCTTTCTGAGGATGTTATAACAACTTTATATTGGTAAAAAAAATAATACAACCATCTATTAGAATCCTCCCTTGTATGCAAATAATTTTTTTGTGTGTGATATTTAGTTATCACCATGTACAATTAAATTTGTCATAAGTTTTATAGTATATAAAAACTGCATGTAATGTAAGGATTATGAAAGTTGATAATATTATTTTTATAAAAATAAAATTAATTATATATAATAATAATAATTAAGACAAAGTTAAATCATTATGCTTTTATAATTTGTTTATGTGTAAAGGATGTTTAGATATTTTAATATTTACTCTTTAAATAGTTTTTAAGTATAGTAATGCCAATTTTAAATTATGTTAGCAGTAACTATTTCATTTTTATATATGACTTGGACATATTTATTTCGTACGGTTTGCTACTTTCTAAACGACAGATGGCGATTATATTTTTCATGATCATACATAAAACATAGAAGTCATGTGTGACGTGTTATAATCAATTCTGACATTAAGATTGTACAATAATAATAATAATAATAATAATAATAATAATAATAATAATAATAATAAATAAATAAATAAATAAAATAAAATAAAATCCAATTACACAAATTAATCCTGCCATCTTTTATCCATCACGTACTCACCAACCAACAAGTATGTTAAAACCAAGGACAATATAACGATTTATATTTTTATGGCACATCTCAAAGACTAATAATATATAATTTTTAATAATTTGATGCGTTTGTCAACATTAATCTTTGAATTTTTGTATACGTTTTTAACATATAATTTTAGGTGTTATTAATGGTGCTTACAGGTTTTATCATATCGCTTACGGATTCCAGTTTTCCAAATAAACTATATCATAGTGTATATTTTAGTTTGAAGTATAAGCAGAGAAAAGTAAATAATCGATAACGTGACACTAATGTATCATTAAGTGTGAGAAGTAGACATCATTCGCCCTCCGCAATTTTCTCTCTAATTTTCGAACTATAAAAATATTTAGTATCACAAACTCTAAATAAACGTGTCACGTCCACACATAAAGTCTTAAAGCATATTTTTATGATCTGATCTTTAAGACATATAATATCATTTATTTTAAGATATTTAGGTGGTGTTTGATTTTAACTTTATAAACTTAACGAGGAAGAGATTTGAACGGATAAGTTATAATTATATCATTTGTTTTTTACTTAATCCTTAAAGTATATAATTATCCTTTTTTATTCAGATAATTTATTTAATAAATAAAACAAATAATAATACTACTTATCATATACAAACATCATTTATACGGAAAAACACTTTATTCGTGAAAGAAAAAAAAATAGAATGATGCCTTTGAAGCAAGAGTTAAGAAAAGATATGTTAGTTGCGTATACGTTGAATATGATTATTTATTAATTTTTTAAATTACTAACAACTAAACATGGTCTTAAAATATGCACTCTCAATCATAACTCTTGTATTGGACAATGCACCTTTGTTATTGACTTTAGTCGGTATTTGTTTTTTGGTCATCAATATTCTTATATTATATTTATAAAAAATGATATATCCTTATACTATTTCTTTCTACTTCATTTTTTTATTCATCATAAGATGACATGTGTACTCCACTAATTATCTTTCCTCAACTCATCACTTGATTTTGACACTTGTCTTGATTAAGTAAGTAGAAGAATAAGTAGGAACAAAAAGTAGAAAGATATATCATTTCTCTATATTTATTTCTTTAATAATCAATTATCGAAATTTGATGCTAAATTATACAAATCCAGTTGGGGTGTAATTATCTTGATTAAAGTATTATAGCCTATATATCATCAATTGCTCATTTACGCTCCCACTCACTCCCTTTCTTACATGCCATTACCCACCTTCAAAGATCTCTCTAAACTTACCTTATAATCTAAACAATTTACCCGTCACTGTGAATCGACGTTTGTTTCCCCCAATTTATTTCTTCATTTGATCTGATTCATCGATTTCTTTCAGACAATTCCCTTTTTTCTTACAATTTGATCTGAACAGTTTTAACGGCTACTTTCAGAGCCTCCAATTCAGGGTTATTTTTGTTTAATTGACGTGATTTTGATCTGGATTTGTTATTATTATTATGACTTATCAGGAGGATGATGTAGTTACCCAGTTGAAGATCGCAATTGAAGATCCCAGAGATGATTATGTGATTTTGAACGAACAGGAAGATGTGGGCGGCGGAGGCGGCGGCCGCGGTGGTTCACTACCGTCTTCTTCTTCGGTGATGGGTTGTGCTAGTGTCGGTGTTAGCTTTTGGTGCTGCCTTTGGTGGTGGGCAAAGCTTATTCTTGTGTTTATCTTCTTGGCTGTTTTGGGGGTTTGTTTCTTTATATGGATCGGACCTTTTTTAATGAATAAGGTATGTTGATTTACAATCATCAGGGTTTAATTATTATATTAACAATTTGTTCTTACCTAATCATTGATGTATAAACTACACAGTAACCCTAATTTCCATCTCAATTGGAAACAACAAAAGAAAACCCTAATTTGGATTCGATCAACCTGTGAATCAATGGGTTCTACTGGAAAATTGAACAGATTAGATTATTCCGATTTATAAGAATTGAATTCAATTTTACTTTTTGTTCTGTTTCAGGAAGTTATCCCAATTTTGAATTGGGAAACAGAAACTTTCAGCAAACCAGTATTAGCAATTTTGATATTCACTTCAGTGGCGTTATTTCCGACCATATTTCTACCGTCGACGCCGTCCATGTGGGTGGCCGGAATGACTTTTGGTTATGGTTATGGGTTTCTTTTAATCATTGGTGGAGTTACTATTGGAACCTCAATTCCTTATTTCTTGGGTTCTCTATTTTACCACAAAATTCAAGTGAGTTTTTTGCTTGTTTTGATATTTAGGGGGTGTTTGGCATTTGCATATGGAAAGGATGTTCTTTGGATCATTTATAATCTGAGAATTAGATTATTTATAATACCCAAACACTAGAAACTCATTATCTAGGACAATGCCAAACACTCATTTCTTTGTTTGTTGATTTCATTCATAACAAATAAACAAAAAATCATATATACATTGCTTAAGGGGTGTTTGGGATAAAATCACCCCTGATCATGTTTTCAAACTGTAATACCAAACACTCTTCTGGCATTTGCAAATCACAGAAGCTGAAAATCAATTCTATGACACAAGCCCAAACACCCCTTAATACACAATATAATATATTTTTATTGGTAGTATATTCGTTTGGTTCTCAATTACTGTGCTTATTATGCAGGGGTGGTTAGAAAGGTACCCGAAAAAAGCTTCTATTTTGAAGTTAGCAGGTGAAGGAAACTGGTTTAATCAGTTTAGAGCTGTTACATTGCTAAGGATTTCACCATTTCCGTACATGGTTTACAATTACTGTGCTGTAGCGACTGATGTTAAATTTGGTCCGTATTTGTTTGGAACGCTGTTGGGAATGGTTCCCGAGATTTTCGTTGCAATCTTCACGTAAGGATTTACTTACATTACCAATGTGACACTGATAAGTATAGTGTAAACATAACATGATTCTTGCATAAATTGTGAGAAAAACAATATGGGTTTTGTTGTAGTTATTGATTTTTGATTTGACCGTTGCAGGGGTATAATGATCCGGACACTGGCTGATGCTTCGAATGATCAACAGTCTCTTTCAGCACCTCAGATTGTTTGTACTGTTTTCGGGTTTCTTTTAACGATTGCGACCACAGTGGTGGTCACGGTTTATGCTAGAAGACGGCTGAGTGAGTTGCAGAAGGATGAAGAGCAGCTACTGCTGCAGTAAGTAAGAATCTTGAAATCATGGCAGAAACTAACAAAACAAACTATGTTTTCCATTGAAATTTAGTATATAAGTGAAACTGAAAAGATTTATTGACCATATCTTTGTTTTGCTTGTTTCTTGTTTCACTTATATATATAAAACCTCTCCATAAATTGTATATAATTCAACTGCTACTTCAAAAGGTTCTTCCTTTCGTTTTCTTTACGTAATATTTGATGGGTTTGTGACGAGAAAAAATGTGTTTAAGAGTGGTGGAGACAATGAAGTTAGGTGTTATTGGACATTGAAACTATTTCAAGCTTACATCTTTGGGGGGTATTTTAGTCATTTGCCTTCCTCAAGGTCAACATCTTTGAGGGTGTTTCAGGCGTTTGCATCCCTATAGATCGACATCTTGGGGGGTATTCAGTCATTTCCATATGTCACGGAAAGATACTACATCAACATCACCTTGTGTAACACATGCATTTCGGGTTGTATCGATATTATACTATTAGTCATAGGGAGCTGATTAGTACACAACAAAATTTCTCCATACACAACAAGTGCAAGTTGTTAATAGCATATGGTACAAGTTGATAATGCATCAACTTGTTGTGTACGAATCATTACCCTTATTCATAACCCATACTCACACAGGGGAGACTTAATTTGTGTTTTTTTTGGGCTGAAGAATGAGAAAAAGAGTTTTGGGCTAGAATCCTAACAGGCTCAAAGTAAACTTATGTAGATGTAGATGTAGGGACTGAGCACATGTTAGCAGGGCCCAGACCTATTTCAGCATAAAAATCTTAATGTCTTGGACCAAACCTTGAACTCTTCAAAGACTTTCTTCTATAGTCAACACTCAAATTACATCAAGAGGTTAGAGGCCAACCCCTCTACCCTATAGAGGGGGTTGTGTCATTGTGGTGATCCTAACCAATTGTCTAAAAGGCCAAACATGGTGCCGACTAGGCAAGAAGCGTGTCTCCGCCGTTAAGAAACATCCCTAGACGTAAGTGTTAGGCATGTCATACGTTTAGGTGTGCATTTACCCGCTAAATGTCATATTTTTAAGGAGTGATGCAGAAAATCATTTTAAGAAAATTGTATCTTTCTTTTATCTGATTTGTGATCGTATATATTGAACTTCTATAAATTTGCATTTCGTAATTTGTATATGCCATTTTACTCCTCATTTGTGTAACGATGTGTAATTTGCATGTAAATAATTATAAATCGCATATGTATAATTATAAAATATATACAAAATTGTCATTATAAGTCGCACCTTAAAAAGCGTCATGGCTTGCTATGACTTTTAAAGCTTGAGTTTGACCTTTCCGTCATGACTTACGTTATTTAGAACCATGATCCTTACACAGTCTTAAAACAAAAGGAGACATAGAGGCACACAATTTGAGGCGAAGTCGGAACATAAAACTATGATCACTATTCTTATTATGGTTATGATGTAAGCTTGGACCGAAGTCGCGTAAAGTTAGCAAAGCCAAAGCCTTCCTCAACAATTACAATCTAAGATGAAGTGGGAAGATAGCAAATCCGAAGAGTCGGTGACATAACCATATCTAGCACGAAGTGGATATTGATCTGATTGGATGTTAAACTAGTTTTGCGACTCGTGTGGGCATAGAAAGACATTTTAGAAACATGAAACATATAACGTGTAAGTTGTAACCAAAGGTAAAAGGATTCGATAAACCAATTAATTAAAGGGGTATATCTATAAAATGCTTCGAGTTCATACATAACAGGTAACAAATGCAACCTAGTGTACGTGACCTTATCCGGATTGGGAATAAACCTAATTTACCTGATCTTATTGTAGGATCGCAACCAGAGAATTGACCAACGATATTGTCTGTTTTGTGTTGTCGCTCATGGCTTTAAAACACATCATATGGTAGGAGTAAGATCCAACTTCCTTATGATAGAAGGTTGCTCATGCAGGTTTTTGGTTATCAAAATCAAAGTGTGCTCAACTTAAGCAATTTTCCAGTAGATCACATCTTAGTCAATCTAACAATTGATCTATACAAGCATTTAATCGTCCTCGTTATTACGAGGGATAAAAATTAAAAGAAACAGATTTATTATTCTATAATTATAAGTTTCAATAAGATATAATTCTAAATAAACATTTTCTCTTTTCATAAAGTAAATTTGGATGAAAACTTGGTAATATATTTTTCATCTAAATAATAAAAATGAATTGCTACTTACATTAAAATTAAACAATGAAGTATAGATATCAAAGTTTTTAATTCAATATAGCCATATAACATATAAATATATGAAAAGGAAACTAAAAAAATCTATGATACATTTATTTATTTTTATCTTTGTATATACTTTTCTTCTTTGCAAAATATTGTTAAATATATATTAGTGTCTCCACATGTTTCAATTTAAAAAGCAACATGTAGCCATGTAGGGTTGTCACCGTTTCACCATTTTACCTCCTTACACACGTCCCACGATATATATATTAATTTTTTTTGGAGATCAAGATATCTAAGGCTACGCGTACGGGGAAGCCCGAAGGGCTTCGAGTTCCCTTTGGGTAGATTGGGTTCACTACTACTGGCCACCCTCTTCAGGTTCCCTCCATCGGTTTTCCACACTCGAGCTCATCCGCTCATTCCTATCACACCCATCACACCGTCATGTTAGCTTTTTTTCTCCCATCACTCAATCAACCACTCAGTCTCGTAGTGGTCACTTCTATCACACCAAATTCTGAAACCCGCCTAATACCCACTAACCAATAAAAAGTTATATAAAAAATTAAAAATAAAAATAAAAATAAAGAGACAAATGGTAACTTTGGACCCACAAAAAAATACCACTTAACCACCTCTTGTGTGATATTCACCCCCCAAACTCTACCACCACTTAGACTATGAGTAACACCAATCCCAAAACATTCGTAACCCAAATGTCACAACAGCTGTCACATCATTTTTTTTCTTTCTTTTCTCTCTCTTACCCAAACCTAAGTAGCTCATATCCCAAACTAACTCAATTTTTTTACACTTTTTTAAATTTATTCAATTATTCATTTATATATTAAACAACATAAAATATTTAAACAATTGTATAAAAAAAATATAAGAAATAAAAATTTCATTAAAAATATATATATATATATATATATATATATATATATATATATATATATATATATATATATATACTAGCCGTTGCAATGAAAAAAATAGGAAAAAACATTGGGTATGGTCGGATGGGGGAAGTAGAAGCTCAACCCGAAAAGGGGGGGGGGGGAGGGTACTATGTGTTCCCGAGCAAGCCGAAGCCCACCCGAGCCCCTTCTGCTTGACCTGTAGTCATGGCTTTAAACATGGAATGACACACTTTCCCACCACTCAAGTAGTAATATCACATACCCATTTAAACCCCCTCTCCATCCTAATACTCTTAGGTTACACCTCTCACTATCCAACTATATTCATTGTAATGTCAATTTGTACGGTTCAGGTTATGAGTAACCAATTTATCGATAATAAATTTCGGATTTTATACTTTAAATTACAGACTTAAACCCAAATAAAAAAAACTAAGATTAAACCTATTTTTGCTCATGATATGCTTTTGCTAATCATATTACCATTAGTGTTCAATAAATCTGATTATTTAGGAAATTAATAGATAAAATAACCAGAAATAATAAGTTAGCATCGCGGGTCAGCTAGTTAGCTTATGCTTTCATACTTGACTATTATCATATTCTTGTAATAGGCTAAAACAACGTAACATACAAACTGTGATCAACTCATGACTAGCAAACTTAGGAGAAAGTAGAAAAGTAAAAAAGAAAACTTAAATTAAATATTCACTTATATATACACACACATACATATACTAGCATGTTACCCGCGTAATGTGGCAGTAACGAATTTTTTCTACTAAAAAACATGTCCATTTTCAAGACATGGGGTATAGTATTCACGCAATACGGCGACAACAAATAATTTTCTTTTGGTAATGTGTCTATTTTCTTTATCTTTTTTCCATATTCTTTATTTTTTTTTTTGTTCTCCATCAACTCTATTATTAATTTATAAAATAAACTTTGTAAACAATAAAATAATAAAAAAGGTCCCTATTATAAAAAAAAAAAAATTGCATGAATATATAGAGTATAAATTAAAATTTTAAAATTAAGAGATTAAGATAATAGAATAAAGAGTAAATTGTAAGAAAACACAATTAATTTTATCTTAGTTACTATTGTATATAATGAACTTTTTATTTAAAAAAAATAATATAATCAACTTTCATAATTTTTTTATTATATACAAGTTGTTGTATATATACAATGAAAATATGATAAAGTTTATTGTATACAAAAGTAATGAAAACTTAGACACAGAAAAAAGTTATTTACATATAATGAAAGGATTATGAAAGTTAGTTGTATTGTTTTTAAGAAAAAAAAGTTATTTATATACAATGGTAACTAAGACAAAGTTAATTGTATTTTTATGCAATTTACCTTAGAATAAAATAGTGGATAATTATTATATTTTATTTGATTATATGGGTTGTTTGAAAATGATAGAATATTTTTTCAATAATTAAGCTAAAAATATTTATTATATAATAGAATATTTAAAATGAAAGACTTGGTTATGAAATTATTTTTTTTATAATTAAGTTAATTTATATTGAGTTGATTTTTTCAACTATGAAATGTTTAGTTACTAAAATGTTTACTATTTTCAAAGTAGTCGTTTAAATGATTTATAATATATATATATATATATATATATATATATAGGAGAGGGTTTGACGAGAACTGTTCTTCGTACGAAAACTATGAGAATCAATCTTAGCTATTCAAGTGGTAAGTGGAATTCGTGGATGAAGAGCGTTGGGAGATTAAGTGTGGCAAGGTGCATGTAAGAAATTTATGAGTGGGCAATCCAATTGAAGGAATGAGACTTGGATGGCTAAGATTGGTTCTCGCAATTCACGTACAAAAAACAGTTCTCGTTTGAACTTTATATAGGGGAGGGTTCAAACGAGAACTGTTTTTCGTACTAGAACTGCGATAACCAATCTTAACCATTCAAGTGGTAAGTGAAATTCGTGGATGAAGAGCGTGAGAAGATTGAGTGTGACATCAACTTTCCTAACTCCTTCAGTTACATCATCCACCAATGAATCTATCTCATGCACATTATCACATTTTATCCCCCATGTTCTCATTTCATAAACTAGCTAAGTGACCCGTGTGTTAACACGGGGATGATATAAGACAAATTTAAACTTATATAGCTTTAAGGAGTACTAACATGTATAGTTAAAAATAATTAGAAATAAATTAAAGCAATCCCGATTAACAGACAATTATGGTTGGCAGATTCGAGAAACAATGTTGATCATGGCAGTAAGTTCAAGTGCATTAGTTTATTGTATTTCATATTTTACTTAAAATTTCATTAACTTCAAGATATACCTATTGAAAATCATCCGAAGATTAAAACGATTAGTGACTATAAAATGACGATGTAATTATTTACTCAATCATATGTGTATATATTTACACAAGTGTATATATATATATATATACTTATTATAAAGCATATAAAATGAATATAAATATACTGGACTTTATGTAAATTTTGAACTAATTTTTAATTTGAAATTAAACGCCTCGTTAGATATATTATTTAAAGTAATCCGTGAACTTGTTCTATTCTTTTCAATCGTTATTGAACTTTTATGAATAGAGTTGTCATATATAGAATGAATCACCCTTGATTTCTTCCTTTCTTTTGAGTGCTATTCCAATGAAGGTCGCTTTGGAGTAGATAAAGGAGGTTATTTATTCTCCATAATTAATGATTATAATAAAAAGAACAATATATTACATTAGCATATGTGAATCATTTTGATAAAATATAAACAAAACTTATTTACCTAAACAACAATAAAGAAATGATGCAATCTTTTCAAAGAGTTGCAAACAATTTTGTGTTTGGAAAATTGAGTATCTTATCTTATAAACTTATTAAAAAAAGAATGATGATGTCATCATCCTTCTCAAAACTAAATTTCACCAATCAAAACCTCCCATTTAAAAAAAAACAAAAAATCGTGGTTAAGTATACAATGACGTCACACATCTCATTCCAACAGCTTAAGAAAAAACACGGGTCACGGGTAACCCGGTTTTGACACAGATTACTCTTAGGGTTTCTTGAAACAAAAGACGACTCTTTCTGCATTACCTTTTTCGACAACCCAACTTTCTTCCGATGCTTGCCTTTTCGACAAACACAGCCCTTAACAACAGTTTCCTAGTTGTAACTAATCTAAAATTCAAAAATTGGTTTTTATTGGGATGCGTCACTGTATTCTTAAACACGATTTTTTTAATTTCTTTTTAAATGGGATGTTGTGATTGGTGGAAGTTTAGTTTTGTCATCCTTTTCTTTTAATAAGGTTATATAACAAGATGTTTTAAAATCAATAACTAAACACTTTGAATAGCATATTCAAGTTGATCACTCAGCTCATCACCATAATAAAAAAAAAACTCTCGGCTAAACAAAAAATTAGTTACCCACTACTATTAATGTATAACAAAAAATTAATAATATACTAATTTTAAAAAGTGTCATATTACAATAAAATTTACACCAAAATGTAGATAAAAATGAGACAGTCGCAAATATATAATTATTTTTTCTCTAAACAAAATATATCACAAGTTACTAAACATAATTTATAAACAACCTATAATTAATTACATTAATATACAATTTTTATAAAACTCCCTCACATTTTGTTAAAAGCCATTACGCCCAGAACAATTTCTCGTGGCTTAATTTTGGAAGCATAATTTTTTGAAAAGAATGATGATGTCATCATTCTTTTCTTTTAAATAGGTTATAAGATAAAATATAAGATAAGATTCCACTTATCAAATAATTTGTTAAGGTTTGTTCTCGTGGTACCCGAAATAAAGATAGTTTATTTAGAAACCATTCCATATATATCCATATGAAAAGTTTATTTAATAAGGGGGCGTTTGGTTCGCAGATTTTTTCCATAGGATTTGCATTTGACAGGATTGTAAAATGGATTTGCATTTGGCAAAATGGTAAAATGAAAAATCTTTCATACAAAGCATTTTGAAATACCATGGGGGGTGGATGCATTTGTAAAATCCCTTGAGTAAGGGAATTTGAGGGATTTTAAAGAATTTACAGCATTTAAAATCCTTTCATTTTTTTTCAACCAAACACAACATTTCTTTGTATTTGAAATCCATTCCCACAAAATCTCACGAAATACAGTGAAACAAACAAGGTCTAACAGTTTTTATTACGAGTACCACCCGAAAACAATTATAACAAATCAATTATTACCTCGTCTTGAACAATTAATTTTTAAAAAATAGCTTAAATGTCATTAATTGAATTTATTATATGGCAGCGCCGATTCATATTTTTTAGGCGTCATTTTCCGAATCAATGAATTGAACTCCGTTATTACACACTCTATTTGGCCCAACATTTCAACTACTATTATATAGGGTTTAGTTTACGAAAATACGTTTAACTTGACATGTTTTGCTATTGTATGTATCGGACTTTAAGAACTTCTATTGTGTGTATCAAACATTTAATTTGTCTCTATTGTGTGTATTAAACTTTCTATTGTATATACTAAACTTATACATTTTTTTCTTTTTTATGTAACCAAAATATATACAATAGCAACAAATTAAAAGTTTGATACATACAATAGAAACTTTTAAATTTCGATATACACAATAGCAAAACATGACAAGTTGGATACATTTTGGTGAACTAAACCCTATTATATATATACTAATTTTGTTTATTACAAATAAATTAATAATTATTTTTCTTATTTATTTGATGTAGAAATTAGTACATTGATTATTTTTCATCAATTAATGTATGATACATTTTTTATTACTTTTATATTGTGAGATTCTATTTATTTCGATTCATTACAACCATCTTTTTTTGAAATAAAAATTAAATATAAATACTATAAATTGTTACTTTATTTTACTATATTGTTACCTTGGGAGTTCCTATCGTATTGCATGACTGCCTAACAAGGTAACCGATTCGATAAATATATGAAGGTTCCGAAATATTTTGTCTTTGTGGACCAAGGAGAAAGTGGTCTCGGCAAGAAGAGGAAGCAATTCACGTAATCGTTGACCTCTTGCCAGTTAGTTTGTAAATCGTATATTATAGATTTAGGATTATGATGAAATGTCTCGATAAGTCTAGAAAGTGATTTTATTCAACAAGTTTGCTACAATGTCATATTAGCTAAATTGAATAATTTTAAGTTGAAAAATGTATATATAAGTATGCTATTAAATTTTTATTTTTGAATTTTGAAAGAAACCATGCCTTCAAACCAAACGCAACGCCCTTCTTATAAATGAAAAAAAGGGGAAGAAACATGGAAAGTAAATAATCATACTTTGAATTTACAATAAACATAGTTGTAACAACTAAGAAAAGTTAATCCATGTGTTTGCAGTTAGTTGATTTTTTATTTATATTTACATGTGTGCACGTACACAAGTGCATCTAGGTGTATATGTACATGCATATATATGCATGACAGGCACACGTAAAATGTGCATATATGCACCTAGACGTATCTGTGTTGGAACAAAACCCATCAATATCTACCGGTTGTGTACATATGCACATGTGCTTGAAAAATATCGAGTGTTATATGCACATGTCTGATGTTGTGCTGGAAAAAAAACCAAAATTCTTTTCTTTGAAAAAATATAGTAATATGGATGTCATATGTAAAAACATAATTTTCTCATTAATTTGACATAATTTTGGTATTTTAATACCTTTGTGTTTAGTATATATTATAGCTTTAAGAAAATGGAGGTAAGTGGTCCTTTTTATTTAAACAAATTGCCTAAAATACCCCTTCAGGATATTTAGAAAAGTGAAAATGATGATTGTGTTTTTAATTAATTACATGTTTATCACAACTAATAGTGAAAATGAACCTCTCTCTCTCTCTCTCTATATATATATATATATATATATATATATATAGGGTTATATATATATATAGGGTTAATACGAGAACTGTTTTTCATACGAGAACATTCACGTGATGTAAGTAAATATCATGAAATACATAAGTATTTCATGGTGGTGCACTGGTGCTGCTTAAAGAAAGATGTTAATGCATTATAGGCAAGAGTAATCAAAGTCACCAGTATAGATTCTTTCACGCTTAGATATCGTGTGTTTGGTTAAACACTACTAAGCTAGGAGATTCACTCTCTTCCATTAACTTAAATATGGATGATTTTTTCACCCGTATTGTAAGCAATGGAAACGATACACTATTTTGGTTGGATCGTTGGTTGGGAATCATTCTTTAAAGAAATATTTTTCCTAATTTATTGCATTGGAATCTAACAAATATTGTACCATAGCCATGCGATTTTATCTGATATGGAAGATGCTTGGAGATGGGAGGAGACACTAGCAGTTCATTTTTGGTAATGCAACATACACACCAAACATAGGTGTATTTTGTTGGAATAAATGGCTTCCACCGCAAGTGAATTACGTACTTTGTTTGGCGTCTCTTACTAAACAAAATTCATACTAAGTAAAATTAAGATCAAGAGGTGTTACTATCCCAACAGAGGTATATCCAATCTACCAGAGTGAAACAGAATCGGTTAGGCTACGTTTACTTCTAGAAAAATCCTTCATTTGTTTAGAAATTTTTTCTAAAAAAACTAAAAATTAGAAAACATGTTTACTTGCACATTTTTTCAAGAAAACAAAAAACTACCCCACCTTTTCACATTTTTTTCTCTAAAAAAGGAAAACTTCACTCCCTCATCTAAACACGTTTTAGACTTTTTCAAAAAATAAAAACTCCACCATTTTTCACAGAAAACAAAAAACATAAAATTGTTCTCTTGCTAAACGCACCCTTAACCATTTGTTGTACGAATGCCGGCTAGTAAAAGAGGTCTGCAAATGGATGATAAGCTGGTGCGACCCAAATCTGGGTCATCATAATTCCTTCAAAAACTTCCTAATGTGTTTCTTGGATAGTGGTCAATGGAAAAAAAAAGACTTTTTTGACAACTGCGGTTGGAAACTTACTTTGATTTGTTTGGAAAGCATGAAATAATGTGGTGTTTAACATGAAAAGATTTATGGTGTTTGAGGTGATTAATGAAATTCAAGCCAATCTTTGGTTAAAATATAGGGTTAAATGCAATAATCTAGCTTGCCAAATTTAGTAATGTTATCGTATTTCCTTGCTTTGAACACTTTGTAATCTTTATCTAGCATCTTTCAAGAATTATAATATATACTTTGAGAATTTAGACGGGGTGATGACCATGTCAAAGCTTATTGTCCAGTATTCTTTTTTTTTTGTTGTCCAAAATAATGAACTATATACACAAGTGACAAGTAAGATCAATATAAGTGTTAAAATCAAGAAACAAGACAAGAAAAGAGAATTAATGCATTACATATTAATCATTAAACAAGTAAGAAAACGAAGTAGAAAAAAAGATTAATAATTAGCAAATAAAGGATGACGTTGGTAGAAGGAAAACTAGAAAATTGAAGTGGTAGGGAGGTGTGTCACTTTCATGGGCCTCTTATTTTAATAAATGACATTGTCTTTTTGTAACATAAATTAATAAATTTAAATACATGATGGAATCGGTTTGTTAACAAATTGGGAGTGGTGTAATATATATATATATATATATATATGTATATAGGCAAAAGTTTAAACGATAACTGTTTTTCGTACGAGAACAACGAGAACCAATCTTAGCCGTTCAACTCCCCCACGTTTTTCATCCATAAATTCCACTTACCACTTGAATGACCAAGATTGGTTTTCGCAATTCTCGTTTAAAACCTACCCTATATATGTATGTATGGAGTTATATTGCAAGAAACAATGTAGCCAAGCGATGAAGTTACAAAATTTTGAATATAAATTCTATATTTCTAACCGATAGAATCTTATTATGAGGACAACTTTACTAATATGAAAGTTCAAATTGGTGAATAGGTGACAATTACCAAACAATAACATAACTAATAAAAAAATTAACAAAAACAACAACAATACTTATGAAATTTTCCATAAAGTAAATCTTTTAAAAATACAAACATACAATATATTAACAATATTCATGCAACTAATTTAAAAGGTATAAATGAGAGAGGGACTATTCTTACAATAACGTAATTTCTTAGGGTTGTGATTGCTAAAATTATAGTTATAAAGGTGGTTGGTGCATTTTTCAACATTAATTTTGAAGAATGGAACGTTTGATTCCTTTGTCTTACTGGGGGCGGAGTCAAAATAGAAACGGAATAAAGCAAATTTCATAAAATATTTGGCATTTTGTATTTTTAAAAGCCCACATTTTTTTTAATTTACATTTTCTTATACTTATTTGAAGTAACAACCCACAACTTGGTTGTTATCTACATCCAAAACTACAATAATAATAATAATAATAATAATAATAATAATAATAATAAAAAACTTATAAAACCTTAACAACTAACTTATAGGGGCTACAAAAGACGATACACAAACGACAATTAAGCCAAAGAAACCAAACATAAATAGAAGTGTGGGAAAACGGATTGATTTTGATTCGAACTAAAATGGTTAGGTCACATATGTCCGGATATATTTCCGAAAAATCTAAGTGAAAAAAAGAAGACACATATAGAGTCCTCGCAAATGCAATGCAAAAACAAAAGCAAATATCTTTCATTATAACCATAATCTGAACGGTGGTATAGAAAAATGTATTATTAGGGAACTGTTTAGTTGAATCATGTCATTGACAACATTTCTTGACTCATTTCGACTCAAACTAAATAAATTACTCATTTTTTATTCATTACCTCTACGAATTCTGATTCCGCAATATATTGCGTTCACTTTCATAAAAATCTTCCGTGTTTTCAAAAAGAAAATCTAAGAAAACTAAAAAGTAGGAAACTTGTTGATTTACATATTTTTTTCAAGGAAAAGTCCCTCACTTTTCAACATTTTCTCAAACTCCTCTATTTTTTCAAACTCTTCTATTATTTCAAACAATTTTTTTAAGAAAACATCTCAACCAAAAATCTTTTTTATTTTTTTTTCTAAAAATGATCACTCTACTTTTTTATCTAAACATATTTTCTATTTATTTTGGAAAAATGAAATTCCACCTTTCATTTAAACATATTATCTATTTTTTTTAAAAAAATAAAAACTTCACCATTTTTCACAGAAAATAAAAAGTAAAATTTTTTACAATTCGTTCTATTTAAAAGTACCATAATAATGTTGTCAACCTTCATAATTATACATTTACTTACCAAGAACACTAAGACCAGCCGTCGCGGTCAACCCGAGCCCCTTCGGGTTCATTTGGGTTTGGCCGGCTCCTTCGGGAGCACCGCTACGGTCCCTTTCGGGTTCCGCCTTCTTTTTCCTTTTCGGTTTCGTGCATCCGAGCAACCCATCATTTTCTTTTTTTTTTGGTTTTGTAGAGAGTATGAGAGAGAAAATGTTTGGTTGATTTGAGATGGGTGCTACTTGAATTTTGAGTTAATATGGGTTAGAAAGAAAAAAGTAAGAAAAGTTGATGACAGCCGATGTGGCATTTGGGTTGATTTGGGTTAAGTGGTTGCTATCCTCTTGGCCCAACGGTATAAAATACTTTATGATTAGATGTTCGATATAGTTATATTAATATATAATGCATTTAACTTTCATTCTCTTTTAAAAGTCTTAATATTTTAAGTAGTATAAATATTAATGTTTTTGTACAAACAAAACAATACACTATAAATTATAAAAAGTTAAATAAATCATAAAAATCATAGTTGGAAAGTTAAAATTATAAAATGAAGTAACTATTAGGCGAAGTTAATGACTGTGTTATATATCATTTTAATAACTAAACCTTCTATAATAAAAAATATTTTTAAAGAATCACATCAATGCAAATTATTAAATCTTTTCGTATTAAATATTCTATCATATAATAAATATTTGGGCAAAATGCATGAAAATACAATTAACTTTGTCTTAATTGTCATTGTATACAACTAACTTTAAATTCTTAAAAATAATACAACTAACTTTCACAAAAATTTCATTGTATGCAAACAATTTTTTTCTGTGTCTAGTCTTTAACTACCATTGTATACAATAAACTTTTTCATAATTTCCATTGTATACAACAACTTGCATATAATGGGAGGATTATAAAAGTTGATTGTATTATTTTTAAAAAAATAAAGTTGGTTGTATACAATGATAATTAAGACAAAGTTCATTGTATTTTCATACAATTTACCGTAAATATTTTAACTAAACAATTAGAAATTATGTATAACTTGAACTAATAGATCTAAATAACAGATATCATGAATTAGTTATATAAATCATGGATTTTTAATGGATAATAAGTTAAATAAAATATAATGTGAAATTTTATTATGCGATGATAATTTAAAAATTAAACACACTACTCCTGTTTTGAAAACGGATATATTATCCAGCAAAAATTATTCGCCCCTGCTTAATTGCGCGAATAGAATGTTAGTTGTCTCTAAATAAATATTGATTGTCTTGTCAAATGAAGGAGTTTAAAATATTCTCTAGTAGCATAGATGATGCAATTTGTTTAGGGCTGCATATTTCTAAGGTTTTACCATTAGTAGACTGTTGGAGTATGTTTTGTTTCCTCATGACTCCCTGTAGTTTTCTTTGCACATGGTGCAACTCACTCAGTTTACATTATATTGTAGGTGTAGTTTAATCTATAGACATAATCTAATGGAATCTTGTGTCATAATTATATTTAAATATGTTAGTATAATTTAATTTATAATAGTAAAAAAAGATAGTTTAGTTTTTTATCAGTGGATTGTATTAGAGTAATTATGTTATGTGTGTTTGCATACTTTCTACCACTAAATTAATGTATTTTGAGAGATATTATTTAATAAAAATACTAAAATTTGAAAGCATGCTATAATAGTTTACATAAAAACTCAATATCATAACACATGTTTGACATATTTATTGAAAATAACTTAAACCTAATACTAACATCTCCTCATAACACCATTTGGAGCTCAAGTTACTAGATTTACTTACAAAAATGGATTTAAATTCATTTTAAATTACTTTTCCTTGGTATCCTTATATTTTTATATGGTAAAATCTATTTTTTTTTAAAATTTTGTTGGTTCCAAATCGATCTACTCGATCATAAGTTGACAAAACCGAAATTCTCTAGCCAGCTTTACTTATTGATTTCCGATTTGAAAACCTGGTTTGGCTCGACCCTCTATTTCGAGATTCTCCACTCGCCAGAGAGAAGAAAAACTCACTCAAACTCAAATAATAAGTTGCAAGTGAGCTTACGAATTGACCTTCATAACATATACTTAAACCCACTTGAACCCAAAGTAGCATACCTTAATCCATTAAAGTCTTCCAAACCCACCACACAAGAAATTTTGAACTACAAATTAATTTAGCCTATGAAATAAGAAACTTTCTTGAACAAGAGTAGAGTTTTGATTCCTTTTCATTCTCATCTTGAATGTTTGAACTCGGCTTGAAATGATAACCTTGTTAAGCAGGATTAGATTTCTAATCCCTTTTCAAATGTCGAAGCTATTGTTACAAATGCGATTGTGCGATTTAAGTTTGTGCAGCTCCTCCTGACCAATTGTGATCATTTTTTATGTTAAAGGCTTGAATTTCCAATTTAGGTTTTCTAGCGATGTGTGTGTTGCTATTTGCGACGACGGTGGTGGTAGAAGTCGCTAGCAGATAGAGAGAGAGTCGGAGAGATAGATAAATGATATGTATAAGAGAGATTATATTAAATGAGGGTAGAATTTTCTTTATTATTTCTAAAATGATTTAATTAATGTAAAATCAATCAGAATCATCCATTGTATGATTGTTTAGATTGAAATTGAATTAATTCTTTTTGGTGACAATCCGTGACCAAATTGAGTTAATCGAATCTAACAAGAAATTATTTTAAGTAAAAAGGGGTTGATACGAAATTACTTGGGTTGATCCAAACACGACGTATCAACTCAAACACGACCGAATCTTGACCCATACTTTCTACATAACTTGACAAATGGGAAGGAAAGTGGTAGGCAAAGTGGGGTTGGGGTGGTGTCACCACTTGAGGAATGTCATTGCATTTGAAAGGGTTGAGGGCCTAGAAGTGGGATGTGGTGAACGTAGGAAAAGGGGTTGAGACCTTTTAAAGAGTAAGAGTGATGGATTTATGGAGGTAATTTTCGTAACTCTCTTTTTTATTCTAATTTTTATTTTAAAATTTGTTAATTAAGGTATTATATGGCTCTCAGGTTATAGTGTGAAGAGAATAGGCTACTACAACATCTAGAAAAAAAATTAACGTGACGGTATGAGAATTGTTGAAGTCTTGTTAACAACATCCATTAATAAAAGGTTACCACAAAATTGTACAAATCGAGATGCATAACCACACCCCAATGTGGGTTCTTGGCGAGTCTTTTTTTTCCCCTCTTATTCGGTTAATAATTGTAAGAAATAAACTAATTTCATTTTGACTTGCCATGAATTCTGAACTACATCCTTGACCATAAAAGTCAAAAACTTGATTTGACAAAGGGTGGGGGTGGTGATGGTAATGGCAATATGGTGGTGCTGGCCTGGGTTGGTGGAGGGAATAAATGCTGAACTGGTACACACCCCTCCACTTTAAATCATTTGTACTTGTTAATTCCTATGGGATTTTAATTTTATTTAATTCTCATATCTGCTTTTTATTTTAATTTTTGTTCATGCTAATTAAATATTTCATTCCCATTTTCATTAGACTTAAATTAAAAGAGCAGATGATGACCAGAGCATGTGAAGAAAACCATTTTTGTGGTAGACAAACAATATCAGTATTACTATATGCTCTAAAGTTTTTAAGATCACTTCCACCACCCGCCACCGCATCACCACCGTGGACCACCATCGTTCCTTTCCGGTTTCCACCCTTCAACTCACACCAATCTCGTTTATATAACCTCCACTTTCTCTCACATTCTGGATACATCTAGGGTTCTTCCCCAATTTATCTTGGTTTCTGATTGACCCAACAACTACCCAGAAGCAAAATCCTCCCAAAGTTTTAATCTTTCTTCTTGTTCTCGAATAATCATTTCAATTTCGGCAAATTGAATCAAGAACTAGTAATCTAACACTTGATTCTTGTGTTTCTTGACCGACCCACAAACTACATCTTCTGAATCACCAGTTTTAATCAGTCATTATAATTGCATTTCAATCTTGCTTTCGAAATGCGATTTCCCGATTTCAATTTCCTAAAGTTTGAATCAAATTCACAAATGGGAATACACAGTAGCAGCCTTGTATTAATCGACGTTTGCCCTCGTCTTTAAATCAATGAGAAGCTTATTACAACAATGCTGCTACTTGGCCGCCATTTTTCTGTTGCTGGTTGCTTTCCGGTGGCCAACGGCTATCAATCAGGTGGCTGCAGCCACCTCCGAGAAAGAGATCTTGCTTCAATTCAAAGGTAACATTACAAGTGACCCTTACAACAGTTTGATTTCATGGGATCCCACTAAAGATCATTGTAAAGATTACAGTGGTGTGTTTTGTGATTCTTTTGAGAATGTATATAAGATCGTGCTTTGGAACACTAGCTTAGCCGGTGTGTTATCTCCGGCGTTATCAGAGTTGAAATCTTTAAGGATTCTCACCCTCTTTGGGAACAGACTCACCGGAAACATTCCGCCGGAGTTTCAAGAACTCACCACTTTATGGAAGATCAATGTCAGCTCCAATGCCTTATCTGGTCAAATCCCTGAGTTTTTGGGGGATTTACCGAGCATTCGGTTTCTTGATTTATCCAAAAATGGCTTTGAAGGAGAAATTCCTTCATCTTTATTTAAGTTTTGTGAAAAAATAAAGTTCATTACACTTTCACATAACAATCTTTCTGGTACAATTCCAATGATCATCAACAATTGCTTGGACCTTGAAGGGTTTGATGTATCATTCAACAGTTTAAGTGGTGGATTCCCTTCACAAATTTGTGAAATCCCAGGTTTAGTTTACTTGTCTTTAAGAAACAATATGTTAACTGGAAATGTTGAAGAACAAATCTCAAGTTGTCAAAGGTTGGAGCTTTTGGATCTTGGCAGCAATCTTTTCACTGGAATTGCCCCTTTTGGTGTTCTTGAATCCGCAAATATGAGCTATTTTAATATTTCTTATAATGGGTTTGAACCACAAATTCAAATGATTCAAACTTGTAGTGAAAAATTAGAGGTTTTTGATGTTGCTGGCAACAGTTTTGAAGGGGAGGTCCCTATGAGCATTGTTACACAATGCAGTGGCTTAAAGGTTCTAAACATGGGATATAACAGACTAAATGGTGAAATCCCAGTTGAGATTTCCAATCTAAAAAGACTTTCAGTGATTAGTTTGGGAAATAATTCAATAAATGGTGAAATTCCTGAAGAATTCGGGTCGATTGAGCTACTCCAAGTTCTTGATCTGCATAACCTTAATCTTGAAGGTGTAATCCCGGATTCTTTAAGCAATTGCAGGTTTCTTCTAGAGCTGTAAGTCCAGTTATACTCTATGCTTTCATTGTTCTACATTTGATAATGGAGAAATGCTAATCATGTTACATTTACAGGGATGTTTCAGGAAATTCTTTACAAGGACAAATCCCGGAAGCATTTTACAACATGTCTTACCTTAGAATCCTTGATCTTCATAATAACAACCTTCATGGAACCATACCTTCAACTCTCGGAAACCTTTCTAAAATTCAAACATTAGATCTATCAGAGAATTCGTTATCTGGGTCAATCCCATTTTCTTTATCGAATCTAACAAATTTGAGTCATTTCAATGTCTCCTACAACAACCTTTCGGGTCAGATTCCGACGTTTTCAATCCAAAATTTCAATTCCTCGGTGTTTTCTCATAATCCGGAACTATGTGGGGCCCCGTTGGATCGTTCTTGCTCGGGAGATTCAACAAATTCTGGATCAAGAAGGCCGAAATTAAGTGTTTCCACCATTGTTGCCATTGTTGCAGCTTCATTGATCTTGACTGGAGTTTGTTTAATAACCATCATGAATATGAAAGCTCGAAGAAAGAGAGAAGAAGATGAGACAATGATCATTGAAAGCACACCGTTAGCTTCATCAGATTCTAATGTTATTATTGGGAAATTAGTTCTTTTCAGCAAAAGTTTGCCTTCAAAGTATGAAGATTGGGAAGCCGGGACTAAAGCTTTACTCGATAAAGACTCTTTGATTGGTGCAGGATCAATCGGAAGTGTATACCGAGCAAATTTCGAAGGTGGGATTAACATTGCAGTGAAAAAGATCAAAACTTTAGGAAGAATCAAGAACCAAGATGAATTCGAGCAAGAAATCGGACGGTTAGGATCTCTCCGTCACCCGAATCTTGTAGCTTTTCAAGGGTATTATTGGTCATCTAGCATGCAGTTAATCCTATCTGATTTCGCCTCAAATGGGAATTTGTACGATCATCTACACGGGTCCGGTTATCCTGGGACCAGCACCGGTGTTGGAAACAGAGAGTTAAACTGGCCAAAAAGGTTTCGAATCGCTTTAGGGACCGCAAGGGCATTATCATATATTCACCATGACTGTAAACCTCAGATTCTTCACCTCAATCTCAAATCAAATAACATCTTATTAGACGAGAATTTCGAGCCAAAACTTTCAGATTACGGGTTAGTCAAGTTGCTGCCTTTGCTAGATAACTACGGTTTAACCCGATTTCACAATGCAGTTGGATACGTTGCACCCGAGTTAGCTCAAAGTATGAGGCTGAGTGACAAATGTGATGTGTACAGTTTTGGAGTTATTTTGCTGGAGCTCGTTACAGGGCGAGAGCCGGTGGAGAGCCTTGGCGGTCATGAGGTGGTTGTTTTGTGTGAATATGTTCGAGGTTTGATCGAAAGGGGGAAAGCTTCCGATTGTTTCGATAAAAATTTGAATGGTTTTGTGGAGAATGAATTGATTCAAGTAATGAAATTAGGGTTAATTTGTACATCTGAATCACCTTCAAGGAGACCAAGCATGGCAGAAGTGGTTCAGGTTCTTGAATCTGTAAGGTAGGAGCATTCTTTTGTATTCACTTTCTGATTAACATTATTAATTATTTGATGTAGCAATTTCCATTCAATAAGAGACATGAAGCACTGCTTTTATTCTTTTATTAAATAAATAAATCACATAATACACATTCAAAACCATGAATCACAACATTCAAAAATGAATATTTCAAATTCCTATCTACAAAAAAGAAAAAAAATCCCCAAAAAACAACAATTTATAATACAATTTGAGGGTAAGAGATGCTTCACAATGGCTTCCTTTTTTCCTTCTTTGCGATCAATTTAAACAGCTTTGGCACCTGGTAATTTACAGTGTCACAAAACTTTCCCGATTCGTTCCATTACTATCGGGATCTCACTTTCGTTCAAATTCGTGAAACAAAACCTGAACCATCCTGGTTCTATACAATGACAACAAGATCCAGGAGTAGCATTGATTTTGGCCACATTCAATAACCTTTCCCACAGTTCAAGCTCGCCTTTTTCACTATATGGGCGTATAAATCCGCTCATATCAGCCCAACAATACAACCCTCGACTGCCTTTCATGCACTTGATTCCTAAGTTTTTCAACCCGCCGACAAAAAGATTACAAATTCTCTCAACTCTTTCTCTATTGATCTTGATAAACTCCCTAACGAATCTTGAATCATTCAGCATCGGAACGAGTAATCTTTGAGACAAAGATGAGACAGATGAGAATCTTACAAGTTTCTTGGAGGCCTCTACGATGTTTTGGTTGAAGGAATAAACAACCCCAACCCGAAAACCAGGGAGAGAAAAGTCTTTTGACAACCCGTAAATGATATGAACTCTTTTTCTATCATATTCTTCAGTATTAACGATTTCAGCCATGCTGACAAATTCTTGATTTTTATCGTCAATGGGACCCACCAATATCTCGTTGGTGATGACGTGGATGTTCTTCTCCGTAGCAAAGTCTAAAAGATTGTAGAGGGTTTCTCGAGTAAGCAAGTTCCCAACTGGATTTGAAGGGTTTGAAATTATAACCCCTTGAATTTTGAGACCACGTTTTTTCGCCTGATTGTATGCTCGATGAAGGGAAATTGTACTTAAGCTGAAATTGTCCGAACTTCGACAAGGGACGGGTATAATTTCCACTCCAGTTCGCCATTTAATATCCCTATCGAGTCTGCAAATTTCAATTTTAAATCATCACACATTCTGTATAGACATATAGCTTTGATGAAGTCAAACATCCCTAGTTGCATACTCTTAGTTTGGGGTCAAACGTGTTACTTTCAAGATTCAAATTTTGAAAGGGTTTTTTCAAGGAACTAAAATAGACAATTTTGTAAGAAGTGGCATTTGGTACGACGTTTAATGGGACAATCGAAAAATTCTTGAAACTTACACGACTCCATTTCATCATGAAGTTGAAAAGATGTATGCTTGACCTCAAAAGTCAACCCCCTGTAAGGAGTAGTATTAATATATTACATTCCAGTCATATCAATGCTATATGAGAAGGAAGACTTACTCAGGAAAATATGGAGAAGGAACAAGAAATGCATTTCCAGGGTCCGCAAGGCAAAAAACGAGCATCTCAAGAGCAGGCGTTACTCCATTAGTTAAAACCATCTGTAACGGGTCAAATAACACGCGTCCTTCCATCACTTGGGACATAAATCCAGCAACTGCCTGTCATGCTACCACAATCAGAAATAAAAACGCGAAAAACAAAACCATCGGACACATTTGAAATAAAATATAACCCAAATCGACCCATTCATAAGTAAAGTTGGGTCAAAAAAGCCATCAACTTTAAGCGTATATTAGTTTGAATTGAAGTCAATCAAGGTGCTGTAAGTAACTCGATGCTTGTAGATTACCGACATTGGCACCCACGAATACCATGTGAAATATGAACACATTGCTTCAAGATGAGAATTAGAGAAAAAAAAAACCTAAATGGCACAATAACCAAAATCACATCTCATTATAATGTTCAGATAACTTCCTAGAGCAATATATTATTAAAAAGAGAATTTTATGAAGCATTCTAGCCAACATGTCATTTTGACAATGCAAAATGACTCAAAGGAAAGTTACTCCTATTTGAATTTTTAGAAATGGAAACACAGAAAGCAAGGGTATGCTTGAAAAGTGAACATAACTACTTAGAAAACAATGATTTATACACAACAAAATACTGGTTGTATCTATTTTGTATGGATAAATATGCCGTGTACAAATTAGTTTCCGAAAGAAACCAGCAAGCAATAGAGAAGTACCAAGGAAATTACCATTTTGAGTTCTGATAATCCATCAAATGGATGGTAATTAGCAATCCCATTAACTTGTAGCTCTTGACCAATGATCGAACACTTTGTATGCGCCATTAGCCAATCTTGAACCAAATCCAGGGACAGCTATAATTCATACATCCCCAATGGTAGTTTAATCATAAAGCAGATAAAAAGACAAACAATGTCAACATTCTTCTCAGTTCATCCACACATTCATCAGATAATAAAAAAACAAACTGTGCTTTCATTTTCACACATACCTCCAACTTGATTCATATATGAATTTCCAATAGACAAGCAATTAAACCCAATATTTTAAGTTAATAGAATACAGATTTTGAATAATCAATTCAAGATTACAGGAAACTAACCTTGTTTTCATCCAACCCGAGCTGAATAATCCCGTCTGAATTACTTGACTCGTCATACGGATTCTTGTAAGCCCTCTTCAATCCAATATAATAAGGAGAATCAGGTTGTTTTATTACAGAATTGGCCCTGGAAGAAACTTGAGCTTGACCGTTTGTACCCCGTGGTGACCAAATCGACCTAACTGAATGAGCCCTCTGCAATCCACCATCAGGGGGAGAAATCTCCGGCAGTTGTGGTGGTGGTGGGATGGTGGAGTTGTCGTCGTCGCCGGAGCGGTTTTTCGCCTTTAGATAGAGTTGGAAGAAGTAAAAGAGAGCACAGGGGATGATTGAGCCGAGAACTAAGCCGCCTCCGCCGCCTTGAACAACACCTTGTAAGGGTACTATGACCCTCATGTCCGTCGTAACTCCGGTGGAGCCAGTGGTGGTTTCCGGTGGATTATTGATGGAATTTGAGGGTTTTGGTTTCATCGTCGGAGCATGGTGGGTGGTGGTGGTGGACGGAGTGTACAACGGCAGTACCGGAGAAAAGCCAGAAGTAGGGTGACGCTTTCTCTCTCTATGTTTATATACGTGTGTTTGTATATATATAATTTATTTAATTTTTCTAGAATTTCGATAATTTTTGCGCCATTGTTAGGCCCTAGAGGAGAGGGGGAAAGGAAAAATCAAATAATTCTTTTGTTTTAATATCAATATTTTTATTTTTAGTTATATAAGATAAATGATATATGTATATATACATATATGCATATATATATATATAGGGGAGGGTTCACCCGGACTCGATTCACAGTTGGGTAAATATATAAATTACCGATTATTAATGAGTCATTAATGACATTAAAAACAGTTCTCGTACGAAAAACAGTTCTCATTTGAACTTTTGTCTCTCTCTCTCTATATATATATATATATATATATATATATGGGAGGGTTCAAACAAGAACCTCGAAAATCGATCTTGGCCGTTCATTTTGGATAATGGAGTTCATGGATGAAGAGCGTGAGGGGATTTAGTGTGGCATGGTGCATTTAAGGGATTCATGGGTGGGCAATCCAATTGAAGGAGGGGGAATTGGACGGCTAAGATTGGTTCTCGCGGTTCTCGTACGAAAAACAGTTATTGTTTGAACTTTTGCATATATATATATATAGTAAAAAGTTCATTTGAGAACCATTTTATTACGAGAACCGCGACAACTAATCTTAGTCATCTAATTCCTCCTTTTTCAATTGGATTACTCACCCATAAATTCATTACATGCACCTTGCCACACTCAATTCCCTCACGCTCTTCATCCATGAATTCCATTATCCAAAATAAACATTGGTTCTCGCGGTTCTCACTCTAATATTGGTTCTCAACGGAACCTTCCAATAATATATATATATATATATAGAGAGAGAGAGAGAGATAGACAGACGGAGATTCAAATAAGAATGAGAAATTAAATGAAAATTGGCGACTCAATCTCAGCCGTCCGATCGATCTCTAGATCTAAAAAGAACGCTGTGGCGTTTTTGTAATTAATCGCAACTTTATAATGTTTGACATATTTCATATCTGAAATGACATATGTTTGATTTTTAATCCCTTTGTTATGTTTCATCTCTGAAATATCATTGTATGCACGCTTCTGCTCCACCGCTTCACTTTTTTCTTTGATATTTCAGTTATGAAACGGTAGTATTTCATAACTAAAATTTCTTTCTGTTTCATGACTGACATATCAAAGAAAAAAAGTCACCTCTTCGCTTTTTTTATTTGATATTTCAGTCATAAAACAATAGTATTTCATGACTAAAATATTTAAGAAAAAAAGTGAAGCAACAGAGTATAAACAAACATATACTTGATTTCATATCTAAAATATCAAAATAAAAATATGTATCAATAATTCATATCTGAAATATCAAAAAACTGCACATGATCGTGGCGATTAATTACGAAATTGCCACAACATGAGTTTTTTTAGATCTAGGCGTCGATCGGACGACTGAGATTGAGTCTTTCATTCTCATTTAATTTTCCATTATCATTTGAATTTCATTCAAGGCAATTTTGACATTTCATTCTATTTAAAGTAGTCTCATCCACTTATCTTTAACCATTTTATTCTCTCTACTAATTTACTTTAACTTTTTATTTATTTAAAATATACTCTCTCACACTAACACATTCTTTCACACAAACACAATTATCCACCTACATTAACATAATTTCTAAAATCCTATTAACTTTTTTCCTTATTTTATAAATATAAATATTTTTCTTATTTTAATGTCTTTATAATTTATTTTTAAATTAATAAAATAGTTGATGCAAATAAAAGAAAAATTAAGAAGCAGTCACGTTAGTTGTGGAAAAATCTTCGTGACATTGAATCGCCCGAAGAATATATTATTGTATTTTTAAAAAAGACATGTTGTAAAGCATAAACTATTTGATACCATAGTATTATGTGGATACAATGCTAGTGTGTATATATATGCTATTCTATTTTTGTGCTTTTAGAAAAATATTCAACAACATTTTATTCTAAATTTGTATTTTATTAATTTGCATTAAAAGAAAAATTATGATTTACGGCTTCTCTTTTTTCTAATAGTGATGTAGTTTTCATTTGTGAATTTTACAACTAACATCTTTTGTCGTACAGTGAAGTTCATAGAGTGTCATTATGAACTCCAATGATGTCACCTTAAGACAATTTTATATTTTATTTTCGTTTATTTAATTATTTTATTACATGTATGACTAGTTTTGTTGAACCGTAAACACAAGTCAAATAAATTTAGTTTATCATGAGATTTGAAACTTATTCTTTTAAAAATGTACCCGATACTGTTACACTATAATTTCTTTGATATGTATTACTGGTTAAGAGTGTTCATGAGTGGTTAACCAGGTCGGTTAACCGCAATATTGGTTCATAAATTTCGTGAACCTAAAACGTAATCAAAAGAGTCGGTTAAGCGATAATCTGTTTTTTCCTGTTTGATTTTTGGTTAGCCAAATAACTATTTTTGATTTAATAAATGTATTTTTAAAATTAGAAAGTTCTAAAACTTAGTAAATGTCTTAACTTAGAAAAGGTTTCAACAAAAAATTTATAAAACATTATGAATTGTTTTATGTAGAATGTTAACTTATGTTTTTTAAAGGTAATTTTGGTTTTTTTAAAATGACAATCACAACTTATGTTATCATAATTAACTTTCTATAATATGCATTGTTATCTTTTAATTAGTTTTTAACTTTTCATACATAAAACAAATTTATCATTTTTTAAAACTAAAAGTAACATTTATTTTATTCTTATCTACAACACTTAGGGTTATGGTTAGCACTTTTCTTGTTTTATTTACCAATCAACTACTTAGGATAGGAATAAAATACTACGAATAAAGATGTGACTAAGATAGAGTGAAGCTAAGTTAATAGGTAGTAAATAATAAGATTTATAAACCTAACTGACTCATAAAAAGTGAAATGTACGTATTGGTTTTGGATAACAATTTGTTATGATTTGATAATTAATCTATTTTAAATATTGATCAACTACTTGGTATCGATAAACATAGAACATAAAATTTGTATATTTTTTAACACTCGATAATGTAACTGAACTAAATAACCCTAATTTATTTGGTTATGTTAACCAATCCTAAAAACACAAATCTTTGGTTTGATTGACTTAGATTTTAGTATATTCTTTCGGTTTTTAGGTTTGATTTTTCAGTTTCAGATATTTTAAACACTAATTTTTGTGTGAAAAAGAAGTCAAATAATAGTAGTGTAATATGAAAGCAATTAAAACCAAAATATTCAACATTGAAACAATAAATAGTTTTAATAAATTGGTCATTTATGTTAACCAGATAATAAAGAAATGCTATTGATAACCCTGAGAGTTATACCTAGTTAACAATAATATTTTGTTATTGATTATTAGTATATAGGAAACAGATTAAAATATTATTAAATTGAGAAGAACAATGATTAGACATGTTTGTTTAATATGAAAATCAAAAGTCTAAAGAAAACCATTAACTTTTGTTGTTAAAGAATATTATAAGTTATGTTTTTCTTAACCTAAGATGATCTCAATTCACAGAATACCTAGTTTATATGAGTAATGATCAATAACCACTTTAAGATGATTGGTAGCTTTTTTGTTTCATGATTAAATATTGTATTATCTTAATTATGTTTTAGATTTATTACATGGCTATTATCCATAGATATATAAGTTATTAGCAAAATCTTAGATTGCAAAATAACAAATATAAATTATGAAATTATAGATTTTTAATTATGCGACCCTTAGTAAAATATTTTGTTAAAAAGAAATGTTCATACCGATTCTTTTCAATTTACTATTCTGCTAATTAAATGATAACACGTAAAATCTGTTGATTTTTTTCTCAATTTTTTAAAAAGAGGTGACATATCTCCCTAATTCATTCTCCTACTTATCCTTCTACTCACATGATCAATACAAGTGTCAAAATGAGTGTATAAGTGAGGAATACAAGTATCAAAATCAATATATAAGGCGAGAAAAGTGAATTAGTAGACTCCGCATGTCATTTTGTCGTGAGTAGGAGGATGAATTAAGAAGAAAAAGTAGAAGATATATCGTTTTTCTTTTTTAAATCTTGATTTTAACACTTGTTTTAATAAGGTTTAAACCGGAATTAATCGTTTATTTGTATATCGATGATTTATTTGGTAATGATTCATTGGTTAAGATTTGGGGTTGGCTCATCTTCACGGATGATCAGCAACCACAAATTGAATTCCATAGAATCCATGCAACTAACTCATTACTCACATACAACATTCCAAACACTCGTGGGTCCTCTATTTTTATTGGAATCTATCTTGATTTATGTGAGTCTACTGCTTTCTGCTGCCAGCGAGAAAATACGACGCCTTCAAGCTTCAAAGAGATGAATAATATATGGCTCCAAACGGTAATAAATATTGTATTATTTTCATTATATTTTTCTTAAACGATAGAAGACAAACACTTGTAAATTTACTTTTAAATCTACACGTTTTACCCTATAGCGAGACTTGAACTCGCAATCTAACTTTCTTAACCGTTACCGCCAGAAAATATTTTTCAACTATCAATACCGATGCAACCTACCATGGAAACATCCAACAATGGTGGCTTCCAACAAATACAACTATAAGTTGTTCAAGTCATATACGACCAATATCGCGTCTAGCTTGACTCAAAGTTGAACACAAACACGACGTCTTTCGATGCACGTTATTTGTTTGACCTCGATGAAGAGGATGATGAGGAGAATAAGGTTGAGGTACAATAACCTCAACGACCGGTGGGGAGGGACAAAGGTAAATGTACCGAGTCAACCTCCACAATGGTGACGGATAAGGACGAGGCGATTAAGGGTCTTTTAGAAGTTTTCGACAAGTTCAATATGGACAACGGAAGAGTCCTAAGCTTGGAAGAGAGAAAGTTGAAAACTGTGATAAAAAGTTGAAATATGTAGTTCTTTTATCCTTTTAATTTTATTATGTAAGTTTAAAATTGTAGTTTTAATTTATGAAATATAATATATATTATTTGGGCAAAATGCATGAAAATACAATTAACTTTGTCTTAATTATCATTGTATACAATCAACTTTAAATTCTTAAAAATAATACAACCAACTTTCATAATTCACTCATTGTATGCAAACAACTTTTTATGTGTTTAGTATTTATGTGAGGATTATACAATGATAATTGTATACAATGATAAAAGTTTATTGTATTATGAGTTTAAAATGTGAGGATTATAAAAGTTTATTGTATTATTTTCTTAAAAATAAAGTTAATTGTATACAATGATAATTAAGGCAAAGTTCATTATATTTTCATACAATTTACCCGTATTATTTCATCTTATATTACATTATAAATCATTTATAGTAATAAAATAAGGTGAAGGATGGGATGGTAGAGTAAGGTTATAATATAAAATAAAAATAAAATAAGTTTGTAAGATGGATGTGAAAGTTTGTAGGATATAATAAAATGAAAATAAATAAATAAATATATATATAGGGGAAGGTTTATTTGAGAACTGTTTTTATTACGAGAACCGCGAAAACCAATCTTACCCCTTCATTTTGGATAATGGAATTCATGGATGAAGAGCATGGGGGGATTGAGTGTGGCAAGGTGCATGTAAGGAATTCATGGGTAGGCAATCCAATTAAAAGAGGGAGAATTAAACGGTTAAGATTGATTATCGCAATAAAAACGGTTCTCAAATGAACTTTTCAATATATATATATGAAATATATATAAGAATAGAGACGAGAGAAATGGATGCTCGTAATCTTATACGAGTTCATTTTTTACTTCATCAATATTTCTCGTGAGATAATGTTGAGTTCGGTTGAGGAGTTCAGAGAAAAACAATTGTTTGCGGAGCGTGGTTGTTCCAAAAATATTATAGTAAATGTTGTTTGTGCAGTTGCATTATGGTCTATTTGGAATTGGAGAAACCGCATCCTTCATGCACCCAATGATCAAGATCGTGAAAAATCTTTTCCGAAGACCTTTTTCCTGCAATTCAAAGGCTTTCTGCTCTTTGGTTCTCAAACAGAAAAAGGAATCTTTTTGGAAGCTGGGATAAGTGGTGTAAGGATCATTTTCTTTCAATTATTAAGTAATTCATGCGGGTGGTGGGTTTGGGGATGGAGGTATAAGGGGGTGTGGTAGCTTCCATAATTGACACCATTCAAGTTTTTTAGATGATTCAGGCGGGCACAAATATTTTCAGCACACACGGGCACTTTGTTTCTCTTTAAAATGGTGTCATCTCGTGTAGTAGGTTGGGTTTTTTAGTGTGCGGGGTTGCACGGTTGCTAGCCTTGGTTGTTATAAGGTGTTACCGGCTGATGTGTATTCTTGCTTCACATACAAATCAGCCTTGAGCCTCAGAGTCTATTAGAATATTCTTATATATTTTTTGGGTAGTTGATTCGTATCTTATTTTTTAATTTTGGGCAGTTGGTTATTATTGGGTTGGGTTTTATAACTGCAAAGTATGTGCCACTGGGAGGGATGAATTGATACTTTTTGTGTCAATTCTTTGGTTTGGGTTGGCGCTAAAAGGGGGTGTTGATAGTAAAACAAGTTTGGCTCCTTTTCATTGTCTCTTGGTGGATATATGGTGGACACATATACTTCTAAATGCACATATACAAGTACTTCGTTTATTCTGGATGCCATCTCGTTATAAGTTTGGTGGGTTTTTTTCAGAGTGCGGAGTTACACTGTTGTCTCTCCCCCGGATATTACAAGGTGGTTCCTGTTGATCTGGTTTTTCTTCATTTAGGTCTGGATCAGTCATTTATTGCCATAGAGTCTTTCGAACATCTATTGGATATATGGTGGACTAGGGGTGAGAACGGTTCAAAAACCGGACCGGACCGAAACCCGAAATTTATAAAAAACTAGGACCGAAGACCGGACCGACCAGTCCTGGTCCGGACCGGTCTCGGTCCGGTTAGTCGGTTTTTTCGGTCTATTGTTTATTTTATACACTGTATTAAACAAAACTGGACCGGCCTGGACCGAACCGAAACCCGAAATCTATAAAAAAACAAGGACCGAAGACCGGACCGACCAGTCCCGGTCCGGACCGGTCTCGGTCTGGTTCGGTCCGGTTCGTCAGTTTTTTCGGTCTATCGGGTTGCATGCTCACCCCTATGGTGGACACATTTTTATGGTCTTTTTAGAAATAATGTAGTAAAAGGCCGGTTTTATCTTCTAGCTGTCATGGAATCTTAATAAGTGTGCAACTTCAGTTTCCCCATAATGAACCTTATTGGGATATATGGTGGTTCTCATTTGGTTGATGTTCAGTTGAACAACTATTTAAAGGAGGCTTAATTGTTGTTTCTAGCATTTTGTTATCACGTTCTACGCTCTTTAAGTATTTTCTTGGGCAAAAGGAGGGGCAAATAGTTGGAAGTAATAGAAGATTTAAAAGTAGTTGAAGGGAAGCCGATCTATTTTATTTTCAACCTTGGCTAATTTTGTTTTTTTGTTGGCATTTTTTAGATTTTGGTGATGTTATTGTTCGTGTGTTTCTTGATAATTATATATTTGTATCTGCTAAGTCTCAATCTTTGAGGCTTATGTTCTAATAAAATTCCTTACTTTTCGATATATATATATATATATATATATATATTTCTCGTTAGATAAGATTGAGTAATGATGTTGATTCCGTCTTTCCTCCCAATTTTCCACTTAGGTGCTATTTGGTTTGATGGAATGTTAGGAAATGGAATTGGAATCTTGGAAGGAATTTGAAGGGGAAGGAATTTGATTTGGAAAGTAATTCATTCTCCTTGTGTTTGGCAAGACAATGTGAATTAAAAGGGAGAATCTGAAAGTCGACCACTACCCCAACATCACTGCTCGCCACCACCACCATAGCTGACCCTAACATCGCCGCTCACCACCACCACCATAGCTGACCCTAACATCGCCGCTCACCACCACCACCATAGCCCTAATCCTTGCTCGCGACCACTACCCCAACGCAGTCACCACCACCGTAGCCCTAATCCCTGCTCGCGACCACTACCCCGACGCCACCACCACCGTAGCCCTAATCCCTGCTCGCGACCACTACCCCGACGCCACCACCACCGTCAAAGTCACCGTCGTCGGGACACCTCTGAAAGTTGAAGCTGTGAAGACGAAGACGAACGAGAAGACGCCATCGCCACCACCGTCAATGCCACTTACGAAAGTCGAAGCCCTAATCGAAGACATCGTCACCCGTCACTTGTCGAAGGCCGAAGGCCTAATCGCATGTCGCCGGTCGAAGGTTGCCGGTCACTGGTCGAAGGTCGCTACTCACCATCTCCAGTCGCCGGTCGCCGATCGTTTGTTGTCGGTCGACAGTCGCCATATCGTGGGTACTGAAGGAAGGAATTTGAATTCCTTAGCTAAATGGAAGGAATCTGAATTCCTTTGTTCAAGGGCAAAATTTTCCATACCAAGATTCCAATTCCATACATCAAAAGTGAACCAAACATAGGAATGTCTAGAAATTGGATTCCAATTCCTACAAATTCGCAAGAATTCCATCAAACCAAACAGCACCTTAGCGTTTTGTAACTACATTGACACATAATAATGTCAAAGCAACCCCAAATATAACATTTTACTGCAACTTAAGTCAAAATATATGGAAATGGAATTTTAAAACCTTGCATAGATAATGTGCATGTACAGGGGTGTATTTGAAAGAGTGCAGGAGGTGAGACCGTACAGGGCCCACGTTTCAAAGAGGGCCCACTTTTAAAAAAATAAAATTTTAGAAATCTCATGTTTTGATTAATATATTAAAGAAATGAACATATTGATCGAATACTTCAAATAATTCAGAAAAACAGAGTTATCTAAGGCTATTGATGATGCTAAGAAACTTGCTATTGAAATAAATATTGATTGGGTATTCCCTCAGAGGCGTTAGGTTCGTAGAAAAAACAATTTGATAAGAGTCAAAGTGATTAAGATATCTTATTTTTAGCTCATGAGAATTATAAAGTTACTTATTTTTTATATATTGTTGATAAAGCTAGTGTTTATATTAAAACTAGATTTGAATAGTAAAAAGAGTATGAAAAGGTATTTAGTTTTTTGTTTCCTAAAAATTTGAAGGAATTTGATAACAAAGATTTTAACTTTTTAAGTCATGTTGTAGCTGTCTTGAATCTGCACTTAAGTAGGATGAACGAGTAGATGTTGATGCAAATAGACTTTATATGGAGTTGAAACGCATTTTTATCCGGAAAAACTATCGGACCTAAATATGTCTTAAAATACTTGAAAGAAGCTGATTGTTTTCTCAATGCAATTATTGCATATAGGTGACTATTCCGGTAACCATTGCATATGTAGAAAGAAGTTCCTCAAAACTAAGTTGTTGAAATGGATTGCCAATGATAGATATTGAGAACGATATCTTGAAGAGTATTGATTACGATGAGTTAATTCATGACTTTGCTTCCACTAATAATAGGAAAACTTCTCAATTCATGTAACTATATAGGATAAACTATTTTACTACTTTCTTTTGTTTTAGTTTTTGATATAATAAATACTATAGTATTAGTAAATTTTTTCTTTTATATATGTGTGTGTATGTATAAGAGACCCCTTTTTTTACTTCGCACAATGCCTTCAAAATTCACAGGACGCCTCTGTGCATGTATGTATGTAATTAATTATTCTATGTCTAATCAAGTGAACACATAAAATTCTGGATGTTAAAATAACTAAGAGAAATTAGGGGTGTGATGATATCTAGTCTATCTGATAAACAATTAAAATATTGTATTTTAAGATTACTAAATAAGAATTATAAAACTTTGAGAAAAGTTTATTAAAAAACACTTGTTATCTAAACACCTATTTTTTCTCATTATTGCTAAAACATTATAAATGTAAAAAAAGGAAAGAAATTAAGATAGCTTTTTAAGAGATAGATTTTAGGCTAAGTAGTATACGGTGTTTAAGGTGATTTTTAAAGTCTTGTAGTTGATAAATTCGAATGCTTGATTCTTGATGTTTATTCAGGTAGTGATGACTGATGAGATGTGCTTTTGGACCTTAACTACATCGTCAACCAAATGCAATCAATTTTGACATCCCGACACCATCGACATCTATGTAACTCTAAAGCTTTTGGAGCTCACACATGTTATCCTATCTTAATCACCAACCATTATATATATATATATATATATATATATACAATATGTATATATACAATATGTATATATATGTAGGGTAAGGATCCATATAGTTCTATCCTTAAACATAGAACTCAAAATTCAATTCTCAGCCACTCATTTAAAAGGACAAAATGGGACTTGTAAAAAAAAGTTTCTAAACCCATGTCTCCTCTCCTTAGGCCTTGCAAATATTTTCCTTTTTTAATTTTTTATTTACCCTTTAAATCTTTAATTGATCATAACTATTTTAATTTTGAGAATTTGAGCAAAAAAATTATACTAATCTTCTCATTTTTAAATTCTTTTTCAAACAAGACCACTCTTTCTATATTTCTGAAAATTTTATTTCGAAAATGCAAACCATATGAAAATGATACCAAAATGTTATCATTTTGAATCATGTGAATTTTTATCATTTTCGGCTAAAAACATATGTATTTATATCATTTTCGGGCTAAAAACATTTGAATTTTTATCATTTTCAGGGTAAAAACATGTGAATTTTTATCATTTTCGGCTGTAACTATATGTATTTATATCATTTTAGCTGTAAGGAGTATATTTATATCATTTTAGCTGTAAGGAGTATATTTATATCATTTTCGTTTATAAACATGTGTGTTTATATTATTTTCGGTTAAACCATGTCTATTTATATCATTTTTCGGCCGAAAAATGATATCATTTTCATGGGATAATGTTATCATTTAAATGTTGTATATTATTATCATTTTAATCTGAAAAATGGTATCATTTTCAACTGAAATTCTTATGCTGAAAAGTTATTATTTCCGGCTGGAAAGTTGTCATTTTCGTGGCTGAAAGTTATCATTTTCGGTAGCTGGAAAATGTTATCATTTTCAGCTGGAGTTGTTATCATTTTCGGCTAAAAAGTTATCATTTTCGGCTGGAAAGTTATCATTTTTGGGTGCCTGGAAATTATCATTCTCGGTGGCGAGAAATGATAACTTTCCAGCCGAAAATGATAACAATTTAATGATAAACATTCACATGTTTTTAACCCGAAAATGATATAAATCCACATGTTTTTAGCCCAAAAATGATATAAACACACATGTTTTTAGCCGAAAAAAAATATAAATACACATATTTTTAGCTGAAAATGATATAGATACACATGGTTACAACAAAAAATGATAAAAAATCACATGATTCAAAATGATAACATTTTGGTATCATTTTCACATTGTTTGCATTTTCGAAATAAAATTTTCAGAAATATAAGAAGAGTGGTCTTGTTTGAAAAAGGATTAAAAAATAAGTATATTGGTATAATTTTTTTGCTCAAATTTTTAAAATTGAAATAGTTATGGTCATTTAAATATTTAAAAGGTAAATAAAAAATTAAAAAAAAACTTTTGAGAAGTCTTAAAAGGAGGCGTGAGTTTATAAGTTCCCATAAAACCCTTTGTCTATAATTAAATCTTATAATTGGTTACTTAATTACAATAATACCATTATTCAAACGAGAACTGTTTTTCGTACGAGAACCGCGAGAACTAATCTTAGCCGTCCAATTCCCCTTCCTTCAATTGGATTGCCTACCCATGAATTCCTTACATGCACCCTGCCACATTCAATCCCCCACGCTCTTCATCCATTAATTCCATTATCCAAAATGAACGGTCAAGATTGGTTTTCGCAGTTCTCGTTTAAACCCTCTCATATATATATATATATATATATATATATATATATATATATATATATATATATATATATAGTGGAGGGTACATGTGAAAATGGTTTTATTTGCGAAAAGTGTGAGAAGCAATGCTGGCCTCTTATATATATTTGATCTAATGGCTAAGATTAATCTTATTTTTTATTTTTTTTAATTTAAAAGGGTACAATAGTAAACAAATATTTTCTCTCTCTTATTTTTCTCTCTCCAATCTATTTCTCTCTCTTATTTTTTTTCTCTCTTACAATTTTTAAACAAAATAAATTAGAAATAATTTAATAATAAATTAATAAATATACAGTGTTTACTAAATTTGTGAACATTATCATTATTATTATTAATGGATTTCGAGAATTTGTAAAGTTAATTAGGCTTAATGATTTTCTCTTATGGAAATATGGAGTAAATTAGGCTCAAGGTGTTTAGCTTTGAAATTAACTAGTAGAGCTTAGTGGGCTTGGCCCACTGAGTGATGGATATATATATATATATATATATAAATAGGACACAGAACCCAAGTCATTGTTAGTGTTCCATTCACCTGTTCATACCATAAAGAGAGAGTGTGTGCTTGTGTTGGTTGTGCTCTATCGAGAAGAAGAGGAAGCAGGGATTAAAGCTTCAAATCAATCCTTCAAGAAGCTCATTCGGTAATGCATGTTAATATCTGTAGCTTATCCAAGTAGAAATGCCAGTGATGAGAGAGAGAGTTAGTGAGCTTTTAAGAGGGTTTTCACCCCTGTTCTTGTATGTTTAGAAACGAGACACAAAATAAACACACAATAAGTTTGCTTTGATTTTGAATTAAATTGATGGTGTTTTACGAAGTTAAATGATCTAAGGCGATTTAATGTGCTGTTAGAAACATCAAACCGAGCAAACATTTAAGTTAAGGTAGTTTTCAAACTTGTACCCCCTGTTTTTGCGATGAACATAAACCGAGAACAAAAAAATGGGTTTAGACCCACTATGTAACGTCCAAAAAATTTTTTTTTTTACAAAAGAATATTTGACAAGATATATAATCTCATTTAGTATCGGAGTAAATTGCGGAAGTGTTATAAGTAATTAAAAGTCGAATACAATATCCCAAAATTACAATTTGGCTTTAGTTCGAGTTGAAACAAGTTTTAGAAACAAAGTTTAAAATCCTTCTTGGCTGCTAGCTGTCTTTACTATCCTGGAACTCCACGGTGGTCCCGTCTTGAAAGAATAGAATTTAACAACAGTAAGCGCAAAGCTTAGTGAGTAAGTTACTGCAACCTACAACAATTAACGTGGTTACATTCATGCACATCTTACCCACCACCGTCGTGGTCGGTCATACATACCCGATGCCGAAGCATGCGGTCATAACTACCCGCTGTCAAAGTAGGCGGTCGTAACTACCCGTTGTCGAAGCAGATGGTTGTAACTACCCGTCGCCGAAGCAGACGGTCGTAACTACCCGTTGCCGAAGCAGACGGTCGTAACTACCCGTTGCCGAAGCAGACAGTCGTAACTACCCGACACAAGTGTCGTTCATCATGCACTCACATATAATACTTATTTGGTATGCAAGTAAGGATACTCACCTAGCAGTAGTCTCAATCACAATTAGCAGTGAGTCACAGAATCGTATCGCTGCAAGCTCGATCGCTAGAACCTACAATCATAACTTACTGAATTAATACAAGATGCAAGTTCCTAACTTCAAGTCGCCCAATACATAAACCCACTAAGTCGGATCAACAACTAAGTCGAACCAACTATAGGTCAGACCACTTACTGAGTCAGACCATCCAAAGGTCGGACCAACCAAAGGTCGGACCATCCAAAGGTCAGACCAACTAACTAAGGTACATCTTCTTTGTCGGATGAGTTGTAGGTCACCCAAAACGCCATTTTTGAAAATCCTAGCTTCACCAAACTCATTCCAACCAATTTATTTAAGTTCCCCAGTATATCTCCATTCTCCACTCAAGTTGAAGAATGAACAGTGAAAAACCTTTGGGGGCTGCGCCCTAATTTCCTATATATACACATGTATCTCATAAGGCCTAAACCCACCATCTCCTCAAGCCCAAGTCCACAAAGTCATTAAACCCATTACTCACATAATCAATATTTTATTTAACCAAAAGTCATAAGATTGAGCATGTCCAATTCAATCACACTTTTATTTCATAATTCCCAACAAAGTCCTTTAATACTGCAAATAAAAATACTAAAAATAATAATCTTTCATATATTTCGAATTCGGGTATTACACATTAAATCTTAATGATGATAAGATTATTTAAAATGAGTTTGCTTATTTAGTGTTAGGAACCTTCCGGACCTGGACTTTCATGTTTTAGTTGCGTATTAAAAAGATTTCAGAAATCAAGTGCCAGCCGTGTCTGTGTTCTTCTGGTCCAACAAAGACGAAGTGTGGTCTGACTTATCTTCTTGTCTGACCTATATATTCTCGTCCGAATTATCTTCTTGTCCGACTTATATATTTTGGTCCGATTTATATTTTGGTCCGACTTGCAGTATGATCCGACTTATATTCTGGTCCGACTTGTGGTATGATCCGACTTATAGCGTGGTCTGACTTATAGTATGGTCCGACTTATAGTGTGGTCTGACTTGGGATAGATGGTCCGGCCTAGTGTTGGCCCGACTTGGTGTTGTCTGACCTAGTGTCTTATACTTGGTTTTGACCCGGTAAATGTGTTGTAGGTTCTCGATGTCGGATTCGTTAACCGTGCAACACCGTGAATTACTGTTATTGTTGTGTCGAGAATCAGGTGGGTTTCACTAACTTATATCTTATATTGCGATGCATGTTCATATATGATACCGTGTTGATTAATCGCCTAAGTGGCATAATCACTTGAGTAACAATCGCCTAAATGGCACAATCACTTGAGTAGCAATCGCCTGAGTGACATAATCGTTTGAGTAGCATTCGCCTAAGTGCCACCGCTTGAGTGGCATTTGATGTGATGTAAATGATTATCTTGATGCAGTATATGAGTATTGTGTGTTCATTAAGCTTTGTGTTTAACCCATTGTTGATTTACTCTTTCAGGACCGTCTCGTGCAGACAAGGGAAAGGCACCGGTGTGACAACATATTTCCGCAATTTACTTTTACTAGACTCTGATTATGAACAATTACTTTCGAAACATTTATTTGAACCGTAAGTGCCGTATGTTGGGCAGGTTATTGATGAATGTGTGTAATGAACATATTTTTATCTATTTTAGTCTAAATGATTATACGAAATTAGAAATTCTAAAGGTATGTTTGTTTTATTCGATAGAATTTAATTTCATTATGTTATCAAGTTTTGTTTTAATTCCAAAGGAATCTAAACATTACTTTACTTATTGGAATGCACATTCCGTAGCTAGGGGATGAGAAGAATGTAATTTCATTCGGCCAAGGAATATTATATACCCTTTTAGAGTTAATTGGTCAATTGGTTCTTTAACTTAGCAATTTCTGTCGATTTAGTTCTTTAACTTCAATAGTGATGAAAACTATCATTTATGATCCATTTTGTGGCGTGTGTCGTCCTTTTTAACGGATTCCGTTTATCATCTCCGTTAAATCAGGGTAAAATAACAATTTTACCCTTATTGAATTACAAGTTTTAAATAATTAGATATATAATAAAAATTAATCACTTGTCTCTTATCTCTTTCTAAACACACATTTCTCTCTGCACATTTCTCTCTCTCTCTCTCTACACATTTCTCTTCTCTTTTATCTCTTTAGCATCTGAAACCACCACCACCACCACCGACTAAGCACCACCGCTACCAAGTCTCTTTCTCTCTTCCACTCTCTCTTAATTAACATGTCTCTTCTCTCTCTCTCTCCGCGTCTCTCTAACCATTACAGTCACCTCTCCGGCCAACCACTGCCATATATTCCGACCAACCACCACTATAGTCAAAAGGACACATCAATAGAGTTAATTAGGGTTTTTTTGTGATTTTCAAGAAATGAGGATGGGGATGAAGAGTCCACACATAAACATATTTTCACAGATCTGTCAAAACTCGTAGATGATTTGTACCAAATCTCTCTTCTCTCACACACACCTTTCATATTTATCTTCCTTCCCAAATCTTCATCCCCCAATCTTCATCCCTAAAAAACAATGGTGAAGGCGGTGGCATTGGTTGTTACGACGGTGGCGGCGGCGTTGGTGGTTTGGTGGTAACAAGGACTTCGATTACGGAGGCGACGTTGGTGTCTATGGTGGCAGTGGTAATGCTTGTTTTAAGTCCATATTTGGTGGTGGTGGTGGTGGTGGCGGTGCATAGAGGAAGTTGTGGTGGTTCTAAGATAAAAATGGGTGAAGAGGTTAGTGAAAGAGAGAGAGAAAGTGGGCTGAGAGATTAGTGGCGGTGAGTGGTGATGACAGCGGCGGTGGTGGAAGGTGGTGGTTCCTTTTCTTTGAAAAGGTTAGAAAGTGAGAGAGAGAGAGAAAAAAAAAGAGTGAGTTTGTGTATGTTTTTAGAGAGAGAGGGAGAGTGTCAGAGAGAGAGAGATTTATTTTTAAAATATGAGAAATATATTATATTTAATAATTTAAACTTAAAAAGTGGTAAAAAGACTAAAATGCTCTTGATTTAAGCGATCAAACAAACGGCAACGTTAAAAAGGACGAAACACGTCATAAAATGGTTCATAAAGGATAGTCTTCATCACTTTTAAAGTTAAACGACTAAATTGACAGAAATTACTAAGTTAATGGACCATTTGACCAATTAACTCACCCTTTTATTTAGTCATTATAATGATGTGCTTCATTCTCACATGACTGTAGACGCCTTTGTGCTTCATCTCACTATTAACACCTTTGTGTGTCATCTCACAATTAAATCGGGTGGGAGCATAAATGTTTTGCTTTAGGTTTTACTTCGAATGTGTTTCATCGTATGCAAAATAAAACCTTCATGTATGTTCCCCCTCCATATCTATGTCTCTACCCTATCAATCTCTTCTCATTGTTTTATTCTTTCTTTTCCCAATTTGAAACCACTTTCTTCGTTCAAACAAGTTTGGAGAAGGCTATCATTAGGACTACGATTAAGGCGTTGATTTACTTCCCTTTTTTTCTTCCTCGATCGGTTGCATAGCGTTTGTGGAGTTGTGTACATTATTATGTAAGAAGTTGTATACCAAATACTTCCTTTGGTTCATTATTTCTAAAGTTGTGTGCTTTATACTTTAAATGGTTAAATATTTTATGGTATAAAAGCAAGACCCTCTAGCTAGTGTTGGTTTACAAATTTGTATATACCAGCATGGTACTTTATGCGCTACGTCGTAACGATAAATAGTTTCTACCCGATAAAATATCGTTTTATAGAATATAGGGGTATGTTATTTAACAAATAATTTGAACCAGTAACATTCCATTTCCTTTCTTTCCTTTTTCCCATCAACGCTTTTCTTCATTATTAATCTTTTAAAAAAAACAACAAAACAACTCGTTTTTTTTTATTTTTCTGGAAGTGGAAGTGTGAAGTCATAGAAGAATATATTTATTGGTGACCGTGTAAAATAAAAGAGAAAGTGTATGAATGAAAAATAAAGGTTATTTAAGAGATATATTAAGAATTTCTGATTATAAAAGTTTTAAAAGATTAAGTAAAATAAAAGAGAAAGAGTTAAATACTTTTACGTATAATATAGCACTAGCATCGTACCCGCACAATGTTGCGGAGCTGAATAGTTTTTGTTTTGTAATATGTCGCTTTAAAAAATGTAATGATATGTTATTCGCAAAATTCAATGTCACCAAAAAAATTTCTTTAGCAACATGTCCCATTTTTTTCAATTTTTTTTATTTGCATAAACTATTTTATTAATTTTAAAAATAAAATCTAAAAGACATTAAAATAAGGAAAAAAAATCATATTTGTGAAATAAGGATAGAGAAGTTAATAAAATATTAGAAATTGTGTTGTTATGAGTGTATATTTATGTTTGTGTGAGAGTATATTTTAATTGATTAAAAAGTTAAAGTAAATTAGGAGAGAGATTGGAATGGTTAAAGATTGAGTGAATAAGATTAATTTAAATAGAATGAAAGGCCAAGATGTTGTTTTGATTGAATTTTAAGAAGTCTTAAAATTAAGGAGGAGAGAGAGTGTTAAATGCTTTATATAGTAGTATAGATAGATACGTGGATTAAAAGATCCAAAACCAACTTCGTATATAACCTTATAAATGATAATTTTTTCACATACTAATATGTGTTGTTATATATAATTATTTTTCAATTCTTTTACTGATTTACAAAGTAGATAGAAAACAACAACGCAGTTATGGCTATTAATTTCAGCTCATTTTTTAACAACCAAACGAGTAACAGCATCTGATTTCTTTATATTTCAATTTCTTTAAATTTTAAGAATATAAAAAAAAATTCCCTTCTATTATTTGTGCAAACCAAATGCACCCTAACTTAAAACAACAAAGTCAAACCACTTGCACACCTTCAAATAACCATTTGTATGGTTGACTTATATACTATCAAGTAACATTAGTTAGGAAATCACTTGATACAAGTTATCTAACTGTGGATGCTAGTAAGGCTGCCAAGAAAAAGTGTTACGAATTCGAAATGTGTCAAAATCAGCTCTACATGAAAAAAATACGGGCGGATTTAGGTCAACCTGATAATTTGAAAGTAACCTGGATTGCTAAATACCTCATTTAAAGGTAAAATCATAAAATTATAAAATTTTATTTACAAGTTAAAATTTAAATTCTAAAATAGGCATTGTAAATTCAGATGAAGGAGCAACATCTATGGAAAACGAGACCCCTAAAACAAATTATAAAACCTTAAAAAGTTAAAAACTAAAAATTTGAAATTTAACTATAAAAACAAAACCCTACTTCAAATTTCATACATCACACACACACTCTCTCTTGTATAGTCAGTAGTCGCGTATGCCTTGATTTTATTGCTACTTGATAAACACATTGTTTATTATATCCAATTATTGAAGTTGAATGAAATGATAAAAAATTGAAATTCGAATTAAATTAAAATGAATATCGAATTCAAAGTTTAAATTGAATCAAAACAAACATTTTATTTTGAAGTTTGAAAAGAAACAAAATTCATATTAGAAATTCGTATTGAAACAAACAAGTAATTCGAAAAATTGAAAACCATAACTTTATTTGAAAACAGAAAATATTTGTCGAACACAGTTGGCCGAAATAAGTTGACATAAACATGACACGAACAGAGCATGAAAAAATTTACCCTACTCGAACCTGACATGAAAATAAATTGGTTGATACGAAATTAACACAAACTCAGACGACATAAACCAACCCCTTACATGCGTTTATCGCGAGCAAGTTTTTCACCTCACCTTACCTTTAAAGATTAAAAACATAGAACAAGAAGATTTAAATAAATATATATATAGACAAAAGTTCAAATGAGAACTGTTTTTTGTACGAGTACCGCGAGAATCAATCTTAGCCGTCTAATTCCCCCTCCTTCAATTAGATTGTCCACCCATGAATTTCTTACATGCACCATGCCACACCCAATCCCCTACGCTCTTCATCCATGAATTCCATTATCCAAAATGAACGGCCAAGATTGGTTCACGCAGGTCTCGTACGAAAAACAGTTCTCGTTTGAACCCTCCCCTATATATATATATATATATATATATATATATATATATATATATATATAGACACACACACATACACATAATACATGAAAAAAAGTTTATTTGAGACTTGTTCTTAATGTTAGTACCATGAGTACCATTTGTTATTACTATTAATGCTCATTAATGACTCGTTAATAGCGGTATTTTGGTCTTTTTTATATTTTCTCAATCGTGAATTGTGTTCGGGTGAACCATCATTAAAGAGCGAGACTTGAATTTCCCAAAATACCCCTCATTAACGCATCATTAATGAGCCGTCATTTTTATTGACCATTGATTTATTTTAATCAAAAGTCAAGATTGGTTCTCACATTACTTATGTATTTTCTTATCTATACACAGTCACACACATACATACATATATAATTATTTATATTGTAACTAAAATTATTTATAAATATAAACATTTTAATATTGCAATCTATTGTTGTGGTGTGATGCAACTGATGCAAGCCACTTCCATTAAAGAAGCATTGAACATACACATCTACCTAAACCTTGTTCCAAAACTGTCTAGTTCAAGAAAGTGGTCCTTAATTTTTCACTACCATCTACATTAACATTCAACTATGTGGAAGTTGCTTGATGTTTATGGCTTTGGTTCATTAATTTTGTATGGCCTTTTTCATTACCATAATCAAATGGACCATTTACAAACCAAGTAGCAGGTGTCATCCAAACCAAAACCTCTTATCTTACTGACTCTTGAATGTTAGGTAATGCTTGAGCTTATTGAGCCCGTAGTAATCATATATATTGATTAAAATAAATCAATGACCAATATAAGTGACGGCTGTCCATTAACGATATGGGCCAAATTGAGACTTAAGTCTATGAAAAGAGCCCAAAATAGTCTGTATCCTTTATTTTGAGACTTAAAATTGATACAAGGCTTTACACGTTGAAGCCCAATAACTTAATGGGCCACTGGGCCTTTGAGATAGGGAATTTTATAAAAGTTATGATTTCTCACTGATTTTATTTATATATTGTGGTGTAAGTTTTATTAAGAAATAGTTTTATTATGAGAACTATAATAATTAAGCAATCGTGTTAAACACATCTATAAGTTCATTAGGTCTATGATTATGCATCTTAATTACAGTGTCTCGTGAATTTTTAAAACATTTGGGTTGAAGAATGATGAGAAATTCATGATAACAAAACAATGCATCAAATGGAAGAGCATTAGATTCATTGTTATATATGCGAATTTTATTCATATTCTTTGACCCAACTCTGTGAAAAATCAAGAAATGCTCTAAATAATATGCATAATCATCAATTTAATGAATTTGTATATGCATATAATCCGTTTGCGTAGTTTTCACAATGAAACTGGTTATCAATGAAACCTTATTTGTGTGTAGATGGTGGTTCAAACAAGAATCTTTTTTTCAAAAATTACGATAACCTATTTAAGCCTTTAGATTATCTAACCAATTGTCAATATGCCTTATGGTAGTTTCGTAATGAAAAACATATAAGACGGTTATAATCCGAATAAAAGAAGGGTAAAATAAACATTTTGGTTTACAAATTTTCTCTTTCCACTCTAATATAACCACATCAAATCTTAAAATGCCGGTTCATCTTCTCGCGAGACCGATCTCCTCTCTGAAAAAACAAAAGAGATTTACGTTGCTGGAGGTTTACGTCATTGTGCATTTACAGTCTCGTGATCGTAGAAAAATCGCCGATTTCCTCGCTGAAAAATGAATTTTGATTAATCTTTGTTTCTCTCGATCAAAAAAAAGGATCGAGCAGCATCATAAATGGTTTTCACTGATTGTAAAGAAATAATTTTATAAGTCAATATGTTGAGGCTTATAAATTCGTCAATTTAAGCTAATGACATATTTAAATTTATAAACTTAAATTAATAAAGTTATAAAACAGAAAAAATTAACTCATAACTTTATTTAAAATTTTTATAAAGTTATACAAAAAAAATAAGCTAATCAAAACATGACGCACAAGTTACTCTTCTGCTCTGTGTCAACTTTAACCAAGTGAGAGCCTTTCATTATTTACCTTCGTAATTAATATTTTACCTAACAATCAAATCAAGCATTTAACACGCTTTCTCCTCCTTAATTTTAAAACTTCTTAAAATTCAATCAAAACAACATCTTGGCCTTTCATTTTATTTAACTTAATTTCATCAACTCAATCTTTAACCATGTCAATCTCTCTCATAATTTACTTTAACTTTTTATTCAATTAAAATATACTCTCACATAAACATAATTATACATCAATAACAACATAATTTCTAATATCTTATAAATTCTCTATCCTTATTTCACAAATATGATTTTTTTTCCTTATTTTAATGTCTTTTAGATTTTATTTTTAAAATTAATAAAATAATTTATGCAAATAAAAAAATTGAAAAAAAAATGGGACATGTTGCTAAAGAAACTTTTTTGTGACATTGAATTTTGCAAATAACATATCATTACATTTTTGAAAATGACATATTATAAAACAAAAACTATTCGATTTCGCAGCATTGCACGGGTACGATGCTAGTTGACTGTAAAGCATACACCCTAGACAATACAAGGCCCTCTCTCTCTCTGGGTGTGATTTGTAAATAAATGGAATTAGAAGGGGTAAAGCAGAAAATGCACCGAAATTTCAGTCTACAACAGCTGACAATCTGACCTAAAGCTTTGCTCAATACCAATGATCTCTAACACCCTAGACAATTAAACTTTTAATAATATTTAACAAAAAAAATAATATATCCTCGTATTATTTATTTTTACTTCGTTCTATTACTTATCATAAAATAATCGAAGCGTAACCTAGTGGTATAGGGGTTTTACCCCATAGCTTAGGTCTTAGGTTCGAGTCTGGGTAGTGGAAGTTTTTTAAAAAAAATGATGGAGAGTATTACTCCCTCATGATGCGTGGCTTGGGACTCGCATACTACCATATATGGATGTTACTGCGGACACAGTCCACTAAATTCGCTGTTAAAAAAAACTTATCATAAAATAACATATGCAGTATACTAATTTTCTTTCTTCGTCTCTTTTAATAATTTTAACATTTTTGTTAATCTTATAAGTAGAAAAATAAATAAAAGGATATAACATTATTCTTAATAAAATAAAAAGAATTTATGGATCAAAATATTACTTAGTAATATTAAAATAAACTTTTTTTATAAGATAATGAAGATTGAACTTTTTTATGTGTAATTTTATTTTAGCATAAAAAGAAAAAAAAAGAAAAAGTTATTTATTAAACTCGTTCTTTGACGCTCCTTCAATTCTCAATGAAAAAGTTGGCATTTCCTTTTCTGTAATGTACATAAAAAAAGCTTTATAAATTGTTTCTATTTCTTAAATCATTTAACTCATTAACTGTATACAACCACAAAATATATTTCATACACTCACGGACACTCCAAATACTTATATGTCCTAATTACATATTTTAAGCAAAACAAAATAGCTTTTAAGTCGTTTTTATTTCTAAATTCGTCACCTGTAACTAGGGGTGTTTTTGACAGTTTGGTTTTTTCAATTTAGACGGTTTGGTTTTTTCAAGAGCGTAACCAAACTGAAGCCGTTGTAATCAACGAACAAAAATCGTTTCAAAGTGTACTACAACCAAACCGAAAACCGAATTTTAATTCAGTTACAAATTCGATATTTAACCGATTAAACCTAATTTGTGTCTGGACATTAGTATAAGTGTATAACCTGAATTTGAGTTAATAAGTCTATATTTGAGATTGTATGACTTTGGGTGAATTTTTGGGTAAAAAAAATTGATAACTTGTATGTGCTAAACCAAAGGGTTTATAATTTTTAGAGTTAATTGTCAAATTCATTATTTAACTATCTTATTTCTTTCGATTTGGTCATTTAATTTTAAAAGTGATCAAGATGGGCCTTAAACATTCACTTTTCAGTCTGGATGGTCCTTTCGTTAATTGACTATTACTCAACTCTGTTAAGTCAGGTGTACTTTGGTCATTTTACTATTTTTTATTAATTAAAATAATATTTAATTATTGTTAGAATTAAATCAAGGATACTTCTCTCCCTATACACACTCTTCCCCTCTCTCACTCATCTGTGGTGTCTCCTCACCCTCGATAAGCACCGCGCCACCGCCCCACCACCACCCTCACCCACTGGGGCACCACCAACCACCATCGTCGGATCTCTCTCACACTCCCAATACCACCGCCACTTCACCATCTACCAACAGAAGCCACCACTCCTCCACCACCATAGAAAATAAAAAGAATCTACATACTAAAACTACAGGGATCTGTAATGCAATTCATAATGCTAAAATGTAACAATCCTACTGCTTTCTTTTCATTACAGATTAGCTTTGACAGGAATTACGATTAAAACATATATTTGTTGAAAGTCAAATTTTGACTTTTCCAATACCACATTAGCACTTTAATAAATACCCCATGGCCAGCATTCTAGCGGCTAAATGTAAAACAATATCCACACTTTCATTACAAAATCCTAGCCACCACCAAAAACCCCACCACCACCACCACCACAGAAAAGGGCGGCGGTGGTGCTTTTACCGTAAGAGAGAAAGAGATATATGAGGTTGTAATGTGGTGGTTAAACTCTGAGAGAAACAGAGAGAGGAGTCGATGTCACTGTAGAAGAAAGAGAGTAGTGGCAGTGTGGTGGTTGTTGCCAGCGATAGGGCGGCGGCAGTGGTAGTGGTCGTCGTTGTTGTCCAAAGGGAAAGTCTCCATTTTGGAGAACAAGTTGAAGGGAAGATGAATGATTTAATTTTAATGAATAAACCATATAAACTATACAAAAGGACCATTCAGACCAAAAAGTGGATGTTTAAGGCCCATCTTGGTCGCTTTTGAAGTTAAAGGACCAAATCGAAAGAAATGGATAGCTAAAAGACGAAATTGACAATTAAGTCTAATTTTTATAATGCTAATCAGTGAAGAAAAAAAGTAAACCTTAATTTCAAAATTACAACTATATCATGACAATTTTATGTATGCTTTGTACAATATCCATATAGTTATGAATATGGAGAGAACAAGAGAAAAAATGAAGAGAAAGAAGTTCATCTTATTCATTAGGTAATCCTTAATATATAGAAATATAGAGTTGTGTTCAATAAAGTCCATGTAAAAAATAGTCTTAAAATTTTAATATTCAATCATAGGTGATTTAGCATATAATCACGTGTGATTTGTAAAAGCATCACATGTGAATTACGAAAATATCACTCCGCCCAAAATTTTAAAATATAATTTGGACCATTGATGTCATTGATCCAAAGGCTAAAATTAGTCCATTAAGACTATGAATTAATTATGGACTATATTGAACATTCTTTTACAAATATAATAGATAAAGGATAAATATTCAAGACTCAAATATCTTATCTAAGATAATATATATCTCTAATGAATCTTATCTATCTAATATAAGGGAATAAAGACATCTACCAATAATTACCAATTACATTCCCCCTTAGATGCTCATTAAAAGTATTATATCTCGTTAAAACCTTATTAGGTAAAACCCAATGGGACAAAAGCCTAGCGAAAAAAAGAGTACATAAATACTTCCATACGCTTGGGGATGTTGCCTCATTAAAAACTTTGTCAAAAAAACCCGGTGGGATAAAACCATGACGAAGGGAAAAAGAGTGCCATGCATATTTTCTCCCCCTGACGAGTATATCACTTAAGCTATTTAAGTCGCCACAGTCGAATATCATGAATCACATGTCTTTAATCTTGAGGTTGAACATGCCTTGATAATAAACTTGTTAGGTTCTCACTTGAACGAACTTTTAAATGTATTCTTTGGCATTCTTCAACGAAATTTCCTTGCACCATTGATTACTAAGATCTCCACAATATTAGATGAAGTAGTTGTAATGATTTCTTTGAAGAATGTCGTCATTAACTTGTGGTGTCACAAATTATGATGTTCTATCTAGTTTGAGACCAATCAATACGGAGATTTGACATATATTCTGCTTTTACAAAACTAACAAATCTTGCTTTGATGGTTAGTAAAATCTAAACTTGTGTCCTTCATGCCTTAAAGGTATTAAAATATTTACTTTATTTCATTATAATATCTCTTTTAGGACATGAACTATATCTCGCTAATAAATTCAATAAAAACTAACATATAATATCGTTATAACTAGCGACAAATATTAATGACCCGAGTAACTTTTAAACATGGTATTTCTAGACTAATAATCTTTTAGCCACCTTTTAGAAGTTGAAAAAGGGTCATCTAACACCAAATGACCTCATAATCATTTGAGTGCATGGTGATGTAATTTATCCATGTAAAATCATAAACACTTTTTTATATATTCTTTTTGGTCACAAGGATTTCATCCTTAAGGTATTCGATGTATAACCAAAGACAAAACTTTGTCTTTCCAAGATATTTCATTTTCAAACCATTTATCAAGTATTCAATTGCCTTTTGAACATCACTAGGAATTTTAATTATATTTCAATCATCAACATACATGGCAAATATATCATATTCGGATCCGGATATCTTCACAAAAACCCATGAGCAAATAGAATCATAACATTTTTTCTATTAATATTCACTAAGACAATTCCATGTACACTCATATTGTTTAAGCCCATATAATAACTTTAATTCAATCCAATATTATTTTCGAGAACTTTTCTTATATGCTTCAAAATTTTAGATAGTAACATATATGCTTAAACACTTTATACCTTTTAAGGCATCTCATTATCAATCAATCGAGCTCTATACTAGACGCATACCAAGTAATTTTCACATTGCCAGACCATAAGATATAATAAATAGTTACCACCACCGTACAAAGAATTTATCAATTTCAGGTTTTTGTGAAACCTTGTGCCACCATTCGTTCTTTGTGTCTCATAATTCTTTCTCATTTCACTTTTCCACAAAGACTGATATGTTACACCTTCAAGTGTATATACTCTTCATGTCTCAATTCCTATTGTATCATGAGGGACTTAGATTTTCATCAATTCCTTGCATCTTTCTATTTTTCCAATAATATCTATCTCTACACTTCTAGGCATGTATACTTTCAAGATTCTCATGATCAATCATAATATTTAGCGCTTATTATATACAAAAGTGTCATGGACGTCGACTTTATTTTGATTCCAGTATTTTCTAGACATGATATATTTGTTGAGATCTCATTATTTTCGGGTACCTGTGGTTCTTCTAGAACCTTCATGTCTAGTATCTCTTTAGTAGATTCACGTGGGGTCTTTATATCATCGATTAACCATCTTAATTCATTGCTCCTTTTTCTTTTGAGGAATATTCATATATAAATGTATATATGTAATACCTGTAATTTTGTAAATTATAGAAAATGCAAGTTTAAGTAAGAATTAATAAAATATGTATTAATGATATCTATTATTGCTAGCTATCATGAATGAAGGTATTATAGTTAAAAATGTGGTAAAAAATGAAAGAATGGGACTTGAGGGACTTAAGGTGTAAATATATGTATATATATGAGTAGACTCCAATAATTGGAGTCAAAAGGAACACAATGGCTGGGGAAAAAACGTGAGAGAGGGAGAAGAGGGTTCTATAGAAATTTTTGGCAAAACAAGGAAGGATTCAAGGGAAATTGGTGGTTTAAGTAATTAAATTCAAGATTTGGAGTGTTTGTTTATCATCATCTTCACCCTTGAGCTTGGATTTGACAAAGGAAGCTAATCACTCAAAGTGGGTGTTGGAATCAAGTAAGTTCTACTTCTAGTTTGTGTTTGATTTTGAGCTTTGAGTTGTTGATTGTAGTGATTTTTTGTTGGTTGTGTTGGAAAGTTGGCAAATGGGTAAAAGTTAAGAAAAATTGGGTAAGTTGGGGTTTTAATGATTTCATGTGTTTAAAGTGTTGATATTGGAGTTATGAAGTTGTTATAGTTGAGTTTTAAAGCTTTTGGTTGAATACATGTGTTTGGTGTTAAGAAGAACTGAGCTGTGCAGCCCGGTTGCGACGCGACGGGTTGAGTGTCGCGACGCGACGCGTCGCGTGCAGTGTGGTGTTTTATTCCAGAGAATTTCTCGCGGCGCGAGACACTCTGAATGTTCCAATTTCATGTTTTTGACCTTTTTTGACCTTGTACATGTGTGGGGTTTGATTCCTATGGTTATAGAAGGTGTAAATAGAGTCTTTTAAGACCCCAAAGAGTGTTTAAGCATAGAATTAAGCTCATAAGAGTTTTGTTTTGGTTAACTTATGTTAGTTGGCCTTGTGTTTTGTAATCATAGGCTTATGATCTAGTGTTTGAGCTTTGGTTTGGATGGGGTTGTGATCCTCATCACACCCTCAGGTGAGTACACCCTGCGGATACCCTGTTTTGGTTAAATTTTCAAGTCATCATGAATGTACTTTGATTGTTTGGCAAATGTTGATGAAACTTGATGGATCAAAGGATGTGGAACCATAGACTTATTTGATAATGTGTTTTCTAAGATTGGCAAATGCTTATGAAGCTTTTGAATTAAAAGAATGTGGAAACTATGGATTGTTTTATAAGATGGTTTATATGAATTACAAATGTTTTATGAAACTCTTGGGTTTAAAGAATGTGGAAATTGTGAGTTCAATATAAGATGTGTTTTGAAAAATGGTTTTCAAAATGAGACCATGGCTCCATTCTGGAGATGGTCTATGTTTATGTGTGTTTTACTGGATGGTTATTGATACATGACACTCCTTATAGGAGTAAGCTTTGATTTTGAAACAACAAATTGAGTTAATGAAAGATATGTTTGCACTCATGATACATTCTGGGCATTGAGATGCCAAATGTGGTTTTGTTTGTTGAGCATTTATGCTCAAGAGATATGATTGTGACACTTATGTGTTGATTGATAAGCTTGATTGCTTGGCCTTTATGGCATGTGAATTATGTGACCCTTCGGGGTATGTGATTCGGTCCGGACCACTGTGTGATATGTACCATAGGGTTCCTAGCTATTGAGACGTGCACAGGTTCATGTGGCTTCGGCAATTGAGGAACCGCGATATACGGGTGGTTGAGGAATCGGTGCAGAGAGTGGAGGGGTATGTCAGTAGCCATCATGACCGTGTGGGTTCACTGGGCTGACGAGCCACCGAACCCGGGGCAACACGAGTGGATTTGGTGAACAGGGCTTACACTCCAGATAACCATTGTATGGTGGATTGCTTCGTGCATCCCCCACTTTGACGGGGTGATGTGGTTATCCCCCAGGCGGGCACGTGTTGACCGTGGCTAGCTACCACGTGGAGACATTGTGGCCCAATGGACAGACCCGCATCCTTATGTGTTTATGTGTATGATTTTGAAGTATATTGATTGCCAAACTTGTGTTTTCAAAAGAGAAAGATGATGACTTGGTTTTGAAAGATAAATGATTTTTGGTTGTACTCACTAGCTATGTTTATAGCTAACAGTATGTGTTAAAAATGTTTTGTATCCGCAGGTTGTTTAGTGGCCTTGGTGAGGCGGGTAGATGCCTTGGGCATAGCTTTACTGGCATTTCCGGTAATCTTGGATTTCCTACTCTTTTGTTAATGGTCATGAGATTGACTGTGGTAATACCAAAAGGTTTTGGGATATAATTATGGATAAAGTTTTGGTTAAAATGTTATTGTATTTTGGTTGAAATATTTAAAGAATATTACAATGCTTCCGCGATAAATTAAAGAGTTTTATTTAAAGTATGCTTTAAATCGAGATTGAAAAAGTTTAAATTTGGACTGAAATTCAGGGTGTTACAATATATATGTATTAGAATCTATTAGTCTACCACGCTTCAGGCGTGCCATAGACTCTTATTAACAACTATCCTTTTGGGATACATATCTTATTTGAAGCATTAGCAGTTGAATATGTGATCTAGTCATACTGTTTAGGTTAGTAAACATGTTTGCTTTACTAAATCTATTCACACTCATTGCAAAAATACTATTGATGGCTTTAAATATGTACAATGGGGATTTATACTCAACACAATATTCCTAAGATTATTTTAAAGTCCCATATTTGTACATTGTGATGGAGTAAAATAAAACTCGTATAAAAATATTTGGTTCCCAACCAAAAACCAATTATAATTAGTAGGTATCACCATAACTTACTAGCTTGATGTGATTTAGTATATATATGTAAAATAGCATGACCCCAAATAGTAACTTTAGGGTCTGTTTGGTTCGTGGGATTTCGTAGGATTTGCATTTCAAATCTTTTGAAATCCAATGTTTGGTAGAAAATAAGAAGGAAGGGATTTGAATTTCAAATCCTATAGATGTGAGATTTCAAAATCCATGGGGGAGGGGTGGTATTTCTAAATCCCTCATATGTGAGATTTCAAAATCAAGACCTACATAACCAACAATCCACATTCCCTTCACCACATCAACTTACACTTCGCTGTCGCTACCCTAATCAACTACCGCCATAACAATCACCGACATCACCAACGTCGGCCTCCACCACCGCCGTAACCGTTTCAATTCACCGACTCCACATTTGTTGTCATCTCCCTTCATCCACTGTCTCTATTATTACCCTAATCGTCCTCGGCTGTAAACTTCCCTGTCTCCGCCGTCACCCTTCACCGTCTCCCCTCTGTCACTATCGTTATTCCCCATCTCCGCCATCGCCCTTTTTCGTCTCCATCTCCGCCACCATCGCCCTTTTTCGTCTCCATCTCCGCCGCCATCGCCCTTCACTTCCACCACCGCCTTTTCCACCATCACCTTTCATTGTTACCATCTCCGTCGTCGTCATCCTTCATTGTCTCCTTCTCCACCATCTTCGCCATTCCCCTTCTCCACCGTTTCCCTACTTCATTTCCGCCTCCACCGCCACTGCCCCTGGTCTTCACCATCTCTGCCTCCGCCGTTGTCGTCTTTCACCGTCTCCACGTAGCTATTCACCGCCTCCTCCGCCATCATCATTCGTCGTGTCTACCTCCGCCGACTTCGCCATTCACCGCCTTCACCTCCGCCAATGCCGTCCTTCACCGTCTCCGTCTCCGCCTCCGCCTTTGCAATCATCGCCCTTCTCCCACCTCCACCTCCGCCTTTGTCATCATCGCCCTTCTCCCACCTCCACCTCCACCATCATCGCCTTTCACCGCCTCCACCTCCTCCATCGTTGCCCTTCACTGTCTCTAACTTCCCCGTCTCCAACCCAGTCAAGTTGTGAAGGTAAATCAACTCCTTTCACCATCTTTGCCCTAGATATCCCATTATTTTTACATGAACCAAACAAGAGATTTGATAGGATTTAAAACCCCAGGGGATTTGAAATCCCATGGCATTTGGAATCCTTAGGATTTCAAGTCCATGATCCAAACCACCCCTAAAAGGTTTGCTCATTATGATTCTTGGCTTTGTAATCAACTGAATGCACATGGTAAGCATTTCAACAAAAGCAATTTATGTGTGAACATAAAATATAAAGTGTTCAGCACATATTCCAACAATAATTAAGCATATCGGAAGAAAGTTATCAAATATAAATATAGTATTATAAAACAATGGGTTCACAACCTTATTACTTTAGTCACTAATCTCACAAACTTCAAATTATGACTTTATTAACCATTTAGATGATGCATCGGTTTAAAACTCTAAATGATCCATAAGGTGGACATATAAGCATTTATATATATCATATTGCACCTTTTCAAATTATTAAGGAATTGTCGCTACTTTATATATACTGATATATTATAAATTAACTTCCGCGTGAGCAAATAAAGTATACAAAAACACTATATTAAAGAACTTTTGGTTCTTTAAACTCTTTACATCATTATTGACTGGGGATGGTCTATCCAGTCATACCAATCAATAAAATAATCAAAGTTAATGAATTTCTAGTTTAAGATCACATATGATCCAATGTCACTAATCTTTGTGTAAAAGGATGTAAAAGAAAATAGTCCATCATGACTTTTTAAGTTTTTTTCTCGTGACAAATTATTATAGCTCCTCTGGAGCATTTCATTTATTTTATACTATTATATATAGCAACATTATCAAATAGGAAAAACTATTTTGTGGTAACAACTTTTTTACTACTTATAGAACACGTATAATAACCATCAATATATAAATAAACCATCAATATTATAATAACCATCAATAGTTAATCAAATAATATTATATGTACTTAAGTCACCCGTTACTATCGTATATAAATAAGTTATAAGCTAAAGGAATCATGTGAATATAACAATCATTTTTCTTTAATAAGAACTTTTAGATAAAATTATACTTGTCGTTTAGCTTTTCAAAATACATCCAATGATTTTCATATACACATTTTTAGCATCTATTTGTTGTGACATCCTTATACTTTTCACTCTTTTTTTTACTTATATACCCATCAATTGTCTTGCTACTTCTGATGGCAAATCATATATTTAACGCGTGTACCAAGATAATTATATCAACTAGGTCAATTACAATAATATATACATCGATTATCATGTTATTACATTCACTTCTAGGAATGTAATAGAGCCAATTAACAAGACGGGTTTTATATTTAAAACTTATTTTTATTTTGCTCATTGTTTACTCGGTCAAAGTAAACATCATTTAAACTCTACTTAACATATTTGCTCATATATAGTCTTCTCTCTATATTATAACAACGGGAAAATAGTTATGAATATGACCGTGTTATTCCCACTTACAGAGCTACATAACAAATCTTTCAATCTTCAGACGAGTTCATTTACAATGAGCTACAGTGAATATCATAACTTTGGATGTCATATATATGTCTTGAAAATTTTCAAAAAAATGACTTTATATTTGTATCTATTAGATACATGATTTTTATCTCATTAATAATATATCATCTACCCAATTAACTTTATCAAGATAAGTATTTATTCTTACGATGTCTAAAGAATAAAGACAAACCGTATAGTATACATATTATAATAACAAAACATAGAATCTTGCATTCATATATTCAAATAAATATCTTCATGCCTCACCCATTAAAAAATATGTATATATGCAGCATACTAACAACATGTTCATATAAAGTTTCTAAATTTTCTCATACTTTTATAACAATATTTCATGTCAGCATCTTGAACGAGAATATGTTTCATGATTTTATAAAAGCTAATTAACAAAACCATGATTAGGTTTCTAATATATAAAACAATTAGCATCAACTAGGTACATCTCGACATCTAACACTAAAAAAATAAATAACCTTTTTTGAGTAATGTCTAAAGCCAAAGATTCAAGTTTTGCAAGAATTAACATAATAAACTATATCATAGCAATATGTAGGAGTTCATATATATCTTAGTGATTTAATTAACGATGAAGCTTAGCATGCACAAATGTCATTTATTATTGAGTTTACTTCTTTAAAATGTATTAAAATATACCCCAAATGTTAATGTGTGTATCTATCTTCAAAAATATTATTGTGTGTATCAAACTTTCAAAAAATGTGTTATTGTATATATTAAACTTCATATTGTATGTACTAAACTTATACTCTTTTTTTTATGTAATTAAAATACATACAAGAACAACAAATTAAAATTTTAATATACACACTAACATTTTTGAAAGGTGAATGCACACATTAACATTTGAGATATAATTTAATACATTTTAAATAAATAAACTCTTTATTATTTTATAATATTTCATAATGATATAAGATGTGTCAAAGACCATATAAATATGCTAATAGCTCAGGGTTAATTTTAAGTTCGTACATATACTAACACAAAAAATTTTAATTTACTAAATAATCTACCAAACATTTAGAAAATTAACTTTGATATATATAAAAAACTCATAGATAAAAATTATTTTTCAACTTTGTAGGTTTGTAGACACCATAAAGTCGCACTACATATATCTACATTAGACGTCTCTTGATTTTGAATTATGCAATAACAATAATACTGATAATAATTGGTGATTTAACATTATGAAGGAATAATTAATATGCAATTTAATTTTATATTAATAAAGTACAATATTCCAATAATTTTAACAACTCCATACAATTTTAACAAAGTTTGAAAGCCTACATGAGGCGTAGTTATACTCATAAATAATCATAATGCAAAAAAAAAAAGAGCTTTGAGTTATTGGGATATTTAAACATACCGAAGCATATGGTTTATTTATAATATCCATGTGATAATTATTATTCCATCATCTCGATTCCACCCGCTTATTATAATTAGGCATGGAAAAATCTAAATAAAAGATTGAAGATAAAATGCATACCTCTTGACGGTTCAAAGTTCAAACTATGATCGGAATTTCTTAATTAAATTGTGACCGACATCATAAAATCAAGCTCGAGTCTCGTACCGATAACGTGTTGTGAATATAGAGAACAAGAAAAATAATGAAGAAGAAGAAGTTCATCTTATTCATTAGGTAATCCTCAATATATAGGAGTATCATATTATCTAAGATAACACATATAAAATAATCATAATTTAGTTTTTTGACGGATTATATATCGTTGGAAAGCTCCTAAACTCTGCTTTAAGTTTTACCTCGACCTCCTAGGCCGAAAAAGAATTGTAATTAGTCAAAATGTTGATACAATAAGGTCAAACGAGAACTATGTTTTTTGTACATATGAATTGATATTTAAGATTGTAACACCGCCTTTGAAATCTTAAAAATCAGTTAAAATTTGAGTTTTCAAACTGCATGGGTCCGTTTGTAAATTGAATGTTTACCTGTTAGTTATCCTAACCGAATTTCAAAAACAAAGCAGCGGAATTTTCAAAAACAATAAACAAACCTAAGCCTATTAAACTATTGCAATTTAAACACGTGTTTGGCGTATATACAAATATACAAAACAAAACTTGCCAAACACGACTACCGGTGTTACTTTAAACTAAACCGATCATTGTATATATATTATATACCCAAAAGCAGTGTTCCTCAAAAGCCCGTACAAAAGCATAAGGGTTCCCGTCTCATCAGGCCTGCCTATACTTTGTCTGAAAAAAGGAAACAACAACAGGATTAGCTATATAAAATAGCTAGTGAATACAGACAAGTATAAGTGCAATAATAGCAAGTCATGAATCAAATATGAGCATACAATGCTATCCTAACAATTAGCGGTAATGCTGACATGTCCAGCAGTGCTATATCTTGCCAGATAGCTAGTCCGGCTCAATAACAACCACCGGGGGAATCAAACACTGCCAACCGTGCTGGTATTATCACATAAGTGACTCCACCTGCTCGTTACGGAGCAAAAGGCTCATTAGGCTCAGACAGTTAAGGCAATCACCCCAAATATCTAAGGAATGGCACTCGAGTACCATTGATCCCGAACTGTCGCCCGAAGGCCTCATAGGATCCAGCCGAAGCTGACCTTAATCACAAATATGTCCGGACATTCACATAGCTCATCATTATCTCAGAAAAGAGATCATAGCATGCATGCTTTCACATATGAAATCATATATATCCAGATATCTCAATAAATATGCATATATTTAAATACATGCTAAATATATCATACTTCATGTCAATAACTTGTTTCTAAGCTTATATATAAATATACAAGTCTATTTGCATAAAAATAACATACTATGTTCATTTAAACAATTAGCATTCAAAAACTTCCTTTATTGAATTCATACAAGTCGGTACTCACCTTGATGCTAAAATATAACACAAGTATGGATTTGGCCTTCCTTGAATGCTTAATTACCTATTGTTTACATAAAGGCCCACTTAGATCACCACATATATATACATATACTAAAAACTAGTGTTATATTCCTATTTATGTGTTTAACTTGGCAAAGTGCTCAAACCATCCTAAACTCCTCTAAAATGGTCAAAAATGATACAAGATCATTACCTACATTTAATCCATTGCAAAACAGATTTCTGTTTGCTGCACAGCAGGTCGCGCCGCGACGTTCAACCAGGGCCACGAAAATGGGTTCTGCCCAGATTTCAGCCAATCCAATTCCAAGTTTTACATGTCCTTAATTAAGTCCAGGTTATGTAACATGTTTGGGATACCTTTAGGAGTTCATAAACATAAATATAACATATCTTAACATAAGATTCAAGGTTAAATCACCAATTCACCATTTTTGACCCATTTGGTCAATTTCAAGAATTACAATCAAGCTATCATTTTTAATGCCTAAAATCAGTTCCATTCAACTTATAAATGTTATTAGAACAGATTATCATCCAAAAAACTAAGCTTTAATGCACAAATACGTTTTGCCCATTTTTGACCTAAAACCTAAAATGAAGAACAAGGAAGAAGAAGCTTACTAGGGATGAAGATGATGATGAATTGAAGCTTATGAACAGATTAGAAACAAGATTCAAGCTTTAATCCAGCTCCTTGGTTGATCTTGGCTTGATTCTCCTTCAAGAACACAAAGGAAGAAGAAAGAGAGGTGAGGTGTGTGTATGTGTCTGTTTTCGTATGTGTGTGTGTGTAACTAGTGTGTGTGGGTAATCTTAAAAACCGACTTTGGTTTTTGAGTTATCCACAAGGGGTATTTTGTTCCCCTTTTCAACATACAACACAACACCCGAGTAACCGTTTCAACTAACGAGGATATTTTTGGAAACCTCGTTTGAAACCAGTTATTATTTTATAATTCTTTTCTATTTTTATTACTATTTTTAATTTCACAATTATCTGACCAATAGCTAATTTCTATTAATTCTAATAAGTATATTCTTATTTAATTCATTTAATTAAATATCACGTACCAAATGAAGCACGCGAATAGGCCATATTTGAGGATGTTACAAAGATAAAATAGGAAATAAGCTTCCACAAGGAGTCTTTGAATGCATTGTTGTTTTAATCAGTATTGGAAGTCTTCTATGTCCATTGGAGTTTTGATCAAGTGGTGTGATACTCACCATGAAAGTTTTGAGCATGTAAGTTCTTGTGAATGTTGACCAGCTTCATTTAACATTTGATATTGGTCATTCTAAACATGTTTTTCCTAAGCAATATATCCTTTTTAGCTGTATTTTTTATGCATTTGTCAAAGTTTTACCTTTACTTTTGTAAAATTTATCTTTTCAGGATGAAAGAAGGCAATTAGAGCAAAATAACGAAATTGGTGAAAGAGTAGCAAAAGTACATAACCCTTAGATTTAAGTGTATAACGCAATGCCATGGTCAATGAAAAGGCATGGATTTGCTTTTGGATCCAGTGTGGCCCTTGTTGAGTCGTTGGTGTAGCTTGCACCACACAGTAAATACATGTCGTTATGTCCAATATTATAAGACACTCAATGTCGCATTGTTATACACTTAATTAGAACTATATTAGATGGTTCAAAGTATTGTGTAAAGAGGATTAATTTATTGGATAAATTAATTTGGGAGAAAAACATAATATTTATTACTTATGAATCTAGTAAAACCTAGTTAAATATTTACTGGTTTAAATATTTAAAGGTTATTAATTAAGGTTTGTAGGTAATCTGTAGTTACCTGAACCTAAGGGTTTTTAAGAGATTACTTAATCAATAGTTTAAAGTTTTGAATTTTAAATAAAATTTTATCTTTATAAGTATCAAAAAATAACTAAAACACATATAACTAGGATTAGTTTTTTTATCACAAAGTTTCTCCTTTATCCCTTTCTCTTTTTGTGTTTGCCAAACCATAACGCACACACACACCTTGTGTGTGTTTTATGTCGATCAAATACAAACACACACCTTTTGGTGGTTCCATTATGCGATCTAGCAACACGGTTCAATGAGGTACGGTGGTGGTGTAAATCCCTCTAGTATTTCAAGGTCAAGAACAACTTCAAAAGGGTTATGATTTTAATCTATCTTTATTCTTACTTTATTATTTTTCTATTGCATAGACTGGATTGCTGGTTGATATATATTTATATATATATTTATTTATATTAATCAGTTTTATTTGATCTATTATGCATGGTTAATAAGTTGTTTTTGAAACCTAAGAAATCATCACACAATACCCAATTTTTTGTTTATAAACTAATTCCTCACTTACACAAACCGCTGAATCGAGTGCTTTTAAATAAACGTCTATTTTTATCTGCTTCCCAAAACTTGTCACAAAATGTTCGGTTATAAAATCCTTTATCTTTGATGAATCGGTAGACAATGATCATTCACAAATTAAACTTTTTATGTTTCTTCTCCACCGTTGATTAACAAAAAATGCAAGTCAACGTAATTTACTATCCTTTACCACTTCATCAAGACGAAGTAATTTCATAATTACAACTTTAAAATATATAAACACATAATTTTTATATAAATAATAATTTAAATATTCTATATATTTAAAATTCATTTATTAAAACTTAAAGTATTTATCAATTACACAGACGATAAATTTATTTAATTAAATAATAATGTTCATTAAATATGTTACATTAATTGTTGTTTAACTAAGACAATGTAACACCCTGAATTTTAGTACAAATTTAAACTTTTTATATTTTAACCAAAACACCATTAAAGGAGTATTTGTTTATAACACAGTGCGAAAGCTTGTCAAATTTACAAAAGGGTGGTGTTACTTGTTGACCCGAATACACGATCATTAATTACAAATAAACAAAATGAGAATAATCATGTATTCCAAACATATCAAAAGGCAACAAGCTTCTCCCAAAAGTGTCTACCCGCCTCATCGGCATCATACTATAGCTTATCTGTGGATACAAAACATAAACACAAATTTTGTTAGCCGAAGCTAGTGAGTGTGCCAAAACCAATTAAACAAGTAAACAAGTCATCATAGATCATAAAACAGTTATGACATCATTAAACAATTCACACAAGATGTGGGGGACAAGTCCACTTATACTTGTATATTTCATAGGGGCCAACCATGGTCAAATAAGTCCTCGTGGGGGTGTGTCCACATCTCCTGTCAAGGTGGGGGAAGCACAAAGCAGTCCACCATACAATGGTTCTCTGGAGTGTAAGCCCTGTTCACCAAATCCACTCGTGTTACCCGGGTTCGGTGGCTCGTCAGCCCAGTGAACCCACACGGTCATGATGGCTACTGAGATACCCTCCACGCTCTGCACCGATCCCTCAGCCACCCGTACCTCGCGGTTCCCTAATCGCCGAAGCCACAGGAACCTCTGTGTACGTCTCAATGACTAGGAACCCTATGGTACAGAGTTCATATCACAACAGCGGTCCGGACCAAAGCACATATACCCTGAAGGGTCACATAGCACATACCCCGAAGGGTCACATAATCAATTACCCCGATGGGTCACATAATCACATGCAAGTTATACACACAAGGTCACAACTTGCCATAATCAATACATAGCATAACATGCTTCAAAACAGGTGAATCATATATTCAATTGCATAATTCATTATCATAAACATGATAATATCAATTACAGATCACATTGATGCCATACATATATATAAACATGGTTTATAAGAAAACATTTGATGACTTGCACATTAAAAGCATTTTGGGTATCCGCAGGGCACAACTCACCTGATTGAAGTGATGAGGATCACTTCTACTTCAATACAAGGCTACAATTCACTTGCACAACGATCCTATGATCATAACACAATGTTAACTTAGTTAAGTTAACCATACAATGAAGTTATACACAAGTATGGACTCAAAACTTGACTTAAACGCTCATTTCGGGTCTTTCGGACTCCCTAAAACCATTAGAAACAAACCCCAATCAATTACAAAGTCAAATGGGGTCAAAAACAAGTTTTTGGACACTTTAGGGGGTCTCGCGCCGGGAGAAAATCTCTGGAAAAGTTACCATCGCCAAAATGGTCCCTCGCGCCGCGATGCGCCCGTGAACAATGTTTCTGGGCCTTTTTGTTTGCTGCAGCCCCGATTTTTTTCCAATTCTTCATACTAAAACTTCCAACTTCTTTTATAAACCTTAATACCACTACCCCACTACTTTATAACTCAAATATAAACATTTTACAAACATAATAGCAACAATTTAATCATCAATTCCTCTTATTTCTTCCATTTCAAACTTTTGACCAATTTACAAATTTTCAACATAAATAACCAAGAATCACTACAATCAACCAATCTTTTAGCAACCAATCACCAATACCCCATGTAAAATCACCATTAAACCCAATTACCAACACTTTTGGCACATTTGATCATTTTAAGCCCTAATCTCCACCATCTCCCCAACTTTGACCCATTAAACACATTAAACCCAAATCTAAACTAAGAATCACCAAATACATCATGTATAACTCAAATCAAACACAAATTTCAAGTTAGAACTTACTTGATGTATAAATCCTAACTTGATTTCTCCGATTCTTTTGCCCAAAATCAAGCTAAAGTTGAAGAATATGAAGGAATAACACCAAGTTTTGAACCCAAGCCCTTGATCTTCCACTTTACCTTGACTTCTCCTTTTTCTTCCAAGTTTCTCTAGAATTCTCCCTTTTCTCCCTCTCTCGATGGTTCTTCCGGAAATTGTGGAGTCAAAAAATTGTGGTGGTTTGACTCCAATAATTGGAGTCTTACCACACCTATATACCCATATTTACAAAACAAGTCCCCCAACTTTCATTCTCTTACATATATATATATATATATATATATATATATTAGTTAGATAAACACCAATATACTACTTATCACCCATAAATACATAACATATAACATTTAAATAACATAACTTTATTACTTGGCAAGTAAATTGCGTTTATATATATTTTTAATAATTTTATAAAATTACGGCTTTTAAAGATAACATTTTACAAAACGACATGTTTAATAACTGATAATCAATTGGTTCGATTCACAAAATATGAAATCATTCCAATTCATTAATTAATGCATTTTATTATATTTTCCAGTTTGATTTCTTCAAGCCATAATAATAAAACCATATCAATATTAAACCATTTAAATCAAATTATATTAATTTATTATATTTTTATATAAATAAAAAATAAAAATTATATATATTTTTATCTATTTCACAAATTTCTAAAATCCTCATCTCTCACATTTCACGAAGACACATTTTTCAACATTTGTTTACAAAACCCAGAAATTAAGAATAAAAACAAATCCCATTCAAACAAACCAATAAGAAGGGCATATTCGTCCTTTCACCAAACATAACGTTATCATCCTTTTGGAACCCCCACATCATTCAAATTCCAAAATCTCTATTTAATTTAATACTTTCTACCCTTGCTACAGTTCCTTAACCTATAGATACACAAATCTGTATGTATAGGTATACACCTACAAGTACGCAAATCTGTATGTATTGCTTCCTTCTCTGCAACACAGTCCCCAAAATAGTCAGCTTTTGCGTATAGATAGAAGCTAAGAACACAGGTTTTCTTCAGAGAATTTTAAAAATGGAGGTGGAAATGGAAATGGAAATGGAGGATGATAACAGTAGTGGTAATACGCCTGTCGAGTTTACGTTTACGGCGGTGGAAATCGATATCGATTACGAGTTTGAAGCTGCTCGGTTCTTCGATTTTACAAGGGAGGAGTCGATCGATGAAGCTCGTGAAGCCGAAATGTGGTTTGATTCGGTTGAAAGTTATCCGCCTTCGCGTAAGTTGTTGAAATCTGTGTACATTGCTCATCGCTCTTCTGTTCCGTCTTCGTTTTATTTTTACTTCTATAGTTGTGAGCAACTGTTATAGGTTTTTAGCTGATTTTACACTGATAGAGCTTTGCATTTGCTTGAAATTGTTATTGTTATGATATCGATCGCCTTGTTGAACATGTAAAATAGGGGGAAAAAGAGACTCACTTAAGCCAAGCCAAATTATATGGATGATTTTGTATTCTTCGAATATACATGCTATCTAATGTTGACTTTTGTGGTCAATCATAGATTTTTGGGTTAACATTTGATAAATTTCAAGAAAAATGTTGGTTGTTAGATCTAATTTATGAAAATCTTACTAACAGAATATAGTTGAGGTCAAATTTGGTAGAACATTCAGGTCAATTTTGAATTTGAATTTTAGGTTTGACCTTAAAAGTCTTAACGTATCCATTCTTCTGCAATGAAGTGGTGTGGGTACTTGGTACTCTGCTGGAATGATAGTTGAAAGGTAATTTTACACGGATACACCTTGTGGGGAAATATACTTGTAATAGAAATCTTTGTGTAGTATTTGCTTATTAGGTGTGGGGTAAACCCTGGCTCCGGCTCTGCATCATGCAGCTCAATGTTGATATAATTTTTATATTTGTGGTCCATATTATGATTACAGAAAATAAATACAATATCATACATATTTTTAAGTGGTCCTGCTGACCCATCATTATTGGACTAGGCAGTCCAGTTACTTGAGAAGTTACTGTCACGTTGCAATTTCGAGGTCTTCCTAAATGTGGTTATATCATGGTAGTATTTACGGTATGGATTGCATGTGCCTTCTTAAATTGTATTCATGTTGATAGTAATTTGATTTGTTTGTCATTTCATAATACCAGATAAATGCATCAAAGATCTTTTTGTTTGGTTAAAGTGCTGAAGATTTGAACCATATTTGTTTTGTTGATACCATTGTTTCCTCCACCTACCATGATCACCAGTTATTAATGTATATCTACAAATCTATGGAAGTGTAATGATCGAATCACCAAACTCCTTTGGTACACTTTTCTGTATCCAAAAACAAAAAAGACAAATGCTTTTTGAATATCAATTATAACAAAGCAGGAGATCATTATAAAAACAGAGTGAAACTATTTAACAATGTATCATAGCATATTGGATCAGACATGATACATGATATCCTAATGTAGTCCATGTTGAATTTCTTTCTGGAAAAATGGTGTGTGTTTGATTCTCAAATGCCCAGAGAATTACATTGAATTCCACCATGTTTTACAATCTGGTATCTCATTGAAGATAAGTGAACTTTATTACTGAACGTGGTAAATGTTGAACACTATATCATAATTTAATCTGGAATTTTATCACTGAATTTTTATAATTAAATTTAGAATTTGTAGTGAAAGAGCCTTCTTTTAAGCATGACATCGGATTTGCTCATTTGTGCATGTAATTTTGATTTCAGCATTTGCGGTCAGATTACTTTCAAGAGAACAAAGTGAAAATTCCAACATTTCTTCAGTTTCAAAAGGTTTTGATAATGCAAATCAACTGGGCAGTGCCTCTGATGTTATACGAGCACCAGAAGATTCCACAATGGCATCGTGCAACAAAGGTAACAATACAAATCATTTGGAATTTTTTTTAGCATTTTTATTATTTAAGACTAAGATATGTAATTAAGTATATTGTAAGCTGTTAACTCTCTGATAGATGATGATGGGATGAACGAGGGAGTTCCTTTAGGCCTAAAAAGTTATTATCTACAAGCATTTCAGAAGCAACAGACTACCAGTTCTATACATAAAGATAATACAAGAAATACCAATTACAAATCTAAAATAAAATCAAGTTGGAAAACATCTGTTCCAAGGGCCTCAACTTTGATGAAACCTACAGCAAGTCAATTGGCTAAGCAAAATCAGGAACGGTTAATGGATCATATCAGGTAATTACTGCTATATAATATGTTCTTATTGATACATACTATGGTATCACCACACCAATTTCGAAGGATTCCTTGCTAAGTATTCCACAACAATTTGAAGAATCTTTATCCTTGTGTGTTAGGTTTCAAAAATTGGGGAATAATTCTACGTCTGTCGAAAGTCAAGCTGCTAAAAGACAAAAGCTCGAAGGAGGGCACTTGTGTAAGGTTAGAAATGACTTTTATTCCTCTGGATTATTGTTTTCTACAAAATGTTATGTATAAAATTTCTATAATGTTTAATAGTCAGTATTTTAAAATCAAACCGCAATTGCCTATGATTTATATTCCATTTTGATCTTACGTTTCGACACAACTAGCATCTGAAATCTTCTTACTTGACAGGTGACAGACACAAAGCAACAAGCTAATTTTGTCCATAAGGCACCAAAAAGGGCAAGTTGCTTAAATTCAGCATAATCAGTTGTTCAATTAATAGTTTTTTCATTCTTTTTTCATTTTTTTTACCATTCTCTTAGAACTTCTTTTTGACGGTTTTACAGGAAGGCAACGTAGATGGAAATTCAGGTCATGGTAGGCTGAGAATCACTGTTCCTAGACCTCCTGATCTTGCAACAGCTCAAAGGGCACAAAGAATAAGGTTAAACATGTTTTTTTCTTATTCTTCTAATTAGAAAACAATTTTCTTGAAGTTCCTGAATGTTTTGGTAACAGGCAGAAAGATGATTGTGGGAACGAGCATGTGGTGACAAGAGCCCCCCGGTTTCGAGCTCTTCCGCTCAACAGAAAAGTTCGTACTTTTATAACTGCCTTTTTTCGCAGTTAATATATACATATAGTTGTATACGCTTTTGTAATGCATTTTATCAGGTTTTCCGTATTTATATTTTTATATATTTTGTTTGTCACCTGCAGATTTTTGAGGCACCTCCATTGTTACACCAAAAAAGAAGCACTCCCCAATTACCAGAGTTTCAAGTAAGTCGTAGCTTTAAATTCTATTCTTGCAATTATTGTGGCAGTAATCATTTTTAAAAGCTTTTGATTCACATTATGAATCAATATGATACCAGGAATTTCACTTGAAGACAACAGAGAGGGCTGCACAAAACGCTGCTGCAGTACCATCAACTTCATCATCTTTCATCAACTTAAAGGTCTTAGAAATGAAACAAAACTGTAAATTACCAAATTTGGAAATTTTATATGAATATTAAAAGAGTGTGATCTGAAAATTGTGTATTTTCAGGCACCACAGAAGCCTAGTTTTTCCTTCGGCATTGACAGTAGCAGTAGAGAACCCAAAGGGTATTGTTGTAACTTTACTGGATGATTTGATTTGTAATAACGTATATACGAATTAATACGTTTTTAACTGCTACAGACCAAATGTTACTTGTGCTCCAAAACAAGAGGATGGCGAAACAATTCACAGATTCAAAGCACTACCCCTTAACAAGAAGGTACTTGTGAAGCAGTTAAGGAATAAACTCAATTTCTATATGTACAAAATAATTCTAAAAAAACTTGCCTGCTTTTTGTGAATGCAGATATTTTCAAGTAAAGGAGATTTAGGAGTTTTTAGAAGTAGCAAAAGGGAGGCAACTGTAGCTATGGTATTTTTTACTTTCTAACTACTTCTTGATTCTATAATATTATATATTCAATCTTATGTCTTTACAACAGGCGTTTAATTTTCAAACCGAGAAGAGAGCTCAGCATGCACCACCAGTCGATCTCTTTAACAAGGTATAACAATTGTCTTACCTGTCTGCTATAAGTTTTCAAATAAAAAAATTAAAATATGTTCATTTTCGTTTGCAATTTGTAGCTTTCATTGGCACCAGAATCAAGTTCTCAGTTAAATAGACCCAAGTCTAGGCCTACCTCAGTTTTTACAAAGGTTATTCCTATTCCCTCTCATAACCTTAAAACAAACAAGCTTTTCTTTCATTTAACGTTAGAAACTGCATTTTTTTAAAAGTTTTTACTGAGTTGTGTATTATGTTGGCACAAGGGTTCAAAAGAAAACAGAGTATGCTCCTTTCAACAACAAAGTACGGTAAGCCTACCAAAATTTGGATCAAAACAGGTTCTCTTTGGAACCGAAAGCACTCCCTTGGCTGCAATTAGCAGGTAAACTGTAAACACAATAATTGTTTTATTTATGAACGATAAATTTATACAATTTGGAATCTCATTGTTGATTTGAAACAGAAATATGGGAACCCATTGACATGATCAAAAAGTTTGTAGCCCGGTGCCATTGGCACCTGTGTCGGCATTTCGCACCAAGATACTGATCTTGTTGTTACCTGCACCATACGGAACGATCTTAAACATGTTAATAAATGTGACAAAAATCAAAGTTGTACAGCTCCCCAGTGGTTTGTTTCTACTTTTTTTACACAATGATTGAGAGCATTTATGCCTCTAGAAAGAAAAAAGTACAGTAGAGTTAACTTTGCATTTAGTATTGCATAGGGGAAGTTGATGCTAGTTTTCAATCTGTTGTAGCATTGCTAAATTGAATATGCATTGGAACTGGGAAGTGTTTGTTAAAATGCCACCAAGGGGAACAAATGGGCCTGAGCCCAATACCACCCCAAAGATTTTGGTATGTTAAAAGACCGGTGTTAAGCCCTGATCGGCCCAACACCTGATTGTATTATTAGATGACTGTGAAACTCTGATAGTGGGACCAAGCCTATTTGGGTCCGAGACCGCTTATTATCTATATCTTGTTACACTTATGATTATTGAAGTATGTAATTGTCGTGATATATTATTTATTAATTAGTAGTGTTCAATGTAATAAAAAAAAATGAAGTTGTGAGAGCATCAGGAGGGATGTTGCACTCCGGATGCCACTTACATCACTCTTCCTTAATAACAGTCATAACAAGAATACCCTCTTTTAGTGTTTTCTTTGCTTGATCCTTTGGGTTGTTGAAAAAATGTATCGTGCTGAGGTCTTAAATATCTGCTTAAATATCTGAATAACACGTTCGTCCTTTGTAACTATATACTAGCATGGTATCCGCGCAATGCGGTGGCATCAAATAGTTTCTACTCGATAACTTGTTCGTTTTGAAAATTTACGTAATACGGTGACAACAAATAATTTTACATTGGTAACATGTCTATTTTCTTTATTTTCCTGTTCTTAATAAACTTTTTTATTATTTTTAAATAAACTTTGAGAACAATTAAATAAGAAAAAAAAAGTCTTTACTTATAAAATAAGTTAAATTGCATGAAAATACTGAGTGTAAATTAGTAATTTGAAACTATTTAAAATTAAGAGATTAAGAAAATAGTAAACTAATTTGAAACTATTAATTATATGAGCTATTTAAAAAATTTTAAAATCTATGTTTATAAATTCTTATTATAGATTATTCAGATTTATAAGTTTTACTTGTACACATTTTCTGATAATTATGTTAAGATATTTATTACATGATATAATATTTAATATAAAAGGTTTGATTATGAAAGTATTTTTTAATAATTAAGTTAATTTATTTGAATTTTTTAGATATGGAAGGTTTAGTTATTAAAATAGAATATAAGATTCTTATTAACTCTATTTAATAGTTACTTTATATAATAGTTTCCATTTAGTTTATATGAGGGGTAATTTAGTAATTTTAAAAGACTTAAAATTTAAAAGATTAAGAAAATGACTAAATGTTTTATAATATATTATAGATACTAAAGAGTTGCTATAATTACCATCTTCATACAAATAAAAAAACACTTCTGCACACATAAAAAATCCATGCCCAACATATCAGTTTTCATTGGTATCATTGGTTTGCGATGGTAATGGACTACAGCGAACAAAAAAACATAGAAATAAAGGTGGAAGCTGGAAAATTAAGAGCATGGAGAATGAAGAACATGAAGGATTGACACCGACCAAAGAAGAGAGTGGTACTCGGGACGATGTGGTATGCCACCATGTCGAACCCGGCTCCCACCTCGAGCCACTCTGGATGCTTTTACGAGAGTCGAAACTCGAAATATGTTATGAAACAGAAAAAACTAAGAACTATTATTGAATTTTCCATACCTTTCTAGCATTGGTAAACATTTATATAAGTTAATTTTTTTCTTGATTAATATACATTAACTATATTAAAAAAAAGAAGTATGTTATGAGACATCATGTCAATATATAATTAAAAGAAATACAACCTCCCAATATACAAACTTATTCATTTAATAGATTATTTTCGTATAACTACAAATTATTCTAAACTAAAATAACTTACAAGCTACCTATTCATCTATTCATGTGATAAAAAACATTAAATACATATTATCTAACAATAAGTTCAAATAAAAATTAATAACTTAAACACATTTAACTACATAACATGATAGAAATTTTAAAAAAATTATTACATGAGTATAACATGATAATAAAAAAGGGAGAATTTCATATATATTCTTACAAACTTCTTTAATTACATACATATCCTTTCAAAAATCAATATTACATCAATATCCTCCTAAACTTTTTAAACTCTCAAACATGTCCTTCCACTTAATCTAAAAGTAATTAAATATTTTTTATTTAAAAAAAACATAATCCCTAATTTAAAATATAAGTAAAATCTCATAAATACTCTTACCTTCACCCTAAATTAATAAACCATTGTAATGTCGTTTTCACAGCCAATGGTTTTTTCCAATCACATCTCCTTTTTCACGAACTTGTTTATCAACATAATTCATGGCCACACATCTTATTTCTTGAATTCTCCACAGCAGTAGCCACCGCAAAACTTGAGGCAAAAGCGTTGTTCAAATTCCTAGATATATACGAATTAATTTTTGCTATTACCACCACCTTCAATGACTCCTAATCTGGCAAGAATCGTGCAATCTCAAATCAGAAACACCATCCATCAGCGATGGCGTCGGTGAGCCGGTGGTGAACATGTTAAATTCGATCACTATTCATTCGTTTGGGGAAGATTAGCAGCTTCATTCAATCATTTTCCCCATTCAATCCTTCGCTGCTTATTTACTTATTTAGTCGCTGCTCACTGGTTAAATCGATTGCCGGGAGGAATCTTGAATCTTGAATACATCACAGCGAAGGATTGACAGGGGAAAACGATGAAGCTAGGGCATGGTTAATTCATGGTTTGGGGTAAAGAATATGATTTCATACGAGGGTAGCTGGGAGGAAGCTTGAATCTTTAATCGATCCCAGGGAAGAGTCAAATGGGGAGAAGGAAAACGATCACAGGTAAGAACTTAGGGCACAGTTATTCGATGGTTTCATCTTTAAAGAATCGATTTCATGGTTTGGGGTAAAAACTAATCTGATATATAAGGGCAATTTCGTAAATGATTAAAGATTAATGATTTTAAAAAGTTTAAATAATAATAAAATAGCTATTTGGATATATACGAGATTTAAGAGGTTTTAGGAGGTTATATACGTAATATCGAAGTTTGTAACAATATATAAGTAATAATGGAAGTTTAGAATGATATATACGAAATTATCCCTAATAAAAAAATAAGAGATGATAAAAAACATAAAATTACATATTATATTACATTAAGTTCAAATAAAAACGAATAACTTATAAAAACAAGTACACGAATATAAAATATATTTAAGTACATAACACTATGATAGAAATTAAAAAAAATTAGTACATGAATATAATATAATATATGGTAAAAGTTTAAATGAAAACTGTTTTTCGTACGAGAACCGCGAGAACCAATCTTAGTACATCCAGTTCCTCCTCGTTTAACTGGATTGCCCACCCATGAATTTCTTACATGCACTCTGCCACACTCAATCTCCCACGCTCTTCATCCATGAATTCCATTATCCAAAATGAATGACCAAGATTGGTTCTCCCAGTTCTCGTACGAAAAACATTTCTCGTTTGAACTCTCCCCTATAATATATTAATAAAAAACAAGAGACGATAAGAAAAAAAATATAAAAATACCTTTTTTTTGACATGGCTAGCTATAAAAAGATGTATGTTGTCTGAAAAAGTTTAGCCGGAACTCGCTACAAGTCACTCGAAAAGGCTGATGAGTATTCGACTCCAAATCATAGGAAAATATTCCAACTTGCCGGAGAATGCGTTAACTCGCCGTAAAATGATACTGTTCGCCGGAAAAAGAAAGAAAGTAGCCGGCAATACTCTAACTCGACGGAAAATGTTCAATCTCGTAGAAAAAATTCAATCTCATAGAAAAAATTCAATCTCACCGGAGTCAAGTGTTTAAGTTTTTATAAACTATTATACCATCACATCTATTTTATATTTTTTACTCAACCACTTTTTTTCAAAACTTACCATCATACATAAAATTATTTTTACACATTTCCAACACTAATTACACACTACCAAACAGTAGGCACACACTACTCAATAAAACACTATCACCACTTCGCTGATAATCGCGATTTCCCGAGGCAAATATACCTTTTACCGGCGAGATGAAAAAGCTATTGGTGAGATCTTTAGTTTTTAAAAAAAATTGCCACATGTCAGCCTTTGATTTGTCACTTAAAAAATTAACATTACTTTTTTATTAAATCTCATCTCGCCGATTTCATATGTTCCCAAAGTACTTTTTCTATATTCTTGGCGAGATGAAAAGCCATCGGCGAGAACATTTAAAAAAAAAGTATATGATTGGTCTCTTAATAAATTAACATTAATTTTTTTATTACATCATTCTCACCGATTTTATATGTTCTCGAGGCACTTTTTGTCTTTTCCTGGCGAGATGCAAACCCCATTGGCGACATTGTAATTTTTTTATAAAAAAATGACACGTGTTGACTGCATATTGGCCGGCGAGATTAGGGATCATTCGCGAGATGAATAAGGGAAATAGGTGTTTAAATTATTAAATAGGATTTTTTTTTCTTTTTTTGGCCTGACTTCTATTTTTGCCTGTTTAGGTAATTGATGGGAAAAAGAATGGAGAAAAACGTGCTCAAATTGTGGACCTTTGACACCTCAACTTCACCATTTTATGTCCATCACTTACGGACCCTCTCGATCATGCAATAGATTCCATTCCAAAACCCTAATCTCTGAAATCCACGTTTTCCATTATGTGTTCTTGGTGTTGTGTGTGCCATTTAGTTTCTGACTTTCTGTAGATTAAATAAATAAAAATATTTGGACAGATCGTATGCAAACAAAAAAGACCGAAAAACGTGGTCGGTTTCACCAGCAATTATGGACTTTGAAGCAACTTGTTAAAGCCCAACACGCGATCTCTCTTTTGCTTACAAGTCACAAGATACCATTTCAAACTCATTAATTACTATAATATCTCACTGTGTGTTCTTGGTGTTGTGTGTGAGATTAGGCCATCTAAACTTCTCATACTTTTAAAAGAGAGTTCTTGAAAGGGAAAAGCTTCCAGATTTAGTAACAAATGGCCTCTTTGATTCTCCCATCAAAATTAAACACTTCTTCTTCATCTTCATTTCTTGATCATAATCAAAGCTCTCTGTACATCTTTAAAAGATCCACACAGCACAAGAAGACTCACTCCACTGTAATTAAAAATCATTTCTTTTTCAATTTTTTCTTCAAGATTTAGGTTTTTTTTTAATGGGTTTTTGATTTCTTGTAACTGAATCAGGTTGCAAGATTATTTGGGCCATCAATTTTTGAAGCTTCAAAGTTAAAGGTGTTGTTTTTGGGAGTTGATGAGAAGAAGCATCCTGGGAACCTCCCAAGAACCTACACACTTACACACAGTGATATTACTTCTAAATTGACTCTTGCAATCTCTCAGAACATCAATAACTCTCAGGTATTTTCAGGTTCTTGTTTTTAGTCTGAAAAATTTAGGGATTTTTTTACTTCGATCAAGAAATTGGTTAAGAGTATACGAAATTAAATAAAAAAGTGTAGGAGGGATGATTATTTGATCATTTTTGGTATGTACATCAACTGATAATTGTTATTTCATCATCTTTATTGATTAAAACTAGTTTTTATCAATTTCTTTTTTATGAATCCAACATATTCATCACTTTTTAGATGATAGCATTTTGTTCATCAACAAATTATTCCAAAATTTTGGTTTCAAAATCTACATTTGAAAATCTCTTTTGCTTGGTAAAAAGTGATGAATATGTTGGATTCATCAAAAATAAATTGATTAAGAACTAGTTTTAATTAATAAAAAAGATTTTTTTTATTACCTCTTACCCTTTTTACTATAAAATCTTTTTTACTTGATCTCTACTATATATATATATATATATATATATATAAGCAGGGGATTATTCAATTCAATTTGATTAATAATTGGTTAGAGATGATGATTTGATCACAATATAAAAATAACTTAAATATTAAATTGGAATGAATGTAAATGGAATTTTAAATTCAAGTGAATTTTATTTGAGTAACCTTTTATTTTATTTTATCTAATCTGAATCTATTGATTTTGGGTATACCAGATCTCATGCTTTATGTCTATTTAAGGATATATTTTATACATAATTCTGGTAACAAATCAATAATTATAACTAAATTATAAATATAATCAAACTTTAACGTTTTCACATAGCAGAGCTAATTAAGTTTAGATCTTTTGAATCATAACCAATACCACATGTAATTACAATGGTTTAAGATTCTTTATGTTTCATGTTTGGTGATCCATCATGTTATTTCATAAACATGAGAGTGAAACCTACAAAGGGACTCATTATTGATTTAAAAGAAGAGACCCATTATTGACTTAAAAGAATAGACCCATTCTCATGTATGTAAGAAATCATAATGGGCCATGTTTGATCACAACATAAGAGGACGTTAACTCAATTACAGTATAGTTGCAATTTAATTTGTAACTATCAACTTTGTATTATGTTCGAAAAAACATGAAGAAAGCATTAAATAACTATCAACTAAGACCATATTGTGGTTTTTGCATCCTTTTTGGATAGTTTATTATTGAGGGCAACACCTGAATTCTGGTATTATTGTTTGTATTGCAGTTGCAAGGATGGTATAACAAGTTATATAGGGATGAAGTGGTGGCAGAATGGAGAAAAGTGAAAGAAAAGATGTCTCTTCATGTACATTGTCACATAAGTGGTGGCCATTTTCTTCTGGACCTGTGTGCTCGTCTTAGGTTCTTCATTTTTACGAAAGAACTACCACTGGTACGTGCTACATCAATGCGTATAGTGCAACCATACGTATTTTTTTTACAACTGTCAATGCATAATGTTCGACTACACTACAGGTGTTGAAGGCATTTGCACATGGAGATGGTAATTTGTTGAACAATTATCCGGATCTACAAGAAGCTTTGGTTTGGGTTTATTTTCACTCTAACATTCCGGAGTTTAGTAGGGTGGAATGTTGGGGTCCGCTTAAAGAAGCCGGTGAGTCCTCGTTTAGACGTGGACCCACCATGCCAATCTGTAAGATTCCGAACCCATGTAAAGAGGATTGCTCTTGTTGTTTTCCACAAATGACCTCTATTCCGTGGTCAAAAGATGTGGTCAGTAATGGTCAATTAGACCGCGATAGGACCCAACAAGGCTTAGATCAACGAATCTAATAAGTCATTGATGTGTCGTAGAAATATGAAGGAGATTTTTTTGGATCTTAATTGGAAATGAACAAGATCCTAACTAAATCTTATGAAGATAAATTTATATTTGGATGTTAAAGATCAACAAGGTGCTCATGTTACTTCACTTGTGAAATGATTAGATATAGTGTACTTATGTTGTTGATATATGTGGATATATTTGCTATCTATACTTTTTTATTTCTATTTTTTATGAATAATTGAATATGTATATATATTGGAACTTTTATGTCATCTAATTCTGTATTGTCACCTGGGTTGTAACTTAGTGGTGAGTACTAAGGTGTTTTGGCGTGGTGATTCTCCATTAATCAAAGATTAAGAGTTTGAGTCCTGCTATAAACAAATTAAGGTAGATTTAGGAGCTGTTTAGAAAAAAACAAATCTAATTCTTTATTCCTCTTTCTATTTGCAATGGTATGAACTGAAGATATGTTTGGAGTATTTTTTAATGTTTCCTTTTTGTTTTTTCTTTGGTTATGGAAATGTAGTATCTCGCGTTTGGTGACAGGGTTAAATTATTTTTGTTTAAAGTTTAAATTATGTTATTCTTGTTAAAGAATACCAAATACAAATTCGGATATACAATCACGTTTTTGTGGCCATCTTACGTAAGCCAAAATAAGGGCAAGTCGTGATCGACCTTTATATTGTGTCCCGATTTAAAATTAGGAGAGAAAAGAAAAGATTTAGAAAGAAAAATGAATTTTAGTTGTGTTTCTAAGTTTGTTAGGAAAGAAAAAAATTTAAAAGAAAAATTACCCTAATCTTTTTTCCTGATTTTCCTCTCAAAATCAAGAATATTTTAAAAGGAAATAAAAAAAAACACTTTATATTTTACTCCAACCTCCTCCAATTCATATTTTAAAAGAGGCATGCGTAATTGCGTAGGATTATAAATATAAAAAATAATTGAAAAACTATTTTATTTTGGTTTTCTAATCACAAATTCCTTTTGGATGGTGGAAGACTAAAAATGGAATGCTTTTGGCTCCTTTTGACGTATACGGTTCACAAGTCATCACATGAGATTTCCTCTAATGGTCAAGATACATAGGAAGGGGGCGTGCCTCACGGTAACACGGCTTCCGTTTCCGCGGAGGGGGACCCGACCAGGAGAGAACACAGGGTCAAGCCAAGCCCTATTTTATAGAGACCCGAGGAAATTCTTATAATAATTCACGTAGAAAGGTGAGTCATTTTCCTATCATGAGAAATTAAAATTATGATGAGATCCATATATCTCAAGTATTTATAACAAAATAACCAAAAACACCTAGAAATCTCAAAAGATATTGGCTATTTACTTTATTGATAGATAGGATAATTATAAAACGATTTTATTTTGGTTTTCTAATCACAAATTCCTTTTGGATGGTGAAAGCCTAAAAATATCATAAGAATGAGATCCATATATCTCAAGTTTTTATAACAAAATGACCAAAAACACCTTGAAAATCTCATGAGATATTGCTACTTTGTAAATTGATAGATAGGACAATGAAATGAATGCACTAAAAAGTTAGAGTATTTACAAGTATTTGCCACCAATAAATTATAATTATAATTAATGTTATTTATAATAATAATAAAAAAAAAAAATAATAATAATAATAATAAAACATAGTAAAAAAAACCTATTTTTCTAAACAATTGGGTTCTATCTAGCTAGGGTGAGCATGAAAAAACCTAACCGAACCATCCAAACCGAGGTTAATTTGCTGGTTTGAGGAGAATATCAAAGAGGTGGTTTAGACGGTGCAAAATCGAGCTCACTGCTTTGGTTCATGGTTTGTTTAATAGTAATCCGTATAACGAATCCAATAATGACATACACACATGTATATATCATGTATGCATATAACAAACACTAAACGATCTAGGACAAATGGAGTGCAATATAGAGGCAGTTTTCATTTGAAAGAAAACGCTCGACTATCTTAACCTTAGCGGTTTTGCGAGCAAACGTACAACGCTTGACTGATCATTGAGTACTCCATCGTTCTTTTCTAAATAACTATTTTAAAATCCTATCTATCATTTCCTTATATAAAATCCCCCACTCTTCCACATAGTGAGTGTGTGAGACCGCGATCCTGTAATGCCCCAAGGTTCGAGAATACATAAATTATTTAATTAATTAAATGTTGTGTTATTTAGAAATTTCCTAATTAAGATTAAGTGGTGTTTGTTAAACTAGAAGGGCCAAAGATGTCATTTTTTTATAGAAGTTAAGTTCATGGGTTGTTTTGTAATTCTTCAAAAGTTATATATATACATATATATAGTGAAAAGTTCATTTGAGAACCGTTTTTATTGTGAGAACCGCAAGAACTAATCTTCGACGTCCAATTTCCCCTCCTTCAATTGGATTGCCCACCCATGAATTCCTTACATGCACCTTTCCACACTCAATCCCCCCACGGTCTTCACCCATGAATTCTACTTATAAAATAAATGACTAAGATTGGTTCTCGCAATAAAAACGGTTCTCAAATGAACCCTCCCCTATATATATATATATATATGGGGTAGTAATTTGACATTTGTTAGTCAAACTAAACACTTTGCACAACTACACTTCAAGTAGCCAATTTCTTTGTGATTCTTGAGCAAGAGTAGCAAGATTATAGTGATATAACAACATCCAAGTGATTCCTAGTAGCAAGGTAAGATTCTTATTGAGTTTTTGGGTCAAGAAAGTGATTCAAAGGTGGAATAATTGATCTTAGTATGCTTGTTGTGTTAATTGTTGTTATTTAGCAGTTATAGTAGCCCTAGTATGGTTTGCAAGTGCTGGAAAGCGTTTGGTTTGAGTTTGGATTCAAAAATGGCAAATTTCATGTAAATCGGACGACTTACTAGTGCAAGTCGGACTTAGGCACGGGTGTGCCTATGGAGGTACGGCCATGCCAGATGGGCGTGACCACCATTGTTCTTCAGGTCTGGGCGTGCTGAGGCACGAACATACCTATGTAAGGTACAACCATGTCTGGCACGGTATGCCCATGTTGGAGTAGGCCAGGTGTGGGCCCAAGTTGGAAGGAACGGGTGTACCTGGAGAAAGGCATGGGCGTGGCTATGCCTATTTTAGTAAATAATTGTCCAGCATAGCTATAAGTTTGATATCTTATTCATTTATTACTTGTAGGCAGTAAGTGTTGGCATATACACAGAGATACTTGTGAGTTAGCACTGTTGACTTATATTTGAATACTAAGGTGAGTGTGCTACTTCTTTGTATGAATAATACGTATGTATGTGAATTATATAATAAGAACAATATGCATGTATCTGTGTTATTACATGTTATATGATATTACAATTGGGTTAGATAGCTATTTATATTCATTGTACAACAGAGGTGCATAATTATGCAGGTGGTATAATTATACACCAGAACGGTGATAAGATGTACAACTACGCAGGTGGTGTAGTTGTATACTAGAACAGTGATACAGTGTAAACTATACAAGTGGTATAGTTGTATACCGGAATGGTGTTAGGGGATATGACTATGCAGGTGGTGTAGTTATTGTTAGTCCCATGTTTAGAATAGTTAGATTTGATGAGACAAACTATAGATATGTATAGATAATAGGTTAAGAGTTAGGAATTATGTAAGTCTGTTATAGACTGACTAGTCAGCTGAGGCTGAGTAGTCAGTGTATAAACAGATATAGAGTTTTCTATGTTAAGTACTAGATAGCTCAGTGACTTCTAAGCTGAGATAGGTTTTAAGAGTGAAGACTTGAAGACTTGAAGATTCAAGAACCCAAGATTCAAGAACTCAGTCTCAGCTCAGCGTCAGAAGCCAGTTCAAGAATTTAAGTAAGTTTTAAATTCTGTTATAAACTCTCCATATCTACGACATTTAAATTAGGATATCTGAACCTAATTTAAACTATCTATTAGTTAGATAGAAGTCTGAAACGGAATTAATTAGATATGTTCTAATTAAGGAGTTTGTTACGGTTTTAAAGAAAAGATAAGTTCTATCTTTAAACTGCGATTTGTTCGTAGATATATCAAGTATAAGTATAAACCTTCTTATGGGTTTTAAATACACGAAGATACGCGAACATATACGAACAAAGAGATGACTGCATAAGTTGCAAAACGTACGTGTGTTCGTGATACTTGATACGCGTGTGTTGCGATAACTTTGTGAGTTCAAAGTTCAAGAGAGTTTTTCAAGAGTTCTTGTTAATCAGTTTTAACAAGAAGTTCGATCATCAATTAGTTTGTGATTCAAGAGTGTTGAGAGAGAGAGAGAGAGTTAAGTTTATAATCATTGTAATAGCAAATCATCCTGTTGATTTGATTAGAGAGTGATAATAGTTATTGTTCTGTTTGATTATTGAATATACATTTGATTAATTTGATTATTTGTTTAAAGTGTATTCAACCCCTTCTTCTACACTGTATCGGTTGCTTGTTTACCCTCTTTGGGACCAACAACTGGTATCAGAGCAAGTTTCTTCATAAGTTGAAGATCAAGATCCGCTATCAAGAGGTTAAGATGTCTACTAACAAGCAATCAAGTCATATACCAACAATGGCGGCAAAAGGGTGTCCTATTTTTGATGGCACTGACTATCCTATGTGGAAGTTTAGAGCTATGCTATATTTGAAGTCCGTGGATCACAGGATGAGTACCGTGATTCAAGATGACCCAATCGTACCAATGATCCATATTACTGCCACTGACAAAACTGTTCCCTCTGGAGAAACTCTCAAGCCTGAAGCATCTTGGACTGAAGAAGATCGTAAACTGTTCAACCTTGATGACAAGGCACAGAGCATTATAGCAAATGCTTTGACAAATCCTCTTCTGCATACTGTGGCTGGGTGCCAAACTGCTAAAGAGATGTGGGATACTCTCAGTGTTACGTATGAAGGCACTGACTTGGTCAAGCAATATAAGAAGACAAATCTGAGTCGTTCTTATGAGACTTTCTTTGCTAAAAAGAATGAAACTCTGGCAGATTTGTTTACCAGATTTCAATGCTTGATAAATGATCTGATCTTGGTAGGTGTCAAGAAAGATGAGAATGAGTTGGTACTCAAGTTCTTGGATGTGTTACCAGAACAATTCAATAAGATCACCATTGCACTTCATGCTGGAGGAACCTTAGGAAAATATGATCTCAGATCTATCTATGGTTTCCTTCTAAATCATCAACAGATCATGGAACAGAAGAAAGTGGCCCAGAAACAACTAAAAGAATCTATAAACAATGCTGGATCTGCATTAATTGTAGAAAAGAAGAAGAAGGGATCTAAAAAGTCTCAAGCTGAGACTGACTCTGAATCTGAATCTGAGGAAGTAAGTCCTAACTCCGGTTCAGATGATAGAGAAATGGATGCTCTTACTAAACAAATGGCAATGTTAGCAAGAAACTTTAGAAAGTTCAGAAGAGGAAGGGGTCAACCTGACAGAAGTAAAAGTGGTAAGTATACTTTTGATCCTAAGAAAGCTAAGTGCTATAACTGTTAAAGGATAGGACACATAGCTGCTGAGTGCAGAGTTAAGAAGGGAGAATTAGCTTCAGTAGCTGACAAGAATGCCTACAGAGCTGATAAATATAAAAAGAAATATCAAAGACTCAAAGGCAAGCTAGATGAAAACACCAAAGGTCTTCTTGCTGAGACTTGGGATACTGAATCATCTACTTCAGATGATGATGAGCCAAATAGGTGTTTGATGGCCATTGAGGATGAAGAGGAACAAGTTGACTATGAGTTAGAAGACAGTTCCTTTAATGAGGATCTAGCAGAAGCGGCTAAGCTGAGTAAGCAAACCAGTAACTGGGATCTTGCCTCAATGTATAAGGTAAATAACTTTAGCTCTTACATTGATGAACAAAAATGTCTAATGTTCAACTATTTGTTGAATGACTTCAAAACCTCTCTCACAGTTCAATCTAGTTTGAAAACTGAAATTTCAAAATTAAAAGATGAACTTAAACACTCTGAAACTCTCTTAAATGCTGGTAAAAGGTTTCAAGTGATTATGAATGTCAGCTTCATATAAACAAACTTCTAAGTGAAGAACTACAAGAATCAAAAGAACAAGCTGATAATCTAAGAAAGATCTGTGAATCTTGGTGTAAGTTATCAAGAGAAGCAGAAAAATGTATTAACCAGCAGATACCAAATCAAGTAAAAGCAGTGCTAGGGGGAGATTATAGTGCTGCTGCTGATGAAATCATCGAAGATCAAGTCAGTCTTGAAGACAAAACGATGAAATCAGGTGATATACTTCCAAAAACATTTTTAAGGAACAAGGATGGAAAATAGGTCAACATCAATAAGTTTGTGAGACCAACCCAAAGTCCCCAGGTTATTCATACAAACCATCAAGCTGAATGTTCCAGATCCAACAGAAACTGTAAGTCAGTTTTTAAAAGATTGGATTACAATCCTGTGAGAACAACTGTCTTTGACAGAATATCTCATGTCAACTCAAAAAGACATAACTCTCAAGCCAAATATGAAAGGATGTCTAAGAACATGAAGTTGTCTGTAAGTCAGACTTCACCAAATAAGGGTAACCATAAAGCTGACAAAGGTAAGTCCAAAGTCAGTGAAAATCAAGTAGACAAACTGTCTAAAATAATTGAAAGGTTATCCACATCTTATGACCCTAAACTGAATCCAAATTTAATATTGGAAAACTCAAACACCCATCTTTAGAAGAAAATGTTATAAGTGTGGTGATAGAGGTCATGAAGCCAAAGATTGTGTGAGTAACAATCTTAGACCTGAAAACGTAAAGGATGATCAGTCCAAAACAGACCCAGAATCTGTTCGAGCTGATCAATCAAACTCTAAAGGATCAGCTAAGTGCTCATCCTCAGAACCCACCAAACAGTGGGTTCCAAAAAGAAACTAATATGTTTAGTTGATCATGTGCAGGGCTCCTACAAGTGGTATCTAGACAGTGGATGCTCAAGGCACATGACAGGAAGCAAGGGGATTCTAAGTGAATTCCAAAACAATGAAGGACCCAAGGTGACATTTGGGGATAATTCTCAAGGAAGGACTAAAGGTTATGGAAAGATAACTGCTGGAAAAGTCACTTTAAAAAAGGTAGCATATGTTGAAGGCCTTAAACACAATCTGATAAGTATCAGTCAACTGTGTGATGAGGATTATGAAGTCACCTTCAGAAAGCATGCAGGGACAATTTATGATAAGAAGGGAAAACCAATATTACTGGCAAAAGAGAGAGATATCTATTTGTTAGATCTCAGCTCCGCAGATCCTTCAACTGAAACCTGCTTGTATTCTGACTTAACTCCTAAGCCGAGTTGGTTAAAGCACAAGAGACTATCTCATTTAAATTTCAAATATATTAACAAATTGTCTAGCAAAGAGTTAGTCTCTGGTCTGCCTAAGATCACATTTGCTTAAGACAAACTCTGCTCAGCTTGTGAAATGGGAAAACATCATAAGGGATCCTTCAAGTCCAAACAAAAATTATCAATTACAGAACCATTGCATATGTTGCATTTGGACCTATTAGCACCCCAAGCCTAAGTGGCAAAGAGTATACTCTAGTGATTGTCGATGAGTTCACAAGATTCTCTTGGGTGGTCTTCTTAAAAGCCAAAAGTGAAGCTGCATATGAGTTAATCAGCTTCATAAGACAAGAAGAGTTGCAAAAGGGTAAGTCTCTTAAACAGCTCAGAAGTGATCATGGGACTGATTTTAGAAACTCAACCCTTGAAGGCTTTTGTGAAGAGAAAGGAATTATCCAGAATTTCTCATCTGTAAGAACTCCATAACAAAATGGAGTGAAAGAAGAAATAGAACCTTAATTGAAGCTGCCAGAACCATGCTATGTGAGGCAAAGCTCAAGCTGAGCTTCTGGGCAGAAGCTGTAAGTACAGCCTGTTATACCCATAATAGATCAATAATAGTTAAAAGACATGGTAAAACACCGTATGAGATGTATCATGGCAGAAAACCCAACATTGGATACTTCCACATTTTTGGTTCAACATGCTATGTGCTAAACCAAAGAGATCAGCTTTATAAGTTGGAACCCAAAGCTGATCAAGGTATATTTGTTGGATATTCTTCAATCTCCAAAGCTTACAGAGTCTTTAATCTTAAAAGAAAGGTAATTGAAGAGTTAGTACATGTTACATTTGTTGAGACAAGTATTGACGAATCTGACAGAGCTCAAGCTGACCCGGTTAGTCTGAGTGAGCTTGAAAGGAACAAAGAAGATCTCACATCAAATCCCATGTATGTTATGGATGATTTTGATGATGATGATGGTAGTAAACCTGACAAATGTGCATCATCGAAAGAAACTATCAATATTGAAGATAATCAACCTGAGAGTCTCGGTGAATCATCAGGTACATGTCAGATTGAAGATCTAAGTGATCTTTCAATTCCTACTCAGACTGAAGAAGTAAGTCCTATTCAGCCTGAGAGACACTGCTCAGACCCAGACACAGATACTCAGTCTCTCACTACAACCTTCAGAGTATTAAAAGATCATCCTCTTGATGATGTCATTGGGAACATTGAAGATGGTGTGTTAACTAGATCTAAGGCAAATGCAAACTATGTTGCCTACTCTAGTTTTCTATCTCAAATGTAACCAAAGAAGACTGAGGATGCTCTAAAAGATGAAGATTGGATTGAAGCTATGCAAGAGGAGCTGACAGAATCTCAAAGAAATAAGGTCTGGACCCTTGTCCCTGCCCCCAAAGGAAAAACAATTATAGGCACTAAGTGGGTATATAGAAATAAAATGGACAAGGATGGAGTAGTGATCAGAAACAAGGCAAGGTTAGTAGCTCAGGGGTATCGACAAGAAGAAGGTATTGATTATGATGAGACCTTTGCCCCTGTTGCAAGGATTGAAGCTATAAGGTTTTTTCTAGTCTATGCAGCCTTCAAAAACTTTAAAGTGTATCAAATGGATGTTAAAAGTGCATTCCTAAATGGAGCACTACAGGAGGAGGTCTATGTGAAACAACCCCCTGGTTTTATTGATTCTAAACATCCAGATTATGTCTATAAGTTAGACAAGGATTTGTATGGACTCAAGCAAGCTCCAAGAGCCTGGTATGATACACAGTCCACCTATTTGCTCTCAAATGATTTTGTTAGAGGAAGTATTGACAAAACTCTATTCATGATAAAGAGCAGAGGACATGTCATTCTCGTTCAAATCTATGTGGATGACATTATCTTTGGTTCAACAAACCAAGATCTGTGTGATTGGTTCTCCAAGATAATGTCTAATCAATACAGAATGAGCATGATGGGTGAGATGACTTATTTTTTAGGACTTCAAATCTATCAGAAAGAAGATGGTATATTTATTAATCAGAGCAAGTATGTCTTTGATCTGATTAAGAAATATGGATTAGACTCAAGCCATCCCGCAAAGTCTCCAATATTACACAATGTCAAGCTACACAAGGACATTGATGGAAAATCTGTATGTCAGACTGCATATAGAGGAATAATAGGTTCATTACTCTATTTAACATCAAGTAGACCTGATATAATGTTTGCTACATGTGTTTGTGTACGATATCAGGCTGATCCAAAGGAATCACACTTGATAGTTGTTAAAAGAATACTCAAATATCTGAAGGGAACACCGAACTTAGGTTTGTGGTATCCCAAAGAATCAGAGTTTGAGTTGATAGGGTACTCAGATTCGGACTTCGCAGGATTTGGTCTTGATAGAAAGAGTACTACCGGAGGATGTCAACTTTTGGGTGGAAAATTAGTTAGCTGGACAAGCAAGAAACAAAATTCAGTGGCAATTTCAACAGCTGAAGTTGAATATGTAGCTGCAGGGAGCTGTTGTGCTCAAATACTGTGGATGCAACATCAGCTTAAGGACTTTGATTTGTATTATTTAAAGACCCCCATATTTTGTGACAATCAAAGTGCTATTGCCATTACACACAACCCAGTGTTTCACTCAAGAACCAAACATATTGAGATAAGACATCACTTCATCAGAGATATTGTAGAAAAGGGAAAGATAGAGTTAGTCTTCATTAAGACTGACGATCAACTTGCAGATATCTTCACTAAACCAATTGAAGGCACAAGATTTACAACTCTACTCGGCAAGCTTGGCATGCTCAACCCTTAATCGGTATGTTCCATTCTTAATCTTTGTTTAAATTTTTGCTAAGTGCTACATTTGACTAAGTGTCAAAATCTGAGCTGACTGCTCAATCTGAGCTGAGTGCTACATTTAAGCTGAACAATCCGGATAAGCTGAGTATTCCGCTCAAAAGTGTGGTTAGTTCCACATGTCTAGGTTAGTCCTAACAAAGGGTAAGTCCAACAATAAGGTAAGTCCAAAATATTTACGGTGTGTCTTGTAAATAAACGTCAGTCGTTTAGAAATTTTTTTCTGATATATTCTTATCATAAAATATCATTTCAATATAACAGTGTGCGTTTGGTAACTTACAATAAATTTAGCCATCGTAACAAAACTGCGTAGACGTTTTTACGGTAACGGTCATATTTATTACCCTCCGATAACGGTAACTTTTCTCTCACATTGAAAAGGTATAAATAGAAGAGACTCTTTACCGTATTTCGTTCACTTTTAGAAATCCTCTATCTTATTCTCCATTCTCTTAAACCCTAACGTTGCTGTGTGCAGAGTTCATTGCTCAGTGCTAATCCTTACTACTGTTAAGTGCAATCCAATACGATAAGTTCAATTTCAATGGAGGGATATACTCTTAATCTGACTGAACAAATGATCCGTGGTGGCAATTTCAAGAACAACGCACTCCCCATCTACAAACAAAACAATGTAATCGCTTGTATCGACATTCCAAAGTCCAAAATTGGCAGGGGATATGAGGAGCGGGTCTCCAACATTCGCAAGGGACCCCTGACACATGCATTTCTTCGTGGTCCTGCTGTGCTCATTCCTCAACTTCTCACGGAATTCTGGTATACGTGTAAACTGGATACAACTCAACCGGTTATACGGGGTACAGTCCTAAGTGGACAAGTGGCGATAGAAATCGATGCAAATTGTCTCCGCCGAATTCTTTATCTCCTGGTTCATAATCAGTACGAGGCGACGGTTTCTAGGGAAACATTACGAAGCGTTTTACCCTTAATGGGTCATCCTCAAGTTATTGGCGTCATACGGAAATCTGTTTTCCAGACGACATGGGGATTTATGGTATCCACTGTGGTTCGTTCCCTTGGATACAAGGTGGGTGGCCTGGATAATGTGAATGACTTTGAAATGCAACTGTTATACAACTTATTTTATGATCGACGATTGGATTACGCTGAGTTGATCTTCGAGGCATTCAAGTCATTGGTGACCAAGAACATAAGGGACACCATTGTGCCCTTCGCAAGATTTATATCCATGGTCATCGAGGACATATTGGGTAGAAGATATACTGCTCAATATGAGTCAACTCCTACTCCTGTTCTCAGCTACAAAATGTTCGCCCATGATATTTTCCCTGAGCATCCTACAATGAGTGCTCAGATGAGGATATATGTACATCTTCCGACTCCTGAGTCAAGTGAAGCTGAGACAGAGGAGGAAGCTGCGGAAGAAGTGGGTGACGGTGTTGGTTCTGAGGCTGAGTCATCTCAACCTGATCAACCTAGGACTCAGCTTAGACCCCGTGCTCAAATAATTTCATCCACCACTTCGAGTTCGGAGCAAAGGAGTTTGTTTCCTAGCTCTGAGTCTCCACTGCTAGGTGCAGCAAGTATACTTTCGCATCCCTTATCTCCTTCTCTCTCTTTTACTTCTCCATCTCCAAAATTAGGAGATAGGACCGAGTCAAGCCCAACTCAGTCTAATCCCTCTCCTCCACCTCAAACATCTCCATCTATCTTACAATCTACAGCCAACCTTGGTCAGCCCACCGCTAACCAAGGATATATCCTACACATATACTAGAAAGTTTGCCAAAGGTGGTCCTTCACCTCAAAAGGACTCTGGAGCTGATATCACATTGATACCTCCACCAGCAGGAGCTGAGGGGGAGACACCTTCTCTTAAGGTGTCAACCTCTAGGCTCAGTTCAACCCTTACGCCTATACCGGGTATGGTGTCTATTCAGCCCATACTTACTAGTGCCATGGGAGAGCCTACTTCTGTGCCTTCACAGCCCCATGAAGGTAACATTGAAATACTGACCAATCCCCAGGATTAAATACCCCCTCCTCACCAATAAGCCTAGCTCACCCCATTACCATACCTCACGACATTGGTCATTCTTCACTTCCATTCTTACACACTCAAGCACGACCTGTCAATGAACCTTTCATACACCAGGAAGGTTTACAGGGTCTCCATTCTGGCCCCCTTGATTCCATAGGTCAGCAACAACCTTTGGATATGGGGCCCACATCCTTACCTATTGCAGAACACTCAACAGCCACTCTTACGGTGGAAATACACCCCTCCACTGGACAGGAGGACTGTGAGGTAGGAAGATCTGAGGAGTCCAAGCTGATGACCGCCGATGCTCAAGTCATTATGGATTACTTACATACTCAGTTTGAGCTCCTACATAGTAAGAGGAAAGATGACAAAGCCAAGTTGATGCGCAAACTTAATGATCTGTCAACCTCTATAGCCAACTTGGAAAGCTTCGTGCTCACATTCAGAACCTCCCCTATTGATGATGACAAAAAGGGGGAGGAAGAATCAAAGAAATGTGATGATAAGGTTGAGGGGGAGCATACAGAGGAAGTATAATTTGAGGAACAAGCTCATGATCAGGTTATGAGTACTGTAGATCAGCCTTCCCAACAACAACAGGCTCCAACAGTCCAAATTACCAAAACTTCACAAGCTCAACCAGAAACTCCACATGAAGAAACATCTCAAGCTGTTCACACCAACCTTCCTCAAGCTGAATTGTCAAAATTTGTTGAAGCTGAGTCTGTTCCGACTTCACAAATAGATAAAGGGAAGAGTAAGGTGTTTGAGATGGTAAAAAGAAAGAAAAGAAGTGTTATGCCTCTAGCAAAGAAAAGAAAGGTCATCATTGCTGAGCCTGAGCCAGAGCAACAAAGTAAGTCTCAACTAGTTGCGTATGAATCTGACTCAAGTGATGAAGCTGATGCAACACAGAAAGCCAGTGACATGCTTGATGAGCAAATGTTTCAAGAGATGGCTAAAGAACTAGGCATAACAGTGGAGGAAATAAAAGAGCAGCAATGACAAGCTAAAATTCAAAGAGAAAAGGCTAAAGCTGAGACTGCCAGAGCTGAAGCTGAAGCTGACTATTTTGGACCTAGAGCTGCCCCAATTCCCTACTCAGATGTGGATATAAGGCATTGTTATAAAAGAACACATTTTAATCACAAGATTGAATCAATTACACTGAGTAGAAAAGGAGAATTGGCAATTATCAACTTTGTACTAGACAACAAACAAGAAATTGGTCTAGATATGAGATGTATGTACAAGTTGGGGTTCTCAGAGTTAAAAATTGTAGCTACAACTATCAGGCAGATGAAAAAGAGTCAAATCAGACAAGAGATAGTTGATGTGCTTAAGACAATCTTCATAAGAATTGATCAGTTAGGTGAGATTCCTGCTGATGAAATTGATACTTTCCTTAATCGAGGCAAAGCTGCAAGAGTTAGAGCAGCGAGCCAGCGAGCTAAAAGAGACATCGGTTTACAAGTTCCAGAGGAAGTTGGATTCAGAGAAAACACTTATATCACTCAACCTTTGGAAGGATTCTTGTATCTTGATGTGGAAGGTAATCAATGTTTCTTGAGAATAGCAGATCTTCATTTGGCAAATCTGGAGTTGATTCCGTACTTGAGAATTCTATGTGATGACTCAAATCAGAACTCAGTATTCAGATATCATCTCAACAAAGAAATCAGATCAAGAAAAACTGAGATGAGAGAGATGCCAGAAGGTGAAGATATTGTGAATGTTGCTATCAAGAAAGCTGCAATTTGGAAACTTAGATGTTATGATATGTGGTTAGAAGTTGGAGATCCTATTGATTAAATAGATAAGTTTTATAATTTTGTAAGCACTAAGTGTGTAGAAGTTGATCATAATGATTAAACTACAATGTAAATGATATGTTCATTAATACAAACTCAAGTTTGATATGTTCAACTTTTTATTATTTGATATGTTCAAGATTATGTTTGATATGTTCAAACAGTCAGCTTTGTAAGTTTAAGCTAATGATTGATATGTTCATTTATAAACTGATATGTTCAGTTGTATAAGTTTTGTAAGTTCAGAACTTAAATTAATTCTGATAAGTTCAGTATCTAAGTAGTTGTATATCCAAATACTTAGAATACAAGTGTTATAATAGATTTGTAACATAAACATCTTGTAAGTTCAAGATACGGTGAATAAGTATGGATCAGTTCAATACTTATTTCAAGAACTAACTTTGGTAAGTTCCAGAGTGGTTCAACATAATTCTGTTAACCTATACCTACTTTGATTCAATGTTTTTTCATCATCAAATAGGGGGAGATTGTTAGTCCCATGTTTAGAATAGTTAGATTTGATGAGACAAACTATAGATATGTATAGATAATAGGTTAAGAGTTAGGAATTATGTAAGTCTGTTATAGATTGACTAGTCAGCTGAGGCTGAGTAGTCAGCGTATAAACAGATATAGAGTTTTCTATGTAAGTACTAGATAGCTCAGTGACTTCTAAGCTAAGATAGGTTTTAAGAGTGAAGACTTGAAGATTCAAGAACCCAAGATTCAAGAACTCAGCTTGACAAGGTCAAGACTGAGTGAGTCAGCTCAGCGTCAGAAGTCAGTTTAAGAATTTAAGTAAGTTTTAAATTTTGTTATAAACTCTCCATATCTACGACATTTAAATTAGGATATCTAAACCTAATTTAAACAATCTATTAGTTGGATAGAAATCTCAAACGGAATTAATCAGATATGTTCTAATTAAAGAGTTTGTTACGGTTTAAAAAAAAGATAAGTTCTATCTTTAAACTGCGATTTGTTCGTAGATATATCAAGTATAAGTATAAACCTTCTTATGGGTTTTAAATACACGAAGATACGCGAACATATACAAACAGAGAGACGACTGCATAAGTTGCAAAACGTACGTGTGTTCGTGATACTTGATACGCGTGTGTTGCAATAACTTTGTAAGTTCAAAGTTCAAGAGAGTTTTTCAAGAGTTATTGTTAATCAGTTTTAACAAGAAGTTCGATCATCAATTAGTTTGTGATTCAAGAGTGTTGAGAGAGAGTTGAGTTTATAATCATTGTAATATCAAATCATCCTGTTGATTTGATTAGAGAGTGATAATAGTTATTGTTCTGTTTGATTATTGAATATATGTTTGATTAATTTGATTATTTGTTTAAAGTGTATTCAACCCCCCCTTTTACACTGTATCGGTTGCTTGCTTACCCTCTTTGGGACCAACAATTATACCCCAAGATAGTAACAGTATGTGTAGGTTTTCAGATGTTGCAGTTCGGATGCGAGATATCTTGTGGAAATGTTATTTCTGTTGTTTATTATTTATGTTTAGTAGTACGCTCACTAAGCGTTAGCTTATGTTTCGGTGTTGCATGTTGCAGGTGATTTTGGTTCCAGCAAGGGTAAGGCCCGTAGCTCCGGGTGTTGATAAGAAAAGAGTTAATACAACTTTTGTATTTTTTAGCACATATGTAATTTTTGGGAAAAATAGGCTTACAAATATATCCTCTTTTATTGACACAAAAATATACAACTTGTTTATATAATTGTATGTATTAACATTAACATATGTGCACATATACATATATATATATATATATATATATATTCAATCAAATATATTCTCATCTATAATCTACAAAATAAGCTTCATCAAATGGCCAAACTCCAATCGTCAAGATCCGAGTTCAAGTAGAAGCCGATGTCGAAGATTCCTACAAACAAACGTTCGAATTTTAGGAGCTTACAAAATAAATTATCAAATGAGTTTAAGTTTTTATAAAATAATTTTTATAAAAACTTTTATAAAAATTGAGACATTTTTTTATAAAAATCACAAGCTTGGAAGTCAAGGCAAATGAATTCCTATTTTGGTAAATACTAAACACAATTTTCTATTGAAATAAGCCAAAACCATATTTAGCAAAAGGAATCTTCCAAAGAGGTAAACTTCCAACATGCTTTGTGCATTTGTTTTCCAAACTACCATTTTCATTATTAAATTCAAACTTAAGAAGTATGGCACTAACCCAACTTTTCTTGAGTTTCTTTTCAGTGCATTTTTACGGTAAAAATAGGTTGAGTGTGGTATTGGTAAAAGGCAACGTCTATATTCACAAGGCTTAAAAAGTTCCAGCAGGCCGACGGTCGATGCCACGGTCGACCGTGGATCGACCGTGGACAGTCTGGACACTTTTTGAGCTTGCACCCTTTTTCTTATTTAAGGCAACTCAAGTCTTGTGTTGCAATCCGAAAAACATAGAATACATACAAAATCTTGTGAGCTCATATTTATTGATAAATATTCAATCTTTCAAGATCAAGAATGAAGCAAGAGTGAAAGTCTTCAAAGTTCAAATACTACATTACCCTCTTATACATTTGTAATAGTGTGAGGATCATCTCTAGCTTTTAGAATTAGAGAGAAGTGAGGATCATCTCTAGCCTATAGAATTAGAGAGAAGTGAGGATCAACTCTAGCCTTTCTAATTAGAGTGAAGTGAGGTTTATCTTAACCTTGTTTGCAAGAGTGAAGTGTAATTCTTGTAAGCTAAAGAGAGAAGTTGTAAAAGGTTTATTTCTACCTTTAAAGAGAGAAGTTAGTGGAGCAACTCTTGGTGGGTGAGGCCAAAGAGTGGAAGTAGAGCAAGGTTGTTAACCCTTGCTTGAACCACTATAAATCATTGTGTCCTAGCTACTTCATTGGTGATATCTATCTTCCTTAAACTCTTTAATTACTTGCAAATATTGTTAAAAACTTCAAAAAGTGGGCATATAACCTATTCACCCCCTCTAGGTTCTAACAGTAATTATAAACCTAAACTCCGATAGACTTTTGGTGCTAAACAAATAAAGTATGTAATTTGTTTAAACCAGAAAAGAGGTGTTACAAATCCACAAACTAACGTATGGGACCGCGCCTAACTACATTATCCATAATAATTGTAAAAAGCAAAAAGCAACATTAGAAAAAGCAAAGTCCATTTGGAAACAATTTACTATTGTTTTGTCTTATAATAATTGTAATTTTCCTTGTTCAACCTACATATAACACTTTATTACTATTGAAATGTGAATTATATTTTATTTTAAGCAATAGAAAATGTCATTTAAGGAACACTGAAACCAAAATATGAAAGTCGTAGTTTTTATGTCACTTATAGAAGATAAACATTACTAGGTACTTTTATTTTTTGAACAAGGGATTGTTTGTATGGTAAAATACATTGAAAAAATAATTTACTTTCATTTTTAGTGAAAGCTCAATATAATAATAATCTAAGGACACAAACCGCCAAGTCAACTCAAATTGAACCGATTTTAGGTGTTTGGTTTGTCTAGTTCTATCGGTTGGTTTGGTTTGAGATTTCTCAAAACCTAGGTTACCGATTTTGTTAAACAATTTAGTGTAAACCGACTGAACTGAACCACACTCATTATAATGTAGTAGTGATTGTTGATATGAACATCTAATAGAGCGTGGTTTTGTAGTAGTGATTGTTGATATGAAGACACTTTGAAGTTTGAATTACATCGAGATATAATTTATGATTAGAATTTGTTATAGTAATTCCACCCCTAATATATAACTATGAACTAAAACATTAATGTAACTATGTAAGAGTTTTTTGAAATAGAGAAAATTAAAAAAAACATGTGTCTTGGTCTTCCAAAACCAACAGGTTATTGTGTTCAAATTCTAACTGGATCAAATAATTATGTAGAGTACAAATATGATATGTTAGCTTAGTTTTAATTTATAAAATAAGATACATGTATCATCGGGTAAGATAAATAAATCTATAACAAGATAAGGCTTCGTTTTCATTCTCGGCATTTTTCATAGGACCATTTCAACTCTATTGGGTATCAACCACCCAACCTTCTAACTCATCATCCACAAAACCCAAATCCCCAAAAAACACAAAACCCGTAAAGACACGTTTTTTTAATTTTATAAATAAATTTAGATCATGAAAATCACATGCACTTTTATGTAATTGAAACTTCATCTTTACATCCTAAAGATCTCAAGTTCAATAGAAATATCACAAAAGTTTATCAACCATCAAAATAGTTATGTTCACAAAAGTAGTTTAAGTGGAATCCAATGGCTATGAGTTCCGAGTTGGAGCTTTTCATCTGGCTATTCTTGAAAATGAGTAAAACACAACACTGTAAGCATTACACTTAGTGAACTCACAATCACAAACCAACATACATAAGGCATGCACATATTGAATAAACAAAAACGGTGCCTCAGTGTTCTTGACACAGCCTCAACAAAGGCAGAGACACGCCTATGTCCCTCCACAGGACCTTTGACAAGCTAATACTAGTTGCGCCACACCTTGTGCCTTAAAATAACTCTACACGACCGTGTACCCTCGTGGCACGAGGTGTGTTCCAAACCCTAGGAGGTCTCGTTTCGGCCGGATACTGTTGATCAAAGAGCCATTGCATGCAATCATGTTCAACAATGCTAATGACAAGAATAGTACATTTGAGAGATAGAAAACTTCTCCAAGCTGCTAGTTGATCAAACATAAGGGTTCTTCATCAAATGAAAGAACCCCAAAGTACCTTTTCTTAGGTCCATTAATATGGCTTAACCATTATATTCTTTTTGATTGTTTCTGTGTAATCCTTCTTTTTAAAATGTACTTAGTTTAGCTAGAAACATATGTATTAGCAAAAGAACCCAAAAACAGAACATATGGTCAAAATGAAATTTCTAAGTGTTAGGTAATGAAAATTGTTTGAAGTAGTTAATCTAAAAATGGTATAAGCACTACAAAAAATAGATTAATTATCCACACTTTTTTTATCAATATTAATATACTTAAAACCGTGAAGAATTACAATCAAGCGTCGAAATTTTGGGTGTTACTAATTTCTATCAAATCTTTACATTTGAAACGTTGAAAATAATTCTAGAGTTATAGAAGTTCACACTTTTAATTAATTGTGAACTTCTATAATTATCTATTTATTACTAAATTCACATATATGAAAGCGTGGACTTTTAAAATCAAATATACACGTCTATAATGTTGAGTTTTTTTTTCTTACAATTATAAGTGTGACAACACTTAAATTTTTTACACGTTTTTTATGAAGTGTAGATAAATAACATATTTTTTGTAGTGAAGTCTTGTTTCTGACTTTGTTATTAATTTGGTTTATTTTATTAAATATTTACAGAGTTTTTGCTTAAAGAGGGATATAGCTTGTGGCCAAAAGATTGAGGGCAAAAGTTGTAGGAGTTTGAAAGTGATGGCTTGGTTGTGAAGATTTCTAGTTTCAAAGAGGGCTTATATGTTTCGATGAACAAGGAATTATAAAGCAGAAAAAAGAGGCTCTAATACACAAGATTTGATTGGAGTTCTATTTTGAAAGATTTTGTAGCAGTTCCTATATGATTATTGTTCTTCTTCAGTGAGTCGGTTCATCTTTAATTCATCTGCTAGGTATGCAGATTCAAAACCTTCTTGAATTTTGTTTTGATTGTGGTTTTTTTAACAGAAATGATCTATCATAAGCCTCTTTTCGAGTTTATGATACTAGTTCTTTGAGGTTTTAAGTATTAAAACTGTTAAACATTTTTGAGATTCTAATTTTAACTTTTCCTTATTAAATAATGGTAATTTGTTAGGTCAAAGCTGTGACATTAGATTTGATAGAAAAGTTGAACCGGAAACTAAAGAACTCGCTAAAGCATAGCGTCCAACAAACTCTTATTATTATTTAGAATTGGGGTCTTGGTTAGTGATCTCTTGACAAACAAACTCGTTGACAGCAACGCTACTCGGTTTTGAATAATTATCGTAAAAGACAACAAAAACGAGCTATTTATTTGCAAACATATATTCACCTAAATATATGTATGTTCTGCCCACATTTCAAAGTGTGTATTCAAAGGAGAATATAGTGCATTTTATTTCGTAGTATACTGCTGTGTTCTTATCTTTTTGGTTATTCTTCACGTTTAATATGGCACCCACTTATACGTATACCAATTTCGATCTATTTCCTACATGGTATCAGAGCCTAAGGCTCGATCCAAACACCACGACCCCTCCTGCAAATACCACGAACACTTATGAATACAACCCTGTTGATACATATATATGTCGATGGAACCAAAAAACCGATCGAGTGTTTCAATTGCCTTAGAATTGGTCATTACGCAAATAAATGTCCAACAAAGAAAGAAAAACTCTCGAAAACAGGTAATAAGAAGGATTGGTCAGGGACTTTGAAGGCGATAGGAGAGGCAGAAGCATCTATCGCAGAAAAATCAAGTTCGAAGAAGAAGACTGCAAGAATTAACAATGAAAGGATTCCATCTGGTCTTGATCTATCGGAGTTTCAGAATGAAATTCAATCCTTCAAGAGAGGGAATCAAAGGGTACAATATCGAAGGAATTTATGAAATAACAATCCACTTGTATCATGAAGAATAAGGAATCAAAGAAAAATAGGGAGTTGAAAAATCTACTCAAAGGCTGGCGAAGATGATGGGCAAACTCAAACACGGAAAGTAAGATGTTACCGTTGTCGATTGATAGGACATTTTGCGTGGGAATGTCCTTCAAAATATGTAAAGAACTCGAACTACAAAAAGAAGGAACCTTTCACCCAAAGTCATGTTGATAGGCTTATAATCAATGGTGATTATTTGGTTACGGGATCAGATGTGAATGACTGGAATAGAACTTGGCATGTTAACACAAAGATAACACAACATTTGTCACCGGAGATGGATCTATTTGTCTCGATGAAAAAGATGGAAATGGTTAATGAAGAAAACGTTGGTTCGATCTCAGTACATGGTATAGGGGAGATCGAGTTGATTATGAAGGTTACAGTTTCATAGTTCCATATGTTGGATTCGCACTAGGAATCAACATAAATATTTTGAGTATGAAACAACTCATGCTCCAAGGTTTTGAAATTGATATACGAGGAACCGAATGCTCAATCAATCATATGGGAACACACCTTCAACATCCAATTTATGAACAACCGGATAGGGAAGATAGACTGCTTGAAATCAATAGAAAGAAGGTACAATTAAATCAAAAAACTTTTCATGATTTTTTGTATCTCATGTCTTTGGCAAACGATAAGAAAGTATGTAGTTCAAACGAAAAGGCGTTTGAAAAGAAATTTGAGGATGCTATCGAATGGTTCTTTGAAATGTTTGATGGACGAGAAATAACATTGCCACCATACCTTGCTGGTCTTCACATATCGCTACGGGAAGTTTATCAAGTTATAACCAATTCAGGAGGCTATGATTTGATAACAAAAGAAGGGGAATGGAATGGAATGAGATTGTGTTAAGTTTTGGATACACGGAAGAATACAGGGTTAACTTCAAAGACTTGTATGAACTATACTTGTCTTTACCGATAAATTTTTGTATTTTTGGCCATAAATATATTGGTCATTTTGAGAGTGAACTTAAAGTTGGTAAAGGCCAACATGGAACAAAGATAAATGGCTCATAGGGTAGTCATGGTCATGCGGACCCATATGTTCTTTCACTCAATTTGGAGCACGAGGTGCTGCCACTGGATTTGAAGATAAAGGAGAAGACCCTAAAGTTCAAGCATGTTACTCCAAGGTTGGTGAAGATGGAAGATGTTTTATCATCGTTTAAAGGTTGAAGATGGCGAAATGATGGAAGATGTTTTATCATTGTTTGAAGGTTCAAAATGAAGCTGTAATAACAAGATTATATAAATTAAAGGGGGGAATGTTAGATTATTATTTTATCTAATTTATGTTACTAAGATTGTTATGTTAAACACTAGTACTTATATTAGTATTTGTAATAAGTAGGATATACATATATATGGCGGCAGTTTGGAGGGAAGGCCACGGCCAATATGGCGGCTCTAAAACCAACAGCCACCCTGCTATAACCGCCGGCCATTCACCTATATATATGTATGTTGTGCCCACATTTCAAAGTGTGTATTCAAAGGAGAATATAGTGCATTTTATTTCGTAGTATATTGTTGTGTTCTTATCTTTTTGGTTGTTCTTCACGTTTAGTATGGCACCCACTTATACGTATATCAATTCCGATCTATTTCCTACAGTGTAATTTTTTTCACCAACCGTCTGTGAACTTTAAAAATTAATTACATCAATGGTTCTTGTATTATGCAATTTGTTTCGATATTGGTCTAAATTCACTTGAAAGGACAAAAGTTTCTTTTCCCTTTTTATTTAATCTTTTTTAAAATTCTAAAATCATATTGAAATTGTTGATTATGATTTAAATATTATTAATAAATAATTAAATAATAATTAAAATGTTAATTATTCTGCTAATATAATTAATACATTCTTGAGTCTTTTTCCTCCACCCACCACCATATACCATCTTCCTACCACCACGTGTAACCATTCACCACCATTTGCCACCACCTTCCACCACCACCACAGAAGAGTCAGAACTAGAATCTGAAACCATCATCCACCACCCACTACTGTCGACCACCACCCACTACTGTCGACCACCACCCAACGTCCCCTTTCTCTACCTCAACACAAAAATTCTAAAATCACACATACGACACCCAAAAAAAAGTTCATTTAAGATCCAGGTAGTTTTTTTGAACCATAAAAAGAAGAGAGAGAAAGGAGAAAGACGGTGACAATAGTCGACCACCACCACCGCCGTAGTCTATCTGCCCCATCAGACCATCATCAATGGTTGTTCCAGCGCGTATGTCCAGATCCAATGCTCTCTCTATTTCCTTCTGCTTCTCGAACTTCTTTTTCTAGATCTCTCTAACTCTTTTTCTCCCCATTGCACCATCGTTAACCATAGTCTACCACCACCACCGCAGGTATTTGTGTTGTATTTGTGTAGGTATGCTAGTGTGGGTGTTGGTTTTCTTGACTTTTGTAACCTTAACCCTGGACCTATAATACACACAACCATTGGTTGATTAAATTCCAAACGAGACCCTAGAGCAGGTGGTGGTGATGTGGCACAGGGCAACGATGATGGTGCTTGTGTTCTTTAGCGATTGTGGTCAAGAATGATGGTGATGTGACTAATATTGAGATAGATTGTGGTGGTGAGATTACAGCCCTATTTAGAGCCTCCTTGCTTTCTTCCTAAGAAAAGGAAAATTCAAGATCGATCGAGCCAATACAAAAATATTTTCGAGCATTAGAATTAATCTGTTAATAGAAACATCATACAATAAAACGCCATTCTTGTAACTTTTCTATAAAAAACTTGAATACATAAGACTTAGTTAAGGGTGGGAGATCGGAGACCTAATAGGTAAGCCATTGATCTTAGAGTGCATACATAATTTTTTTGTTTATTATACCCACAACCACAAAAAAGGACATTTAGGCTCAGTTTTGATAGAAGGTGGGGGGGGGGGGGTCGGGGGAGCTTGAAAGTCGAGGATTCAAGCCCAGTTAAAAAACTGGGTCTGAAAGTTACTTTTAAGCTTGGGTTTTATATAAAAAACCGGGTTGGAATGTTTCTTTATAAGGTTCAATTGTTTGCTTTTAAGCCATGTTATTTTGTTAATAAGTTGGGCTTGAATCTTTACAATGAAAAAAAATTAGTTTTTTGTTTTTTCTTGCTATCGTTGGCTAACAATATTCAACCCAACTAAGAAGGTGAATAAGAATCAAATATCATATATAGTAAATGTAACACCCATAAAAGTACCGTATAAATGTAAACTTTTTGAACATTTAAAACGAAGTTAATTTAGTTGTTATGATTACAAAATTAGTAGAAGCTTTAAAACACTTAACTAAACATGTGGTGTTACTTGGTGATTGGAACATACGATCATTAATAAACAAAATAACAAAAGGTGTTCTAACAACAATTCCAAACATGTCTTCATGGAGTTTTGAAAGAGCTTTATAGCATCTACCCGCCTCACCAACTATATCTATTAATTTCCTGCGGATACAAAACTATATAATAACAAAACCATTAGCTCATAGCTAGTGAGTGTACCGAAATCAGTTTTAGTATTTAAAACAAGTCATCATCACATATTTAGTTAACATGGCATCACAACTTAGAACATAAGATGCGAGGGGCAAGTCCACTAGACCTTGTATCTTTCATCATGGTCAATAAGTCCATATAGGGGTACGTCAACATCTCCTGTCAAGGTGGGGGAGCACAAAGCATCCACTATACAACGGTTGTCAGGAGCAAATGACTTTTTCCCTAAGTCCACTTGTGCTTGCTAGGTTCGGTGGTTCGTCAGCCCATTAAACCACATGGTTATAATGGTTACTTATCATTCCACTTGTACACCAATTCCACAACCACCAGAGTATCTAAGTTCTCATTTACTGAAGCCATATGAACCGTACACGTCACCTAATGGTAGGGAATAACAATGGAGCAAAACACTAGTCTCAATCACAGGTCCGGACCATAAAGTCATAATCATAATCGTAAGCAAGTTAAACTAAACACATATAACACTTAACTTGAAAGAAACATCGCATAGAATATCATGTACTCATAGCTTACAAGGTATGTGCATAAGCCTTTCAAATTATCGTTAGCATGGTAATAAATTACAACAATACACATTGATGCCATAAATTTGATATTACATAATAATAAAACAAGTATCATGACATAATAATTTATAAAACCAAAGTATATCCGCAGAATACAACTCAACTGAAGAAGTGATGATGATCACTTCATAGCAAAACCAACACCTAATCACTTGATCAAAAGTCCTATAGTTTACACACATAAAACCAATCTCAAATAAGTTAACCACTTTAAGATTTCTAAAGGGTACTAGCTCAATACTATGTTTAAACATTTTTTTCGGGTCTTAAAAGACTTCATTTTATCCCCCTATAATCATAAGAATCAATCCTCAATCAATTACTAGGTCAAAGGGGGTCAAAATTAGATTAAGTAGTTTAGGGTATCTCGATCTGCGAAAACATTATGCCTTGCGCTAGGAAAAATTCTTTGGAAAAAAGCTGGAAAGCGCCTTACGCGTAGCGTGCAGTTCTGCAACATTATGTTCTTTTCTTACTGCAGTTTTGCCACACGATTTCTTTTCAATAAAAACTTATTTGCAACATGTAAAAGACTCAAAATCACTACAAAACAAGTCTAACTTCAACACTTCACATTACTTTGATGAATTAAACATTAGTTCTCACAATCCTTCGCCAATTTGACCCATTTGTTCAATCCTTAACATATATATCAATAATATAAAATTCCCTTTTTGCAACATATAAAGGATTCACATACACCATAAAACAACTTTAACAACACCTTTTACCATAGCTTTGATGGATCAAAACCTAATTAACCATACAATTCTTCCAAAAATTTGACCCATTTTTTCAAGAATCACAACATGCAACAACAACAATATACTTTAAAATACATCTTTTAACACTTCAATTCAACATAAGAGTTGAAACTTGCTTGGTTCTTTGAAATTGACCGGCCCAACTTGAAATCTACCCAACACACAATTGAAATAGTGAAACTACTACCCAAAACCTTCAAATTTGAACCCAAAGCACACATGCATCAAGAGATCCCCTTGATTTATTCTCTTTCTCCTTTGAAACCACTCTTTCTACTCTTTCCGTGTCTCGATTTTTAACCGGCAACGAGATGGTTCTTTGAACGCCAAATAAGTCAAATATAACCTTATATTATTTTGACACTTTCGGTCCATCCATTTTCATTTATTTGCATTTTTGTCTACTAGCTTTTATTTGTAATAAATACTTAGATTTTTAAACTACAAAAGGCACTTGCTTTTTATATAACAATAATAATACTAATAATTTAATAGATAATACACACACACACACACACATATATATATATATATATATATATATCGAGTGTTACAGTAAATAATTAATGTTATCTTGAAATATTTCAAATTTCAAATACTACAATATAAGAAATGATATTATTTGGTCTATTGTAATATCACTCAACTTAAGACCACAGATACAAATACAATTTGATATGATCATTTGAAATTAAATTTAAAATCAATATAAAGAAATTAGCTGAAGTCTGATTTTTGTGGAGAAACCTATTTTCCAATTTTTATTTTACTATACAAATTCTTCATATTTTTTGGGTGATTGTTCAAGTTCTCTTACAAATGTGAGAGTGTGATCTACAAAAGTGAGAGTGTGATCTACAAAAGAATCATTCTTGACTTAAAACAAGGGACTCACTCTTATGTTTGTGAACGAACATGATATGTTATGTTTGACCACAACATGAGAAAATCTTATACCCAATTCAAACACATAGACATACTTTGTATTGTAAAATAATTGTCAAACATGGTTGTATGTTTTCACCATGATTAACAATTAGATATGATTACATAATCAAGGTTGGTTGATAGAGGTCAATCATAGTCCAACATAGTTAAATATGGTAACTCAAGATCAATCCCAAATCATACTCGATTTAAAATTGGTTGAAAGATGATGATCATAGTAATGACCTTTGTCAATAATCGTCGATCGCATTTTTAGTTGTTCATCACAATCTTACTTGCTTAAAATTGGTAAATCCTAGTTTGACGAGGTTGAAAGTAGTCAATTACAATTAATCACAATCATTCATAGTCATACTTGGATGAATGGGATAATTATAGTCGACCATCATTGTCTACTCCTAACATCTCATTCATTCTCAACCCATTTGCACTTGAACACCAATAGTTGAAACATCTTTCATGTAGTCGGTGTAAAATTTAATTACCTCCTCGGCAACATATCCTTCAATAATACTTCACTCGGCTGGACATTAATCGGCAACATATCCTTCAATAATACTTCACTCGGCTTGACATTGATTCCTTACATAGCCTTTTAGAAAACTCATATATCTCTCAAATGGATACATGTATTATAAAAGTACAGGTCTGCAAGCCTTTATTCCCCTACAATATGAGATACCAAGTGTACCATGATATAAAAAAAAGGGTGAAAATGCATCACCGGCTCACAGAGAATGACAATAATACCTCTTTTCTATAAATCTAGAACATCCACATCAATCACTTTTTAATGAATCATGTTGCAAAAACACAAGCAAAGTTTAGTGACTATATGCTGAATGCAATACGGCAATATTTCGTGAGTTGTGATAGGAACCATTTCTATCATTAAAATATGATAGTTGTGAGACTTCATACCAAACAATTTCAATTCTTTCATTGACACTAGAAAGAGAATTTTCTTATGCGGGCGATGTTTTTTTTTTGCACTATAAAGGAGTTATGATGCTTACAAGCTATAAGCATCATAAACTTTGCCACCCGAACAACACAATTCTTATAAGTCCTTAACTTATGGAGCCAAATACACAACAAACAACAAAAATTATATAAAAAGTGAAATATACAAAAAAAATTTAAAGACTATCTGAAATGTATAAAAAATATATTACCTTTGATTAAGTGGATACTTTGTGTAAAGTGTGAAAATGATTTAATGGATAAAAGTTCCATGGAAGAATTTAAGACCTTTTTTGGTGTATTGATATAGGTGAATAGAAGTAACGGTTGAGAAAAAAATTGAAGAGGAATAGATACCATAAAAACTAGCGTTACACATGGCTTTTATTAAGCAGCTGGGCCTAAATATGTGTGATAGTTGAATGCCCTTTAAAGGATTAAATGATATTATTTCGACCCAGTTTTAAATAAAAAACACCTCCTCAATGAATTTAAACTTTTAGACCATGTATGTTTCATAAAAAAGAGGGTGTGAAAGTGTTCATTTATTATAGGCGTGCAAATACTTGATATTTACATCCTATTTTCTTTTTTAAAACTAGGTCTAAATGTTTTTTTCAGACTTTCAAACACGGTTTTCTTTTGTTAAAAACAGTGCCTAAATACTAAAAAACGCTTGTTAGTCCTTTTAGCATAAATTTACATGTTTTTTTTAAAGAAAACTATGTCTAAATATAAGAGTTGAAAGTGTTTTTTGTAGTAGTGACATCCGAACCTAACTAGAGTGCATAATTTTGTTTTGAATTATACCATGGAAAATTTAAGGGTTTTTGTTGGATATGATCGGAATTTGACCAATTGGGCTTTTAGCCCATTTACTTCACGAATTCGATTGTAACTTTAATTAATATTACACTAACTTTATTTAATACATATATAAATATATATGTTAGGAGGATGCGGTTGAGATGAAATCAACACGATTGAAGAAAATATATTTTCTTTTCTTTTTCCATACGAAAGTATGAGAGGGAGGAAACCATATTGATTTTTCTTGTAACTTTTCTTTGTTTGTAAGTTTAGGTTATGTTTTGATTACTTGTGTTTTTATAACCTCCTTATATTTTTCCCACATAGTGATATCATCGGTTATGTCTGTGGTTTTAGATTTTGAAAAGATGTTCGCAAGTTTGTTAGATGAAGAGAAAGAAAGAAAAGATTCTAAAGCTCTCTCATATTCATCTCCATCTATTTAATAATATTTTAGAATAAGTTTTAAAAGAAGGCTCCATGTTGATCGGAGATAATTCGCTATGTAATATTTCTGGAATTGGTTCAATCTAGATCAAGATGTATCGTGGTGTTATTAGTTATTTGTCAGATATTCGACATGTTTCATGTTTAAAAAGAAATGTTATTTCTTTAAGTACTCCTAATCTTAAAGAGTATAAGTGTTATGGTAAAGGTGGAGTTCTAAAAATTTCAAAAGCAACCCTCATTGAGTTAAATGCTTATTGTATTGCTGAACAAAACTTTTATGGAGTGGTTTTGATTATTGATGTTCTGGTAACTAAGATTGAGCTTTGCTTAGGCTTAGTTGATATAATGATATGACAATCTAATTTGAAAGCATTGTAGGCACACGATGAAATTTTTATGATGAGAAGTTCAATGAAGGTTCATCTTCTTATTGGCTACAAGTATATATTCGTAGTTAAAAATTATTGGATATGATCCGAATTTGGCTAAGTGAGCCTTTGTTCCATTTCCTTCACAAATTGGATTATGATTCTAATTAATATTACACTAACTTTATTTAATACATATATAAATATATATGTTAGGAGGCTGCGGCTGAGATTTCCTGAGATGAAATCAACACTATTGAATAAAATATATTTTCTTTTATTTTTCCATACGCAAGTATCAGAGGGCGGAAACCATATTGATTTTTCTTGTAACTTTTCTTTGTTTGTAAGCTTAGGTTATGTTTTAATTACTTGTGTTTTTATAACCTCCTTATATTTTTCCCATATAGTGATATCATTGGTTATGTCCGTGGTTTTATCAATATTTGTCAGATATGACAATCTGACAAATATTACACTAACTTTATTTAATTAATATTACACTAACTTTATTTAATACATATATAAATATATATGTTAGGAGGCTGCGGCTAAGATGAAATAAACAGGATTGAAGAAATTATATTTTCTTTTCTTTTTTAATACGCAACTATGAGAGGGCGGAAACCATATTGATTTTTCTTGTAACCTTTCTTTTCTTGTAAGTTTAGGTTATGTTTTGATTACTTGTGTTTTTATAACCTCCTTATATTTTTCCCATATTGTGATATCATTGGTTATGTCCGTGGTTTTAGATTTTGAAAAGATGTTCGCAACTTCGTTAGATGAGGAGAAAGAAAAAAAAGATTCTAATGCTCTCTTATACTCATCTCCATCTATTTAATAATATTTTAGAATAGGTTTTAAAAGAAGGCTCCATGTTGATCGGAGATAATTTGCTATGTAATATTTCTAGAATTGGTTCAATCGAGATGATCAAGATGTATCATGGTGTTATCAATATTTGTCAGATATTCGACATGTTTCGTGTTTAAAAAGAAATGTTATTTCTTTGTGTACTCATGATCTTAAAGAGTATAAGTGTTCTGGTAAAGGTGGAGTTCTAAAGATTTCAAATGCAACCCTGATCGAGTTGAATGCTTCTTGTATTGCTGAACAAAACTTTTATGGAGTGGTTTTGATTGTTGATGTTCTGGTAACTAAGATTGAGCTTTGCTTAGGCTTATTTGATATAATGATATGACAATCTAATTTGAAAGCATTGTAAGCACACGATGAAATTTTTATGATGAGAAGTTCAATGAAGGTTCATCTTCTTATTGGCTACAAGTGTAAATTTGTAGGTAAAAATTATTGGATATGATCCGAATTTGGCTAAGTAAGCCTTTGTTCCATTTTTTTCACAAATTGGATTATGATTCTAATTAATATTACACTAACTTTATTTAATACATATATAAATATATATGTTAGGAGGCTGCGGCTGAGATGAAATCAACAGGATTGAAGAAATTATATTTTCTTTTCTTTTTTAATACGCAACTATGAGAGGGCGGAAACCATATTGATTTTTCTTGTAACCTTTCTTTGCTTGTAAGTTTAGGTTATGTTTTGATTACTTGTGTTTTTATAACCTCCTTATATTTTTCCCATATTGTGATATCATTGGTCATGTATGTGGTTTTAGATTTTGAAAAGATGTTCGCAACTTCGTTAGATTAGGAGAAAGAAAAAAAAGATTCTAAAGCTCTCTCATATTCATCTCCATCTATTTAATAATACTTTAGAATAGGTTTTAAAAGAAGGCTCCATGTTGATCGGAGATAATTTGGTATGTAATATTTCTAGAATTGGTTCAATCGAGATGATCAAGATGTATCATGGTGTTATCAATATTTGTCAGATATTCGACATGTTTCGTGTTTATAAAGAAATGTTATTTCTTTGTGTACTCATGATCTTAAAGAGTATAAGTGTTCTGTTAAAGGTGGAGTTCTAAAGATTTCAAAAGCAACCCTAATCGAGTTGAATACTCTTGTATTGCTGAACAAAACTTTTATGGAGTGATTTTGATTGTTGATGTTCTGGTAACTAAGATTGAGCTTTGCTTAGGCTTATTTGATATAATGATATGACAATCTAATTTGAAAGCATTGTAAGCACACGATGAAATTTTTATGATGAGAAGTTCAATGAAGGTTCATCTTCTTATTGGCTACAAGTGTAAATTTGTAGGTAAAAATTATTGGATATGATCCGAATTTGGCTAAGTAAGCCTTTGTTCCATTTTTTTTACAAATTGGATTATGATTCTAATTAATATTACACTAACTTTATTTAATACATATATAAATATATATGTTAGGAGGCTGCGGCTGAGATGAAATCAACACGATTGAAGAAAATATCTTTTCTTTTCTTTTTCCATACGAAAGTATGAGAGGGAGGAAACCATATTGACTTTTCTTGTAACTTTTCTTTGTTTGTAAGTTTAGGTTATGTTTTGATTACTTGTGTTTTTATAACCTTCTTATATTTTTCCCATATAGTGATATAATTGATTGTGCCGATGGTTTTTTCAAGTTAAATTTTAATGTTCTTATTATTTATTATTAATTTATTTGTATTTCGTTTATATGTAGTTCGTTAAATATATATTTATTTTACAACAATTTTTATCTCCATCCACAACAAGCTATATCTCTAGCTAGCTCTTCTATTCTCACCCCTTTCAACTTTTTTATTTTCTTCTAGTAATAAAGAATCACCTTTATATCTCTAGCTAGGTAGAATCGAGGATGGACCTGTTTTCCACCTTGTATCAATATGTGTGGTCCACTTAACACTTTAAAGTCTAACTAGCATTTTATTTGCGGAATATGTCGATGATAATAATAGTATTTGGTCAGCAACATGTTTGATTTAAAAGTATATTGTTAGGGTATGGACAGTATGATATTTACGGAATACGGTGTTAGGAAATAAGATTCGTTCAACAACATATTCATTTTCTGTTTTCTTAATTTCTCTTTTTTATAATTAACTATTTTATTAGTTTTTAAAATGGTTCTTGGAAAACAATAAAATAAGAATATATATATATATATATATATATATATATATATATATATATAATTATTAAGTAATTAGAGAGAGATAATCTAGCGTTAGAAATTCTATTGATGTAAGTGAATTAACCAAAGTTAAATTAGCTAAATGTTTGTTGCCATGTTTAAATGTTTAATAAATTATTAAAGCAATAATTGTCATAAATTAGTTGAGGTAACTAAGAAGATTAGGTGAAAACTCCGTATATAAACAGAGTGGATTGTTAATGTAATATTTTAATATTTATGGTGTGAAACTTTAAACATATAATAAATTCATATACCGGAAATATTAATGAAAACTGGAAGATGAAGAAAGAAAATTGATATACTCATAGATTTGTAAGGATGCTTGTTAGTGGAATTAAAAATTAAAAATTGATACGAGATATGATAATTGTTGGAAAAATTACCCAACATATTTGCGATGATAGTTGAATTATGAACTAGTAGAGTTTTGTTGAAGATTTTTTTTGAATGACATAAAATCCAATTAAGAAGACGGGTAAAAAGTTTCTACTTCAAATACGAGTTGAACTCAAAATTCACGAGTTAAGACTTTTAATGTAAAACTTTTCATTTGTTAGCAATTTTAGAAAACAAATGAGGATAATTAGTGGAAAAAATTGTAAAAGTGGAATGATGACATTATAACAATTTTCCTTCAAGATATATTAAAGATGATTGATGATTGATTGGGTTATTCACTACAAGAAAAATGGCTTTTTGCGGTGACACATTTTCGTCACAAATACCCTAATTGTCGCCCCAAAAGGTTTTTTGAGGCGACATGTCGCCTAAAAAAGTACGCGGCAAAAACTTTGTCCCTAAAACTTATTTGCGGCGAAAATTTTAACATTTGCGGTGAAAAATCATTAACATTGTCTAGGCCCCGTGGCCTTTTGCGGCGACATATGTCGCCTCAAAAACTTTTTGTCTCAAAAAGTCATTTTCTTAGTAGTGATTGTTGTAAATGTTTTTTTTTTTTGCATAAAAACTTATACTACTTAAAATTAAGTAGTTATAAATTTTTTAAAAGAAAGAGTATTAAATGCTTTATAATATTATATAGATTTATCAAGAATTAGGAGTACATTAAGAACGTTTAAGTGCGAGTCCAAATCCGATAATCATTCTAACTTAACAAAATTATGTATGAGATTTTGACAAGTACGCAAGATTTCATAAGTTTTTTTAATTGAAAAGCACGTAGCGGTTCGATTACATTATAATACTATAAAATAGCTTTTTTGTACAAAAAATAGGATGCAATATAAATCCAAATGAGAAACCGTAATATAATTGGGTCGAACCATCATATGTGTACACGGTTAGGATATGACTTCAATTAGTTTGGATAATGAAACTTGGAGAGAACAAGGTTTAGGGGTTTTTTCTCGGAGGGTGCACTGTGGTGCAATGGTGCACAATGTCTAGCATATAATTTGGGTAAAATCTTGTATTTTTTTTTGGCAAAGATAGCTTGTACGGAGGCCCATTTTTAGAAATTAGGGTTTTTAGGGTGCGCGCTAGGGGTTGATCAAGTCATATGTATGTCATATGTATATCACATGTGATGATTTGATCTTTACATATATGCGTTAATTTTAAACTTTAATTTAATTCTAACTATGACGTTTTACAATAACAAGAATCTTTTATGGGTGTTATTAACAATATATTCGATCACGCTCCATAGTTTACTTGTTAATATATCTCCTCACGTACAAGTAGCTACCACCTTTTGATTCTTGGACGAGTTTAGTTTGTTTCATTAAATAAGTTGTCAAAATTCAAACTTTTCATCCCACAGAAGTCAACTTTGTGGTTCTTGGAACACTTACTACTTGCATATAAATTACTAATTAACCTAATCCGGACAGTGAGTTGCAAACTACAAAATTATGCAAAATATGTCGCATAAAGTAGTAAATACATTTATGATCACGAGGCAATTATTCGAAGCAAATATTTAGTGTATATATATAACACTAGTAGTAACCGTTGTTTACAGTTTGATTTCTGATAATAAGAATATTACACGTGCTATAAGAAGGTATGATTTATGTTTATATATTATTAATTATTTGTACATATTGTTAAGTGACAAGATCGATGTTTATATACACATGCAGTATATATATATATATATATATATATATATATATATATATATATATAATGGTTTTTCAGGTTTTGCAGGGATGAATCTTACGGTCTTAGACCACAATGGCTTCTGTTTATGTCGTCATAAGGTATTAATTAATTACTTAATTAATTGCTTATATAAATGAAAGTTACTATATATATATATAGAGGGTAGAGATCAAGTAAAAAGCATTTTATGGTAAAAAGGGTAAGAGGCAACAATAAAAATCCTTTTTATTGATTAAAACTAGTTTTTTATCGATTTATTTTGATGAATCCAACATATTCATCACTATTTACAGAGCAAAAAAGATTTTCAAATACAGATTTTGAAACCAAAATTTTGGAATAATTTGTTAATGAACGAAATGCTTTCATCTAAAAAGTGATGAATATGTTGGATTCATCAAAAAGAAATCGATGAATAACTAGTTTTAATCAATAAAGATGATAAACTAACAATTATCAGTTGATGTATATACTAAAAAAATTATCATTAATCATCTCTTTTACATTTTTTACTTTAATTCTCTTTTTATTTGATCTCATTTCTATAAAAGTATATATTTATAATTCTTTTTGGTATATAATGTTTGAAAGAGATCGAGATTAAGTCATCAATCTATATATATAGTCTTCAAAATACTTATAGATTTCGAAAGGATCGTGTAGTTATATTAGTACACTCATACAGTCATACTAGACCAGATTATCCATATCTTTAACGTAAAATAATCAATAATTGTGAGATGCAGACGGTACGTATTTCGTATGCAAAATTTTCTCATGGTGAGTTATAAGTTGCAGAATTTGTAAATGAATATGTGAATATTGTGCGGATCAAACAACTCTTCCTTTTGATCATCATCCTCCACGTAACTATCTTCCTTTTCTATCTTAAGTACGTGAACATCCTAAGCCGCATACATCTTCAAATGATTTTTGATTTCTCAGACATATTCAATATTATGATTCTATAGTTCAAATGTGAAATTTGAAATATATATATATATATATATATATATATATATATATATATATATTGGATGAGATCAAATAAAAAGAAAATTAAAGTAAAAAGTGTAAAAGAGATGATTATTTGATCATTTTTCAGTATATATATCAACTGATAATCGTTAGTTCATCATCTTTATTGATTAAAACTAGTTCTTTATCAATTTCTTTTTGATAAATCCAACATATTCATCACTTTTTAGATGAAAGCATTTTGTTCATCAACAAATTATTCCAAAATTTTGTTTTCAAAATCTGTATTTGAAATCAAAAAGAAATTGATGAAGAACTAGTTTTAATCAATAAAATTGATGAACTAACGATTATTTGTTAATATATATACCGAAAAATGATCAAATAATCACCCCTTTTACACTTTTTACTTTAATTTTCTTTTTATTTGATCTCATCCCATATATATATATATATATATATATATCAAATTTCACATTTGAACTATAGAATCATAATATTGAATATGTCTGAGAAATCAAAAATCATTTGAAGATGTATATATATATATATACATATATATATTATACTCTTTTATAATACATTTAATTTTAAGTAACTTGACTAAAATACACTTTCTTAATCATTTTATTCTTTCTCATAATTTACTTTAACTTTAAAAATTCCTCTTTTTAACCATCTCTCTCTCTCCTAATTTACTTTAATTTTTTATCTATTAAAATATCTCTCTAACACCAAAACACCCTCTCACACAAACACAATTAGCAACCACATCAACATAATTTTTAAAATCTTATTAACTTCTCCTTCCTTATTTTATAAATATAAATCTTTTTCGTATTTTAATGTCTTTTAGATTTTATTTTTAAATTAATAAAATAGTTGATTGTACGATACTTTTTCGTGACATTGAATTACATGAATAATATATTATTATATTTTAAAAAGCAACATGATGTAAAATAGAAATTATTTGTCGTGGCAGCATTGCGCGGTTACCTTGCTAGTATATCTATACTACTATATAAACCATTTAACATTCTCTCTCCTCTTAAATTTTAAGACTTCTTAAAATTCAATCAATATAAAATCTTGACCCTTCATTTAATCTAAATTAATCTCATCCACTCAATTTTTAACTATTTTATTCTCTCTAATTTACTTTAACTTTTTATTCAAAATATGTTTTCTCATACTAACACAATTATCCACCCACATCAACATAATTTTTAAAATCTTATTAACTCTTCTCTTTATTTCATCAATATAAATATTTTTTCTTATTTTATTGTCTTTTAGAATTTATTTTTAAAATTAATAAAATAGTTTGATGTAAATAAAAGTTTTTTTTAAAAAAAACCGGACATATTGATGTAGAAAACTTTTTCGTGGCATTGAATCACACGAATAACATATCATTACATTCTTGAAAGCGACTTATTGTAAACCAAAAACTATTTGCCGCCGTATTATTGCACTGGTATGATGCTAGTATATATATATATATATAGTGAAAAATTCATTTAAGAACCATATTTATTGCGAGAACCAATCCTAGCCATCCAATTCACTCTCCTTCAATTGGATTGTCCACTAATGAATTCCTTACTTGCACTCTGTCACACCCAATCCCCTCACGCTCTTCATCCATGAATTTCGTTATCCAAAATGAATGGCTAAGATTGGTTCTCGCGGTTCTTGCGGTTCTCGCAATAACAGCGGTTATTAAATGAACCTTTCCATATATATATATATATATATATATATATATATGCAAAAATTCAAACAAGAACTGTTTTTAACACCATTAATAGAGTATTTTTGGTAATTCATATATTTACCCAACAGTGAATTATGTCCGGGTGACCCGTCATTAATTTGCGAGACTTGATTTTCCCGAAATAACCCTCATTAATGAGCCGCCAAAAAATCTTAGCCACTAATTAATTTTAATCAAGGGCTAAAATTGGTTCTCGTAGTTCTCGTACAAAAACAGTTCTTGTTTGAACAACTCCATATATATACATATATATATATATACACACACACACACACACACATATATATATATATATGGGGAGTGGTTCAAACGAGAACTATTTTTTGTACGAGAACAATTTCTAGTCAATCATTTAATTTCCTGTCTTTTTTATTTATTTTAAAGAGAAAAAGGTAGTATGGACATTTTTACATTACTCTCACTTTTTAAAACTAATATATCCATCAAAAGAAAAGGTGTTTGTTAGGAATCGGGAAACCCGAAACAAGCATTAGAATATGTGGATAATAATAAAGACAAGAAAGCACGACATAAAGATATAACGCGGTTCGATCGTCGGGATCACGACCTACGTCCACGAGCAGGAACGAAGACTTCTTTATTAAGTGAGAATGTATGATGTACATATAACTAAACCTAAGGCCTCTATTTATAACCAAACAATACATCAAATTCTTCCCTAATCCATATAGGAATTAATCATGACCATATTTAACAAACAATTCCATATATGCAAGATACTGGCGCTGCATGTCAAGCAAGAAACATAAACTTGCCAACCAAATGTACTACACGACGTGGAGCACACCCACACACGAGCTCCTTCGAAGGGCTCACACCGTGGGACCAAAGCCCAAGCCCAACTACATTTTGCTTGGGTTTCAATGCATTGTTGGACATTATTCAAGTCATATTCAACAATTTTTCCCTTACTTGAACTCTCTTCGACCGGTCAACGGAGATTACCAAAGAACCGTCTCCATTTCTGCCAACCTCCCCGAGGGGACTACCTCCTTTCTTGAGCCGCGAAGCCCGACACCACGTCACGCGATTTCACCTAAAACCATCTCCATCCGTGTCGTCTCGACTTCATCAAGTCATTTTTCTGCTCCAAGGACGGTACCACAGAACTGCTTTGAAGAACGTAAATACCACGTAGCAGCCTGCCCCGCATTATCACTCGAGCATCCTTAGAAACCTTCGGACCATTCCCTTTGCAAGAATATTCATATCCATTCTTCACCAAAGTTCCAAAAGAGATCAGGTTCCTCCGAAGATCCGGGACATACCAACAGTGCAACCGTCTCACCATTCCATCATGCATCTTCACCTGCACTATACCACTGCCATTGACATTCCGAATCCCATCGTCCCCCAGCTTCACTTTTCCATTCCATTCTTTGAAAGTAACGAACAGATCTCGTGAATATGCCATGTGATGAGATGCTCCTGTGTCTAAGATCCAGTTATCAGTAGGACTTTCGGTGCATATGGTCAATACCTCGCCTATGTCACCATCTCCATGAGCCAAGCTTGCATCTCCCTTGTGTTGTGGACAGTTTCTCTTGATGTGACCGGCCTCCTTACAGTGATAACACTTTATCTTTCGCGTGGATTTTGACTTAGAACGCGATCCACCCACACCACCTTCTCTGTCATGTGTCCTTCCTCTGCCCGCATACAGATTAGAATCGGACTCCCCCTCGTTAACATAAACTTTACGCTTGAGTTCCTTCGATAATATTTGCACGTAATTATGATATGTTTTCTATAGAAAACATCCTATATAATATGAGAAATCATATCATAATTACGTGACTAAAGAATCTACGTTGTCTTAAAATGGTTACATAAAAGTTATTTGAAGATAAATTTTATTGTATATCTGTTTTGTATAGCGAAACTTGCTGACCCAATTAAAACCATACTCATCTTATCAGTTTATCGATATCACTTCAAACCAGAACTGGAAGTATTTAAAAATCAGACTTAGCCGTGGTTGCACCACCACGGCAAACCGTTCTTGCAAGGTTCGATGTGAAATCACCTCCCCTCACTTGACCGAACCGAGACACAAATTGAATGGAAAACCATGGCGAACCCTGGAAAGCATGGACTGCTGCTCTGCAAATTATGTTCCATTATCACCCATTAGCTTCTTGGAGCGAGCAGCCGAAATTTATAGAGAACAGACGTCTGTGGTTTATGGGTCCATCAACTACACATGGCAAGAAACACACCATAGGTGTCTCAAGCTCGCATCTGCTATTAACCGTTTAGGGATTTCTCGCGGCGATGTGGTAAGAATATATATTTTTGGTTTATTTTCATGAGATAGGGGAAAATACACACACCTATCACACACAGTTAACATGGGTGGCCTTACTATGTGCTCGGTGCAGTGGGCACGACCAGGCTCATGTTTAGTAGGGGATTCAATTATTTTTCATATACACTAATGTATATAAGTCTAATTAATATTATAGTTTTCAAGCCCATCTAATAACAAATTACTCATAAACTGTTAGGGCAAAGAAACATTATGTAAACCATTTTTACTATCATTATTTTGTTTTGTTTTGTTTTGTGGTATACCCATTATCCTAAAAAAGTTAGCCTATAACCAGATCAACAAAATTATGTACCGAGCAAGTCTAAGTCTATTTTGTGATGGTTATTGATATAATAATTATCGTATTATTAATAAATTTCACTTTATAAAATACTGTATTTTTAGAGGGCCTATTTATATTGCACATGGCCTTCGAAATCAATGGACCGGCATTGAGACTTAATCTTATGTATATGGAGTGCAGGTAGCAACGCTAGCACCAAATGTCCCTGCAGTGCTAGAACTTCATTTTGCAGTTCCGATGGCCGGAGCCATAATTTGCAATCTCAACACACGTCTAGACCCAAACACACTTTCAAATCTTCTCAAACACTCGGAAGCCAAGATCCTCTTTGTAGATCACAAACTATTAAAAATGGCCGAGGAAGCGGTCGATATTCTCAAGAACGCTCACTCAAATCTTCCTCTACTTGTTGTAATATCGGAACCCAATTCACAACATGATGAATACAGTCGGTTTGTGGAGAGTGGAGTCACCGACTTCAAGATAATCCGGCCAAACAACGAATTGGATCCTATAAGTCTAAATTATACCTCAGGCACGACATCAAAGCCAAAAGGTGTGGTTTATAGCCACCGAGGTGCTTATCTGAGTGCGTTATCCTCGGTTTTTATCCGCGGAATGCGAGAGATGCCTACATACCTTTGGTCATTGCCTATGTTTCACTGCAACGGTTGGTGTTTCTCGTGGGGTGTTGCTATAGTCGGTAAGAAATTAAAAGGTTTTCATATTAATTATGAAAATTAAAAAAATACAACAAAACATTGAACATATATATCTTTATGCATTTTCAGGTGGCACAAACATTTGCCTCCGACGTTGCGATCCTAAGGAAATATTTGACAGTATAATTCTTCACAATGTCACACATATGGACGGAGCCCCGACTGTCTTGAACATGATCGTGAATTCTTCGGAGGCAGATCGGAAACCGCTTCCACACACCGTAGAGATCCTGACCGGCGGTGCACCTCCGCCTCCGACAATTCTTTCAAAGATAGAGAAGCTTGGATTTCATGTGAATCACATTTATGGTCTCACCGAAACGTACGGTCCAGGAACTTTTAGCTTGTGGAAACCTGAATGGGATCAATTGCCGCGCGAAGAACAAATGAAAATTAAAGCAAGACAAGGAGTGAAACACTTTGCTATGGAGGAAGTTGATGTAAAAGATCCTATCACAATGGAGAGTGTAAAATGTGATGGGGAATCAATAGGGGAAGTTATGTTTAGAGGTAATACGGTTATGAGTGGATACTATAAGGATTTGACAGCCACCAGCGAAGCTTTCGCCGGTGGTTGGTTTCGAAGCGGCGATCTTGCCGTTAGACATCCAGATGGGTATCTGGAGGTAAAGGATCGGCGTAAAGATATTATTATTTCAGGTGGTGAAAATATATGCACGATTGAGGTTGAGACAGTGATTTACAGTCATCCGGCCGTTCTCGAGGTGGCTGTTGTTGCTCGGCCGGATGACCATTGGGGTCAAACTCCGTGTGCGTTTGTGAAACTGAAAGATGGCGTTTGCATTGATGGTCAAGAAATTATCGAGTATTGTCGGGATCACATGCCACACTTTATGGTACCTCGTACTATTGTTTTCAATGATCTGCCAAGAAATTCGACTGGGAAAGTACAAAAGTTTGTGTTAAGGGAGAAAGCCAAATTGATGGGAAGTTTATCTTAATTAGGAGGGATGGACTTCTATGAAGTGTAAGTCGGTTTGTGTCAAGTCTGTATTATACTAAACTCATACTCCATTGTACTATCACTCGTTAAACATACATACAAAAAAACTTTTCTCAGTGTACTCGATCAACTCATGCCAACACCAGGGCGGTATTAATCATGGTACGATCGAGGACTCGCAACCGAACACTTCTGCCTCTTCGTGTCCCATAACCATATGGTGTAATATACACATAGTATGTAATGTAACGTCATACTCCACTGTTCTAAAATAAGTATGTTAACCTTCTATTTCAATTCATCACATAAAAATTTTCTTACGATATAATTTGTCTAGTTTCTTATCTTAATTTAGCTGTATGTAATTACAAAACTGCATAAATACTCCCCTATGTTTTCACTGCCACTGGTATCTTGCTTCACTGTCATCCCTTTCTACAGCATCCCCCTCGATCCCAAGTCTATTGTAATTGTTAACGGTCGGTGATGGAGACAAGCAACAAGCGCCGATATCGGAGTTGTGATTCTAGCCAAATCAAAGGTGGAGAAGGAAGGGTTGGAGAGATTGAAGAGTTGGATCGATTTAATGAGTCCACGATGGCGATTGAGAATCTTTGGATGGAATAAATTTCCAACAAAGATGGGAAATTGTTCAACATTTATATATTACGACGAATAAATTCCAACCGGATGGAAGATTAAACCAATGCCACTGAGATACAAGGAAATTATCTACTTCATCATCCGACTTCATCCGACTAGTTCTGAGTTTGAATTCTAGGCAACCCATGTTAAATTCTAAAGCTAATTACATAAATTGTTGATTTGATTATCATTGAATTTTATTTTTACTTCTTTGATTTTAAAATTATAAAAAATAATAATTATGGTTGTTCTTTTATTTTACTTTTATTTATTTAAGTTAACAAACACTAACTTTGCGGTTAAAAGAGCTCATGTGCATTGCATGCACATGAGGTATTATAGACTTTGGCCTTCATCACTGTTACCAAACATACCACTTTTATATTTAAATAATTAAAAAGAATAAACTTATCATTTGCAACCCACTCTCTCTAACTCTACACAAATCCTCTATCTCTCGACTGATGCACTCTCTGGACAAACCGCTGTTGCTAGCCACCTTCCTGAACCCCAACCATCACTGCCCGACCTCTGATCTCTATCTCCCTTCAACACACACACACACTACCCCTCAAAACTCTCTCCTCCTCTCACCATAAGACCAACGCCGGTGACATACTTTTACACTGTGTTTTCGAAGTTTAATTTGGAGAGAAAAGAAGTGATTAGGATGGAAATAAAAAAAATTTGTGTTTCAGAATTATTTGAAGGGAAGAAGAGAAAAGATTTGAAAGAAAAGTTTGGTTAACTTTCTCTCATAAACTTTCTTCTCAAAAGTGAGAGGATTTGGAAGGAAAGGAAAGGAAAGGAAAACCTATATGATTTTTTATAAATAACTAAATTACCCTTAATCATAATAAATAATTTTAAAAAGTATGGACATTACTGTAAAATGACCCTTTTTCTTTCTTTCATTTCCAATTTAGGAACACAAATTTATGTCTTTTTTTTTCTAATTTCATTTCTTTTCTTTCCAAGGTGGGAACATGAAAATTCAAAATCATTATCCTTTCTTTTCTCTTCTTTTCTCCCATTAATTTTATTTTCTTTCCTTACCGCCACCGACACTCAAAACTCATCATCTTTTTCATACGTTTGATTTAATTCTTTGAGGACGCGTTCGATTTTGTTCATGCGATTACTTGTTTTTGTTCGATTAGGGCTTTGTTGTGGTTCGGTTTACTCAAACAAGTATGCAATCTGTGTTGGATCAATTTCAACCTCGTTTGAGTTGTGATTTAAGGTTTCGTTGTGGCTCGATTTACTCAAAACAGGTATGCAATCGAATAGTTCCAATGATTTCATCTTCATCTTCATTCTTTTGTGGTTTGATTTAATCAAAATAGAGGGTTGATTACGGTTTCTTTATGGTTTGATTTATGTTTAAGCAATTTATGGTTTCTTTGTGGTTCGATTATTCATTACATTGATCGATTCATGTTCAGCTTCATTTTCTTAGTTCATGTGGGTGAATTGGGGTTTGAAATGATATTCAATAAAACCAATCGAATAGGTTTCATCCAAAGGAATGAAAGATCTGAGGGTTTGAAATGGCAATTTTGTTTTGAATTATTAGCGGGTAAGAAAGACAAACCTTGTTTGGCAATAAGCATAACGGCCAAAAAGTCTATAACACCCCATGTGCATTTCACATGGGGTGTTTTAAGGGTGTGTTTGGTATAGAGAATGAAATTGCAGAGAATGATAGTAGAGAATAAAATTGCAGAGAAAGAGAATTAGTCTGGAGAATATGAATTGACTCTTTTGTTTGGTAGATTTCAGCTGAGAAATGTAACAGATAATTATATCTCTTGTTTGGTATAAGAAGAATACAACAGTGAATTCTTCCGGCATAAATCTGAAACGAGTATACGTTTTTTTGAACCATAATGATAACTCATATTTCAAATTCAAAAGGTAAATTACAACAGTCACACGATTACAACCCGTTCATCATAATTCAAAGACTCGGAAATTAAAAACTACATATACTAAAACTTAAACATGTTTATATCAATAAAACTTGCAGCATGCCACACCCATTTATTAGAATTCATAGACGCAGAATCCATATTATGACCCATTCATAAGCTAATTCTCATAGCATATCAATCCAATTGCATTATCTTCCAAAATGATCAGATTATCCAATAGCCTCTAGAAACAAACAAAACACATTAACTAGACAAACCAATACAAATTCTGAGAATTCAAAACTAGGATCTGATCTTAATCAATACAACAAATCATTAATACCAATTATTCAATAATAATGATTCAAGATTACCAATAAATCAAGATTCAAGAATACCAATCAAACAAGTAGGATACCTTTGATGACTAGTGTAACAGCACTTAACAAAACAGTAAATTTTTAGTAAATTCAAGTTTTTAATATGCGTGGGTCCTTTTGAAAATCATAAACCATCCGATTATGCAGCGGAAATTTAATCCGAAAGTTAACATCACATATTTACAACTCATAATTATGAAACATCTTGTTTGGTGTGACCTAACAACAACAACCGACCATAAATAACATATTACATCATACAGAAAGTGTTCCATCCCAAAAGTACATACACCCAGCAACAGGCAACCCCTCTCACCAGGCGCCTAATCCTTATCTGTAAAAATGGTCAACGCAGCAACATTAGCTACATAAAATAGCTAGTGAGTACTAACTTATCACAAGCATCAATAAAGAGAGTCATACAACACAGAGGTAAGCATTCAATGCTATCCTATCAGATTGCGGTGTGCTGACAAGATCAGTAAGAGTCATATCTGGCAGGATAGTCAGTCCCGCTCAAGAGGCAAACCGGGGGATCAGACATAACCAACCGCGCCGGTGGGGGAGCGTATAGCAATCCGCCAAACATCGTTTACAACATCATAAGCAACATTAGGCCCGAAAGCCTCATCTTTCTCAAGGAATGGTGGTTTTGCAGAACCTAGACTCGGTATGGGCCCTCGAAGGTCTCAAGGAATCCGGCTACAACCGGCTGACCTCAACCAAGTAGTGGGATCCAACTACAACCGGCTGATCACAATCTCACTAGCAGCGGTCCGCGGACAATTCACACACACATACATATGATCCAATCAGGATCCATCAATTAGCATGCATATTCATAAATTCAACAATGTGGATCCAATCTGGATCCCGTAACACAAATATCATCAACTTTAACTAGGCGGCTCCAATTTGGATCCGCTGGCATGCATTTAACACATGTTCTACAAGTATTAAGGATGGCATATCGCATTAACAACAGGGTAAAGCTAACACCTTCATTCTTAAGCATACCTGCAATAGAAACTTCAACATACATCATGCTATCATACTAAATCAATCAGATTAGTCAATTAGCAAGAAAGTCTCCCTCTATTGAGACTTATGAAAGAAGTCACTCACTTGTGGAGTTTATTATAAACAACTATTTGGCTCCGGATCTGTTAACGCGTCAGGTTCACCTAAAACACGTTGTTATCCGCGTTAAGCGTTTAAACACAAGAGGTTCTATCACTAGAATACATACAAGAACCTTCTAATGTTTATAAACATCATATAGTAACTTCATATGAACCAGTGCTACATATGCCTTAAAAATACTTAACAACAAAAATAGTCCATCCTGATTTTCACCGGACGCATCGTGTTCTAAGCAAAAGTCGGTCCACACATGCGATAGTCGGACCACACATGCGATAGTTGGACCACATATGCGATAGTCGGACCACACATGCGATAGTCGGACCATCCATGTGACAGTCGGACCGAAGGGTCAGATTAATGAAAGTTTGATGGGTTATAAAGTCGGATGAACAAAAGTCAGATGAACATGAAGGTTGCACGGATTATCGGGAATGCGTCGCGTCCCCTTATTTGACGCATCGCGTCGCGCGCAGACCTGCATATCATCTTCTTCTTGTTCATCTTTCAGCCGACTTATTTCTTAAAATATCTTTTTCTTAGATTCTGACACCTATTAGAATCACTTCTAAAACACTTTAAAACTTCATATATCACTCATACAAACATCATAAACTCATTAACTCCAATTAAAACCATCAAACATACAAAACCCACTAATCAAGTGAGCTTCATGTGTTCAACCATGGAGTTCTTCATATCAACATGAATTTCCAGCTGTAACTTAACACATAACTAACATCAATCATGCTTAAACTTCAAAAGAAACACATACTTACCTTCTTTTGATTCAACAACGCCAAGATCTTCAAAGCTTCTTTCAAGAACTTGAGAGAGTGTGTGTTTGTGTGTGTTTTTCTTTGGTTTGACTTTCCTATTCAACTTTGAGTATTCGTAAATATCTTAAAAGGACAGAACCACCTTTGGTTCTCTTTTTCAAAATATCAACAATTAATTCTAATTACATTATATTAATCAACAACTAATAAATATATACATTTCATTACATACTTAATCAACTAAGGCTTTGTTTGTTTTTTTAAATAAGGTCTTATTTTAAAGAAACGTCTGCGGGTGCGCAGACGTTTCTGATAAGCTTGTTTGTTTTTATAAAGAAACGTCTGCGCGTCCGCAGACATTTCTAATAAGGTTGTTTGTTTTTTCGCAAACATAAGACCTTATTCTGTCTTATTTTTGCTTATTTTGAGAAGCTAAAATCTATAGCTTTTTTTCGCAGACCTTTTCAATCTTAAGATCTTCTAAACTACATCTTCTCCTGAAGACATGAATTAAGACATAAGACATTTATGTATTCAAAAAACAAACAACACCTAAATTTCATATATGTTTAAAGAATCTACAGAGAGTGGGAGATGATGGAAGATACCGAAGATGGAGAGAGAGAAGAAAGAAACACACACGGAGAGAATGTGGAGAGAGACGGAAACATACCTTATGGTTGTTGGGCGGAGATGGGTGGAAAGAAACGAAGCCCTGGCAGTTGGGGTACACACGGTGAGAAGCCCTAGTGGCGGCGTTACACACGGAGCCTTACCAACAGAGACGGTACACACTGAGCCCTAGCAGTGGTGATGGTTGACACGCAGGCGAAGCACGCAAGTGAAGCCTTAGATGGTGAAGAATGGAGAGAGACGATGGTGGAGAATAGAGAGATGAGGGTGGAGACCGGAGAGAGACGAGTGTGTTGAGCGGAGAGAGACAAACTAGAGGAGGAACCAGAGAGATACGAGGGACTGGGATACGAAAAGAGGGACCGAGAATACTGAGAATCAGTTCCCACCATTTTTTTAGATACGAGGGAGAAAGGGAAAGGATTTTTTTCCGGACGTACCTTTTCTTTATTTAAACAAATAAGAGAATTGTTTCCTTTTCCCTTTCTCTACCCTCATTTCTCTCTACCACACACCCCTAATAGTCAAAGTCAACGTTTGTTAGTGGACTAAATATGAAACAAAGTGACAATCATGATACCTATTTTCGTAATTTGTAAAGTAAAAGGACTATAAATGAAATTTAGTGACAACCACAATTATCATTTATTTATTAAACCCTAAGTTCTATTATATGTATAGCATATATAAATGATCTTGAATTAGTTACTCCTTTTGATATTTGATTTTATTTTGAAATACGAAAAGATAATATAGGATAAGGGTTGGTTTGGGTTGTACTAGAACCTTACATTCTAATAAAACGACCTCCGATTCAAGAAAGCCTGTATAGAGAGAGATCCGTTAAAAAAACATATAACAAAATCCTTACCGTATGTAACTTATTAAAAAAAAGAGACATGTATGTTCAATTACAATTATAGAAGAGTTAATTACACGGTTGGTGCTTTACGATATGCTCAAATCACGCTTTCGGTCCTTTATTTGAAAATCGTGCAATTTCAGTCCTTAGTTTTTAAAAGTTGAACACGGATGGTCATTTAGTTGTTAAAAATGTTAAACTTTTTTAAAATACCCATTTTACCCTTTACATAATTGGTCTTTATTAATTTTATTTAATTTTAAATCATTTAAGAATCATTTTATTATTAACAATAAAAATAAATTATACTTTTTTATTTAGATTTCCCTCACTCTCACTCTCACTCTCACTCTCTTACTCTCCGCCACCATGTTCTTCTCTTTCTTTTTTTAAAACAAAATGTGTGTTAGTGTGTGTATGTATGTGTTTCGATCCAATGTTTGTGTGAAATGTTTTTCATCTAGGCGTTTATGTGTGTGTGTTTAGGTCTCAAAATCAGAGTTTGTACCATCATGGTCCACACCATCAACTACTTCCAGACAACCAATCTTGACACAATCAAAACCAAACCCTAAATCTTCTAAGCACTGAAATTCTAGATATGGGGAAGCAAAAATCAAACACAAAGAAAGAGTAGGGAGAAAGAGAGAGAGTAGAGATGTAAATTTCTTAACACACACATGACGGTGACGAACGAGAGAGGGAGTAGTCACGACGAGGTGGCTACGACGGTCGTCGTTTGATGGTGGTAGTCTTTGTAGTGGTGGCGGACTCACGGTGGTCGTGAAAGTTTCTATCTGAGACGGGTTTTATCATGATGGCAATTTTTAGTGATGATAGTTTTGCGGTGGTGCCGGTGGCCGCTTAGAAATTATAGTTATACTATGTTGTGAGTTAAGATTGTAATTATTTTTATTTATTAATGACAAAAGTCGATTGATTATTGGACTTGCTTTTTACCTAGTGGATATATATATGTATATATATATATATATATATATATATGAGATGGGATTAGTGGACTAACCTCACATTTTAGAACTTGGGAGGGGCTCAAGTGAAATTAGAAAAATTGGGCTTTAGTCATTACAAAGGGAGTGGGCTTGTCCCAAGAATATATATATATATAAAATTAGGGCACAACCCCAAGTTCTTTTTACTGTTCCATTTATTGTTCATACATGGAACATAGTGAGTGTGTGCTTGTCTTGGCTGTGCACTGCCAAGAAGAAAGGAGAACAAGGAAATCAAGTGGTGAGCTAACCCATCAAGAAGCTAATCAGGTAATGCATGATAATCCTCTGTAACTGAATCCACTTAGAATTCCTGGTATGAAAAGAGATTAGAGGGTTTTCTATCAAGGGTTTTCACTCCCTGGTTGTGTTCATACATCGACAATAGGTTAGGGGTCAAAACCCACAACAAGAAATCGATGGGTGATGTAAATAGTCATATATGTATCCTTATGCTGCTAGTAACATTAACAAATCAAGTAGGTGTAGTTGTAGTCGATTTTCAAGCCTGTAACTCTGTTTTTATGCAAGAACCAAAACCGAGAGCAAAAATGGGCATTAGACCTACTAAATCTTGATGTTAATCTAATTAATTGGAATGGGTGTGTTGATATGTTTTATGGAATCTATAAAAACTAGAATTCCTTGATTTGGCTGTGTTTTAAAGAGTTTCAAGAATTTAAGTTCGACTGTGTGTATGTATGTATGGTCCGACCAAGAGGAGCGTTGTGCGACTTCGGGATGTGTCCGACTTGACGATGGTATAACTTAGTGGGTTGTGTGACTTAGTGAGTTGTGCGACTTAGTGGGTTGTGCGACTTATTAGGTGGTGCGACTTAGTGGGTTGGGCGACTTAGTGGGTCGTGCGACTTACTGGCTGTGCGACTTTGTGGGTTATACGATTTAGTGGGTTGTGAGAGTTAGTGGGTTGTGTGACTTAGTGGGTTGTACGACTTAGTGGGTTGTACGACTTAGGGTGTTGTGTAACATAGGGACTTGTACTTTGTATTGATTAAGTGAGACATGTTGTAGGTCCTTGCTGTCGGATTCATTAACAGCACAACCTTACAAATTTCTGTTATTACTGTGTCACGGATCAGGTGAGCTTCACTAACTTATACATTATGTTGCGATACGTGCTCTTATGTGATATTGTGACGATTATTCGCGTGAATGGCATGTTCGTCTTAGTGGCATGTTCGCCTGAGTGGCACATGTATAGTAATGTGTATTACTATGTGTTGTGATATAATGTATGAGTATTGTGTGCTCACTAAGCCTCGTGCTTAACCCGTTGCTGTTCATTCCTTTCGGGACCTTCGCGTGTTAATAAGATAAGGCTCCCGCGTGACACTTGCTTCCACACAAATTTACAACTCTGATTTCTATAAACAAATATGATTAAATGACTCGTTGATTAAACATTGTAAGTCCCTTGTGTTGGGTAGAATATTGACATTTACTTGTATTGAACAGCAGTTATTTGATTTTCTGTAAGAAAGTGAAATTATATATGAATTATTACAAAAAAAATAAAAAAAATTGGGGTGTTACAGCTGCGGTAGTGATAGTGGGGGCCTCCTAAAGGTCGTTGCCATGGGGTGTTAGCTGGAGGCACTTCGCCTCAGGAGGTTCCTTACCATGTAATATTGAAAAGGGTAAAATATATTTTTTAAAACGTTTAACCCTAATTCCATCAAAGTTAATAGACAAAGGACCATCCGTTCAACTTTTGAAAATTAAGGAGTGAAATTACATGATTTTCAAATAAAGGACCAGAAATCTTAAAGGATTAACCGTGTAATTAACTCATTATAAAATAACCAAAACTTTCAAACCAAAACAATTTTATTAAAATATTCTTCCTAGCAAACTTAGACACCAAAAATAGAGTGAATTTAGAAAACCTAAAAAAATACACCAAAATAGAGTGAACTTAGAAAACCTAAAAAAATACACCGAACAATGATTATACAATGAACATCATTAAAAAGTCCAGAAACATGAGCGTTCACTAGTAAATATATCCATGAGTTTGTATATAATTAGGTTGTCAATTTGGGTCGGGTTCAGATCATTTTTGTGTCGGCCGAATTTCGACCTATTTATTTTTGTGGCAGGTTCGGATCATGTCGACCCATTTAAGCCAAATGTGATCAATGCTCTTTTTTAGTTTTCGAATACGGTTTTCTGTTTCGAGTGCGGGTTTTTAGCTTTTTTTTAGTATGGTTTTTGAATTCGGTTTTCAAATAAGTCTTTTAAACAACCGAACAAAATTATAACAATTATAAAACCAACCAAAATAAAAAAATAAAAAAATACCAACCAAAATGTCAATATCATTACTGTTTTAGTCAAAAATATCAAATATCTAACACTATATAATAGTGTGGTAGTAACTTTATAGTTAATAACTTAATACAAAATAATACCAACTACCAACTAGTGAACAAACCATTGATTAAGCAACCTAAAGGAAATTATCCAAAGTTAAAAACACTAATTTAGACTACTTGAATTTGTAGACTCACACCTAGCCGCATTGGTTTTGTCAACGTAACTATCCAGAGCTAGGATATTTAATTTTGGACAATTTCATCCAACTTCCTTTGCGTCACAACTGCATATAAAAAAGATAATTATATAAAATACTAAACACTTATAAAAAGTAATAAATTAAAAAAGGCTTTATACTTTACATGTTCCTCCAAATCTCTTGTGCATATTAAGGCTTCAACTGTAGCCGGAGTCATTGAGCTACGATATTGATCGAGAATTCTATTTCCAAGGCTAAAAGCCGAGGCAAAAGCAACCGTAGAGACATGGATACAAAGAACACCCCTAGCTAACTTAGATAAATCTGGATATTTATATTGAGACTTCCAAAATTCAAGCACATCAAATTCAACGATACTGTCCATAGAAGGCTTGTCGAAGTACAATTCTAATTGACTTCTTTGAGTATTACCAACACAATCACACTCATTACTCTTGAATTGTTGAAACTCCTTGTAAAATAAAGTAATAAACTACCTAACAACACATGAGACATAAATTTTTAAAGAATAATATATAGTTACATACTTTCTTATATAGTTACATACCTTATGTATCAAAGATGAAACTTTGATTTTCCCACTTCCTTGACCGACATGGGTGTCGTTGCTATTTCTAGGACGTGTATAAAATGTTGCATTGCTAGTTGAAGTCTTCATATGTATACTCATCAAAAAGATTAAAAAGTGTGGTCTTAATCTTTGACAATTCTAGCGTACGATGAGCGTAAAATTCTGCATAGCTAAATTAAGAAATGTAAACTTGTAACGGGGATCAAACACCACGGCAATAGCTAATAAAATATTGAAGTCCGACCAATATTTCTTAAACTTTTGAAACATTTGTTCAGCTATTTTCTTCATGTAAGATCTGGACTTGTAAGTTTTTCAACCAATGTCAATCGAATTAAAAAAGCTTGCAGGAAAAACAAATTGGTTGTAGGATAATGAGATCCAAAAACAGAATTAGTGGCATCATAAAAGATTTCAAGAAACTTAGAAATCTTTTCAACTCTTCCGATTCTTCTTGAGTGGGGCAACTTTGATAATTTGAATATGTCAAATGAAGATAAATAAAAGCCTCACGATAATAGAGAGCGAGCAACTGAAATAAATAAGATAATTATTTTATTAAAACAATGTTCAATTGTTCATAAAACAAATGAAAACCAAAAGTATCAAATTTACTAATATAATGAATTATCTAAGAAAAAAAGTTAAAGTACCTAAAATCATAATATATGTTGAATTCCATCTTGTTGGAACATCTTGATACAAGCCTTTACTGTTGTCCAAAGATATTTCTAAATACATTGATTAAACTTGATTTTCCTTGCATGTTGTGATATACTTTATAGTATATCTTATCTTAGATACCGCACTATCAATTTCTTTTAAACCATCTTGTACAATTAAATAAGAATATGCGCACAACATTGAACATGAAAGGATCAAATTATTGTTGGAAGTGAGATTCTCTTTAGATATAGAACACAAGTATCATTGGCGCTTGCACAAGAGTGATAAAAAATAGTTTCTTCTCTATTCCCCAATTTTTTTTTATTAAAGAAAGGATCTTTTCGTATAAAGTGATCCCACTATGTGGAGGAGGGAAATAAGAAAAATTTAGAATTCTTTTCTGCAATACCCAATCGCTATCCACATAATGTACGGTCAAACTCAAGTACCCGTGAGTCGCAATAGATGTCCATGCATCTAAAGTCAAACAAATTCTACTCGGACTTGCAACCAACTCACCACGAAGTCTATTCATCTCTTTTTTATACATCTATATAACATCAGACTTTGCGGTGTTTCTACTTATATGAACAACTTGTGGTTCTATATAGAAATACACATTCCTAACGCTTTCATATTCTACATAAGAAAAAGGCAAATTATGCCTAATAATTGAATGCACCAACTCCTTATACTTCTCTTGACTAAAATTTGAGTTAGTTGTAATCAAAGATCCATGGTGTGAACTAATCATGAACTGTTCAACATCCCTAGTTGTTTAGGGCAATTTTTTAAGTGACGATGTAAATTATGAGTGCCATTCTTACTTCTAGCTAGATATCTTTCGCCACATTTCTTGCACTCGCAATATAGGGGTTGACCCGTTTGTGATGGGATCATAGAAAAATCTTTCTAAATTTCACAAGCAAGTCTTGGTTTTCCTCTTTATATTCTCCCAATGCATTTCGGATTGGGTGGGTTCCAGAGTCTCTTCATTTAAATCATCACCGTCACTACAATCATCAGGTGCGTTATTTTCTTATATCGTTGCCATGATTCTCCTATAACAATACATTCAATTATTAAAAGAGATTATTCAAAGGTAAGTTTATAACCCTCTTAACTACAACTCTACAAATTAATTACCATAATCTAATCAACTATTAATCAATAATCATCATGATCAAAAGTTCAAAGTTCAAACCAATTACAAATTCATGATCTAGCATTAGCCCCCAACGGTTAATACTTAATACTTACACATCAAATGTAATGAATTGCAAATAAGTGTAGGAAACAAAAGCATCAGTTAGCGAGTTACAAATTTAACTAGTTAAGGTAACTTAAAAAATTGAAAAGATACACAAGTTACCATAATCTAATCCCAAATCCTACCCAAAACATCATTGTAATAAGTTTAAAATTTCAAAGAAGATTATGCATTGTGCTTCCTTGTCAACAAGCATATATTATATATATATAGGTTCATACAAAAAGTTTCTTATTTGCGAATAGTGCGAGAAACAATCTGGGCCGCTAATTTTTTATTAATTGTTTTTTTAATCACAAGATTAGTGATGTCTTTTTACATGGATTTTAATTTTATTAATTTATGTTTAAATATGTCTATCCCTATGTTTTCTCTTTCTTTTATTCCCCATATTCTTTTTCAAATTCTTGATTTTATCTAAATATGTATCGTATATTAATTGCTTCATATATTCTGGTCATATTAGTGCCTTCATCTTCGTTTTAATCGAGGACTTGCTTGACTTGCTTGACTTGCCTTCATCTTCATCTTTATACACACACGTCATGAAATAAAAGCATATAAAATGTATGTATATAAACATGCATGCATTAGAAATTATAAAATGTATGTATAAATATTTTTTCTCTCTCCAATTTATTTCTCTCTTATTTTTCTCTCTCCTAAAATTTTTAAATAAAATAAATTATAAATAATTTAATAATAAATTAACAATTTTACGATTTCAACGATGAACATAGCCAAAATTTATGAGTTTTTTATTTTTTTCATCATTCTTTCTGTTTATAATCTTTATATGTTTTTTTCTTTTTTTGTGCATCATTTTTCGTAAGTATTATTAGTGATTGTTTATTAATTATTGAACAACATAGTAGAAATAAAAGTTACCTTTTATATGAAACATATTCATTAGTGAACAACTAATCATTCTTTATCTCTATTGTATATGTTCATTAGTTTACAAACCTTAAACAACCAAAAAAAAATTATATAAATGTTTATTGATAATCAAACCATAAACAACCAAAATATGTTTAAACCAAGACATGTTATAATCTAAAAATAATATTCAACACTTGAAATACTACCTTACCATTACAACAATTGTATAAAATAAAAAAATTACTTAAATTAAAAACACTAGAAATCAGAAAAGAGAAAAGGAATCTAAAAAACATAAATTAATAAAAATTAAAACATGTGAATAAGAACATAGAAACTTAATTCTTTCACACAATAATTCTAAACAAAATTGAATAATAAAATTGGTGTTCAACACACCTCTAAACACAGAAATCGTTTTTTATGAACATGAATAGGAAAAAAACCATGTGTGGAAGCAATCGGTGATGAAGAGGGGGAGTGCGGTGGTTATCGATAGTGAAGGTGGTGATGGCAATCACATAGAGGAGATGGCAACCGGTGAAGGCGGTGGTTGGTGCGGCGATCGACAACCGGCAACTAGAGGAGATGGCGGTGGTTATGGATAGTTCTGTTGGTATGAATGTTATAGCAACACAGACAAGTAAGACAATCAAAATGATGAAGACGATGACTTTCATATATATTATTGAGTATGTTTTCTGAAAAGTACATACTTGAAAGCAACAACACAGTGACCATATAAAGGAAAGAGGCCACGTGAAAAGCTCAACTACCCACTAGACTAGGTCACCTGAAAAGGAACCGTTAATTCATTTATTATAAAAAATAAAATAAACAAAACATGCATATATGAAAGTCTTCGAAGCATCCTGACTTTGAATTAGTCTTCTTCACTCTCCCTTAATTCAAAGTCCCTCACTCCAAGTCTGAATCTAAAGTAAACATACTTTTCTTTGGAGAGGGCCTTTGTTAAGATGTCTGCTAGCTGCTCATGAGTGCTGCAATACTCTAAGCTCACCAAGTTTTCAATAACTTTCTCCCTTATATAATGGAATTTCAGCTCAATATGCTTGGCCCTACTATGCATCACTGGGTTTTTTGATAAGTTAACTGATGACCTGTTGTCACAGTAAATAACTGTAGGCTCACTTTGACCAAATCCAAGATCTTCAAGAGTTCTTCTAAGCCATATGGCTTGACAGGCAACACTTGACGCTGAGATGTACTCTGCTTCGGTACTGGACAGGGCCACAGTAGGTTGTTTCTTTGAACTCCAAGCAATAGCACCACTGTCTATAGAGAAAACATAAGCTGAAAGACTTTTTCTATCATCCATGCAACTAGCCCAGTCACTATCACTATATCCAACTAGTTTAATGGATTCAGTATGCTTATACCATATGCCAAAACTAATTGTGCTTGCCACATACTTCAGAATTCTTCGAGCTGCTCCATAGTGAACTTTAGAGGGCCTTTGCATAAATCTTGATACCACACTCACTGCATAAGCTAGATCTGGCCTTGAATGAGTTAGGTATATGAGACCCCCAACCATACTTCTGTAATTCCATTCATCCACTTTATCCGAACCATCTTCAAGTTGAAGTTTTTCATTGCTATTCATTGGGGTGTCCTCCTTGCAATCAGAAAGACCAAATCTGATTAAAAGACTCCTAGCATACTTTTCTTGACCAAGAAAGATACCATTTTGTGTCAGGTGAACTTCAAGACCCAAGAAAAACTTTAGTAAGCCCATATCAGTCATCTCAAAGCGTTGCTTCATTCCTTTCTTAAAATCATCAACCATGTAGGCGCAAGGAGAAGTACAAATAATATCATCTACGTACAAACAGACATAGATTACTTTACTGGAGCTCTCCCGTTTGACATAGAGGGTTGGTTCATTATGACTTCTTTTATACCCATTCTCCATAAAATACCCATCTATTATGCCATACCAGGCTCGAGGAGCCTGCTTTAACCCATACAATGCTTTATACAACTTGTAGACCATATTGGATTTATCTTTAATGACAAATCCTTCTGGCTGCTCTACATAAATTTCCTCTGTCAAGTCCCCATGAAGGAAAGCAGACTTGACATCCAGTTGGTGCACTGACCACTTCATTTGTGCAGCTACAGCAAGCACAATTCTGATAGTTTCAAACCGAGCAACGGGAGCAAACATTTCCTGAAAATCGATACCTTGCCATTGACTCCTAATTTTTTTTTGTACAACTACTTTACACCCACTTTATTTTTTCCTGGTGGAAGAGGAACTAGCTTCCATGTCTGATTTCGGTCAATTGCTTGAAGTTCTGCTTGCATGGCATCTTGCCATTTTTTTTATCTTTGACTGCTTCATCAAAAGTACTTGGGTCAGAAACATTAAGAGCAAATTGGCAGTTGGTAAATCCTCTTTCTTCATCAGATAAGCCTTCTCCACTACAAAAATCGCCAAGCCAAGTTGGTGGTTGTGTTCTTCTTTTTGAACGATTATTTGGGGGGTTAAAATTTGGATGGGAGACAACAGAAGTTAAGGGATTGGTAGCAGTAGGGTCATGTGTAGGATTTGAGGTTTGCACATTATGAGAGGGATGGTTATTAGTTGAAGGTACATGAGTAGGTAGGCTACTGGAAGAAGTAATAGGGGTTGACTCTTGTCTAGTAGTATGGGGTTGTGTGGTTGTTTCATCAGGAGAGACATGCGTGGGGTCCTCATCATCACATGAGAATGGGTCTATAAAGTTGTACTTGCTTGTAGACATAGCTTTATATTTTGTCCAATCCCATTTGGAGTCTTCGAGAAAAACAACATCTCTTTTAGTAGAGATTTTTTTTTGTGATGGGATTGTAGAGCCTGTAACCTTTGCTTACTTCAGAGTACCCTATAAAGATAGTTTTTTCAAACTTGGCATCTAGCTTTCTTCTTTGCTGAGATGGTATAATTCCATAAGCCAGGCAACCAAAAATCTTCAAGTGAGCAACATATGGTTTCTTTCCTGTCCAGGCCTCAAAATAAGTTTGGTTTATGAGAGCTCTTGAAGGTGATCGATTAGAAACATAAACTGCTGTAGCCACTACTTCTGCCCAGAGAGAGTTGGGTAGCTCACGATCTTGTAACATACTCCTTGTCAGGTTCATGATGGTTCTATTTTTTCTTTCTACCACCCCATTGTGTTGAGGTGTGTAGGGAATAGTAAGTTCTCTTTTAATACCAACCTGCTCACAGTAAGTATTAAACGTTGTTGAGCAGAATTCACCTCCTCTATCTGAACGAAGAACCTTGATAGATTTACCTGTTTCTTTCTCGATCATTGCTTTAAACAGCTTAAACTTTTCAAAGGCTTCATGCTTATTAGTGAGAAAATACACCCAGCACATTCGAGTTAGATCATCAATAAACAGAAGAAAATATAAAATCTTTGGATTTTGCATGGGACCACATATATCAGTGTGGATGAGCTCAAGTTTTTGTTTTTCTCTCCATGAAGAAGATTGAAAAGGAATTCGAGATTGTTTGCCTGTAATACACGACTCACAAGTAACTGCAGTTTTGAGTTTTGGTAACCCCAAGACCATTTCTTTACTGGCCAGTGTTTTCAAACCTTCAAAATGAAGGTGGCCAAATCGACAATGCCACCGGTATGCTTCTGTGTCGGTTTTGTTAGGCGGGGAATGAACAGAGGTCATCTTTCTTGTATCAAGAATAAACATATTATTGTTTGCTAAAGGAATTGACATCAAAGTCTTTCCTGTGTCCTTGCTTTTGACTACACACTTGTCATCATCAAAAAGTATAGCATAGCCTTTTTTCATGAGTTGACCAACACTAAGCAGGTTATATTCAAGTTTGGGGGCGTAGTAAACTTTGTCAAGTAGTTTATATGTACTGTCACTGGTATGAACTTTGACAGTACCTAGACCCTCTACATTAATCTTCTTTTTATCCCCCAACCTTACTTCTAGTTTAAAAGACTCATCTAAAGTGACAAAGCTTTCTTTAAATCCAGTCATATGATTAGAACATCTAGAGTCTAAGAATCATAATCGATTGGAGTCATTGTGGATACCTGCATTGGTCACAAGGATGTATTGATCATCAGTGAAGTGAACTGCAACCAGTAAGTGTGCATTCTCAGCCTCTACCGGTTCTTCTGGAACTTCATTCTCAGCTACATTGACTTGGTTCTCTTCATTGTACCAGCAATCTTTTTTAAGGTGGCCATATTTTTTGCAGACATGGCACTGGGGCACTTTACTCCGATCAAATCCTCCTCTACCTCGTCCAAATCCCCGGCCTCTGAAGTTACCTCGACCCCTTCCTCGAGGTGGCCTGTTTGGTTCTTGAAAAACTTGCAAAGCCTGTTCTTCTTGCCGATCAGGAGGTCTACGAACACCATCAAGTGACATTCTGCTGTTAATACGCTCTTCTTGAGACTGTAAGAGACCCATAAGTTTGACGGGAGTAATGTCGGACAAATCGAATGCCACTTTGATAGGTGGTATAACATAGTCGAACTTAGGGGACAGACTTCTAAGGATCTTTTCAACGATTTTCTGATGAGTGAGTTCTTCCCCGTAAGATCGCTGTTGTCCAACATTGTCCATAACCCTCGAGAAGTAATCTCCAACTGCCTCTTCATCCTTCATTGCTAGGTTTTCAAAAGATCTCCGCAGTCCTTGTAGTTTAACAGATTGAACTTGAGAGTCACCTTGGAATTCTACACGAAGAATTTCCCATGTTTCTTTAGCCGTATCAGCAGCAGCAATTCGGGAGAATAGGCTGTCATGCACCCCCTGTTGAATTATAGACATCGCTTGAGCGTCTCTTCTTTTGAGTTCTCGAGTGTCACTAGATCCTTCACTGATTGCAGTTATGCCTAGGAACACCAGATCCCACAGGTCTCGTGATCGAAGGATGGTCTTCATACGAAGGCTCCAGTGTTCATAGCCTTCTCCCTTAAAGATAGGAATGATAATAGATGAGGTGCCTGAAGCACTCGATGATCCAGCCATGAAAACTGTGTGTGCTCTGATACCACAATGTTGGTATGAATGTTATAGCAACACAGATAAGTAAGACAATCAAAATGATGAAGACGATGACTTTCATATATATTATTGAGTATGTTTTCTGAAAAGTACATACTTGAAAGCAACAACACAGTGACCATATAAAGGAAAGAGGCCACGTGAAAAGCTCAACTACCCACTAGACTAGGTCACCTCAAAAGGAACCGTTAATTCATTTATTATAAAAAATAAAATAAACAAAACATGCATATATGAAAGTCTTCGAAGCATCCTGACTTTGAATTAGTCTTCTTCAAGTTCTAGAGACGCTAAAGAACTTCTCGGGCGAACCCTCTACCGTCCAACATGGAAGATCCGTAGAGGAGATGACCGGTGAAGAAGAGCGAAGGCGGTGATGGCTCACAGTTGATGGCTCCGCAGATGGTGGCGGCCATGGATATGCGGGTTAACGCCGGCGGAAGAGATCTACATCGGGACATCACAGTTGATTTAGTTGGAGCGGATGGAGGTGTTGGGCAATAGGGGGCGGCGGTGGTTAAATGAGAGAATGAGGTTTGAATTTTAAATGGGGAAGAGGAATGTCCAGGACGTGGGTCACTCTAGAAGAGAGAGATGGAGAGATTTAAGGAAAGGATTAAATATAATTTAAGTAATAGTCTATTACTTAAATATACCTTTGATTTAATTTAAATATTAACTTAGAGTTTCATTTATTTACCAAAATACCATAATTAATCTCAATCATTGATTAACCGATCCTAAGGCTTATAATGTTTCTCGTACTTTGCGCAAATAAAATTCTTTTCGTATAAACCTCCCCCTCTCTATATATCTATACTACTATATAAAGCATTTAACATTCTCTTTCCTCTTAAATTTTAAGAATTCTTAAAATTCAATCAATATAAAATCTTGACCCTTCATTTAATCTAAATTAATCTCATCCACTCAATTTTTAACTATTTTATTCTCTCCTAATTTACTTTAACTTTATTCAAAATATATTCTCTCATACTAACACAATTATCCCACATCAACATAATTTTTAAAATCTTATTAACTCTTCTCTTTATTTCATCGATATAAATATTTTTTCTTATTTTATTGTCTTTTAGAATTTATTTCTAAATTAATAAAATAGTTAAATGTAAATAAAAGAAAATTTGAAAAAAAACCGGACATGTTGCTGTAGAGAACTTTTTCGTGACTTTGAGTCGCGCGAATAACATATCATTACATTATTGAAAACGAAATATTGTAAACCAAAAACTATTTACCGCCGCAGCATTGCGCGGATATGAGGCTAGTATATATATATATATTATACATCTTACAAAATGAAGGTAACTTAGCAACCGATTATCACTAATTAAGCAACTCTATATGACTAATTGACCTATATGATTAATTGACCATATGACTAATCGACTATATGATTTATTGATTAAATCCCAAAAAGAACGAACACCAAAAATATTGAATAACATTCAAATGGGTACATCACTATGAGTTGTGTTCAATAAAATACATGTAAAAAACATATTCTTAAAATTTTAATATCCAATTACATGTGATTTGTAAAAACATCACATATATGTAAATTACGAAAATATCACTCCGCCCACATTTTTAAAGTTTAATCTGGACTATTGATGTCATTGATCCAAAAGCTAAAATTAATCCCTTAGGACTATGAATTAATTATGGACTATATTCAACATTCTTCGTATTATTTTTTTGATTAAATACAAAAAAAAAGGAATTACAGTGCACTTACAGAAATCAGAATTGTCAGATGGTGAGTTGATCTGTGAGGTTATCCGTTGTCGAGACTCGAGGACTAGTGAGCTGGTGAGCTGTGAGGTTTTTCAAAGTAGGGGTGAGCATGCGACCCGATAGACCGAAAAAACCGACGAACCGGGCCGAACTAGACCGAGACCGGTCGGTCCGGTCTTCGGTCCTTGTTTTTTATAGATTTCGGGTTTCGGTCCGGTCCGGTCTAGTCCGGTTTTGTTTAATTTAGTCTATAAAACAACTAATAGACCGAAAAAACCGACTAACCGGACCGGTCTTAGTTTTTTATAGATTTTGGATTTCGATCCGGTTCGGTCCGGTTTATGAACCAATCTCACCCCTAGTTCAAAGTAAAAGGTGAGCAAGTCGAAGTTGATACGTTGAAGCCCAAAGGTGAGCAATCGTCGACTGTCGAGGCTTAAGGAACAAAGTATAGTAGCTGTCCGGCAGTTATCTATCGCCATCGCCAAGTCGTGGATAGCTAGCAGAATATGGTGTAACCGTGTAAGGTGCCTTAGTGACTATGGTATTCTCTTTAGGCCTTTAAGACCATGTGCATCGGCATGTGAACCCGAGCTCGTTGCCCCCTAACCACACCATCGTGGTGCTACTGGTAGGCGCGGGTCCAACCCTCAGCTAGCCAGTGAACCCGCCACCGGTTGCCTTTTCCCTTTTTTTTTTGTTTTTTTTACCGTTAGGTTTAATGGCTATTTTTTTTCCTTTCTTTTTCCCATAAATATCAATCCTCACTTCTCATTTTTCACACCCCTCTTCTTCTCTCAAACTCATCATCCCACTTCATATATTTATATTTTACATACACGAAAAAATATCCTCTTGTTCGTTGTTTAATATGTTAGAGTATTTTCGTTCGTTTTCATCACCTTCCGATGGATTTCATATCACCGCGTATCGTCAAACAGGTCGCATATTTTTTCATGGATTACTAACATTGCCCATCGACGATGATGAATAAAGCTCGCATCCAATTAGGAGACGGAGGGGACCGGATCAAGTTAGAGACCTTGAAGCCACACAACCGACTTGTTATAGATTATTTTGTGGAAAACTGCAACTACAATGACGAGACGTTTAGGAGAGGTTTCCACATGAGCAGACTATTCACACGGATAGTCGCGGATCTTGAGGGATGTGACACATTTTTTCTACAGGGCTACGATGCTAGAGGTAGGAAATGGTCTCTCCTTTGCAAAAGTATACCTCGGCATTTGGCAAATGGCATATGAGATATCCACCAACGAATTTGATGAGTACTTGAAGATGGAGGAATCAACCGCACGACTATGCGTACAAAACTTTTGCAAAGGTATCATCTCAATTTATGGTAAGAGATACTTACGTAAACCTTCTTATTATGATATTTAGCTTTTATATGCCGCACATGAGGCTAGGCACGGGTTTCCTGCCATGTTAGGAAGCATAGATTGTATGTATTAGGACCGGGACAACTACCCAAACACATGGCGAGGGCAGTACATTAGAGGTGATCAACAACGGCCAACTTTGATCCTAAAGGCAGTGGCATCACAGGATATTTGAATTTGACATGAATTCTCGGGTTGGTCGGTTCCAACAATGAGCTCAATGTGTTAAACCCGTTGCCGTTATTTAACGACATATATAATGGGAGAGCACCACAGTGTCCGTTTCAAGTAAACAACGCACAATACAAACATGGGTACTATCTTGCAGATTGGATATACCCCGAATGGGATATTTTTGTCAAAACATTTAAAACCCCTATTAATAGAAAATGAATAAGGTTTAGTGCCGCGCAAGAAGTGGCAAGGAAAGACGTGGAACGGGCTTTTGGTGTGCTTAAACAACAGTGGCACATTATATAAAGCCTAACAAGAATGTGGTACCCATGTAAAATACGTAGAGTAATGTACGCTTGTATCATATTACACAATATGATATTGGAAGATGAAGGTAACGTGATTTGTCCATTCGATGAAAATGTTAATCAAGCGAACGAGGAAGACGACATAGAGATTAGCGATCAACAATACGACACTAACATGCGAGAAGTCTGAAACACAGAAACACATCACAACCTTAGATTGGAATTAATCGAGCACATTAATCGGCTTCCAAGACACAACCGACGATAACTAGTAGTTTTTTTTAATTTATGTATTTCTATTTTTTTTTATTTTTTATGTAAGGTGAAATATTAGTTTGATTTATAAATTATAATATTTTATAATTATATTTGTCTTGCAATTTATTTATAAAACTTAAATTATGTTAATTAATAATAGTTGAATAAAAAAATAAAAATAATAGAGGATTGATGTGAGTTGATGTGGGGTTTGCGGGAGATGATGTGGAGTGAGAAACTCTAGAAAACTCCGGGTTGGATGCCGATGGTCTAAGACCTTTTAAGTATTAACCTTTTAATTTCATAAATAGCTACAACCAACAAGCTTCTAAGCCAACAGGGCAACATTTCATAAACGGGTCAAAATCAGGTTGGCAGGTGAACGTGAACTTATTTTTTTGACATTGACCTCGGGTTGACCTGATTTTGACCTGTTTCGGGTTTGTGTCAATTTTTTCATGTCAGGGTTCATGTCGACCCTCTCAACCTTATATATAATACAACAATTTCATTCTTTATATGAAGAGTACATCTATGAACATTAACATAGGGCGTTCATTAATGAACAAGTAAGAAAAAACCAAAAAATTAATTAACAAGAAATTAGATGAACTTAATTTTCATTGATTTGAACATCAAAAAACCTCGAATTCACTTTCATCAATTTTAACATGAGAGAATGTCAGTTTCATCTTTGCTGATTTTAATAAAGAAGTTGGTGTCGCCGACAAGCAGTGGGTGCTACTTATCATGCATCAAAGTGAGTAAAGGGAGGCACATGACTACATTTAGAGTTCCTCGATTTTTCTTGTTTCTAAAATAGTAACCTTAATCTACTCTTCTTATTTTTCTATTTGTGGAGATGGTGATGAGTAATCGATGAAACAACAAGTGATGGCGACAGAGTTGTGATCGTGGTGGTGGCGAGGGGAACACCCCTATTTCTCTTCTTTGACACCAAAGAAAAGGAAACCCACACGGTTGTGCATTGATAAAGAATGAGGGGATGGGGAGATGTTCCTAGGCACGTAGGTGGTGGTGTTGAGAGTGGTGGTGAGTGGCAAGGGAGGTTCTTGATGGTGACGATGGTTAGGGTTTGCTTAGTGGTTGTGATGGTGGCTAGAGTTTGCTTGGTGGTGGTAGTCAACTAGAGGGGTTGAATCACGTAACATGCAGGGGGAGAGGGGACTATAAGGGGTTTAATTTAGATGAATTAGGGGTTAGGATAAAATGTCTAAATGACCCTTTTGATTTTACTTAAATTTCCTTAAGATTTAGTTTAATTACAGAATTAGTATTCCACATCTTAATCCTTGATTAAATCATCTAATGGCTCTAAATACTTCTTGGACTTCTCGCAAAATTATTGTTTTCTTGCATGAACCACCTTATACACACGAATTTCGACTTGTGTGATGAAGTTTTTGAGAGATTTGAAAACTAATGTAAACTTGTGAATTGAGTCTAAAACCAGTTTGAAAAATTCAAATCGGTTTACTTAGTTTTAATTTGTTCGAATTTTGGTTTTTACGAATAGCATCCATATATTGAACACCCTTACATACTAACCATAGATGATGATTTACAAACGTTGTTCGTCATTTCATCATCGAATTGACTAATCATCAATACAAGAATGATACCGTAAGGATCAGAACACCCTTCAAGCGGTAAAGAATGTGGATAACAAACAAGACAAGCAAACACCAAGACATAGCATAGTTCGGTCAAATCATGACCTACGTCCACGGACAGGATCTCGAGACTTCTTTATTAATGGAGAGTGTTTAGATGTACATATGACTGAACCATAGGCTTGATATTTATAACTAAACAAGTAACCCTAATTTTTAATTAGGAAAACCCTAATTAACAAAACAAGCAACACATCAAAAACAAATTTTGGTGTTTTTCTAAAAGGCTCGATGTCGCAGGCTCTTACTCTAGGGCCTGCCGCATGCCGAGCACCTTGTTTTTCAGTTTCAAATATCTTCCAAGTCATATCCTAACAATCTCCCCTTTACTTGAACTCTCTTCGACTAGTCAACATAGACATCTCTTTCTTGTCAATCTCTCCAAAAGGACTACCTGCTTATATATGAAGTCCGACACCGTATTACATGATTTCACCATAGACCTTCTCCACCCGTGTCGTCTCGACTTTGTCAGGTCAATTTTCCGTTGCAAGGATGGTATCGCTGACGTTCCAAACACAAAGTTGCCTTTTAGAAAATAAATACCGTGTAGCAGCCTACCCTGCATTATCACTCAAGCATCCTTAGAAACTTTCAGTCCATTTCCTTTGTCAGAATATTCATATCTATTCTTTGCTAAAGTACCAAGGGAAATCAGGTTCCTCCGAATATCCAAGACATACCAGCAATTATTCCGACCGACTATTCCATCATGCATCTAATTTGCACCGTACTACTACCCTTGACACTCCGAATCCCATCGTAGCCTAGCTTCACTTTACCATTCCATTCCTTGAAAGAAACAAATAGGTCTCGTAAATACACCATGTAATGAGATGCACATGTGTCCAAGATCCACGTATCAGCAGGACTTTTAGTGCATATGGTCAAAGCATCACCTATGTCACCATCTTCATGCACCAACGGATTTTGACTTGGAACGCGACCTACCCACACCACACTCTTTATCATGTGTCCTTCCCCTTTACACATATAAGGTAGAACCGGACTCCCCCTCATTACCTGAAACACTACGATTTAGTTCCTTCAACAATAGGGCATTTGTTACCTTTGCAACATAAATTGTTTACCTACCATACAACACAACATCAACAAAGTTCTAGTATCTACTCGGCAGTGAACACACCAAAATCAGGGCAAAATCTTCATCATCAATTTTAACATCTACTGCCTTTAAATCAATGATGATATGATTAAAATTATCAAGATGATCTTTTACCTGGATGCCTTCTGACATCCGGAGGGTGTACAACCTTTGTTTCTGATTAAGCCTATTCGTGAGGGTAGTTTTTTGATACTTCTCACACAGCTTCTCCCACATACTAGAAGTCGTTGTTTGATCCACCACCTCCCGCAACACCTCATCCGTTAAGCACAACAAAATCTCAGAGTATGGTTTTGCTAGAACATCTCTTTCCATGTCCTCCTTCACATCTCTTGGTAGCTTATCTTCACTTTTTAATGCCACAACGTAGCCCTAGTAAACTAGAAGGGCCCTCATCTTTACCTTCCACAGTTTGATGTCGTTTGAGCCATTGACTTTCTTGAGATCCAACTTCATAAATGACATCTTCAATCAACAAATGCACGAGCCAAGGAAAAACCTGGCTCTCATACAAGTTGTAAGGATCAAAACATTCTTCAAACATTAAAAGAATACAAATAACAAACAAGACAAACAAACACCAAGATATAACGTGGTTCGGTCAAAGTCATGACCTGCATTTACAAACAGGAGCGAGAGACTTCTTTATTAACCGAGAGTGTTTAGATGTACATATGACTAAACTCTAGACTTGATATTTATAACTAGCGCCAAGCACGCCTGTTGCACGCTGAGCACCTTGTTTTTTCAGTTTTAAATATATTTGAAGTCACTTCAAGTCATATCATAACAGATATGATGCTTTGAAAGTTAATACATAAACAATCGGAGATTCCATGATCGTATAAAAGAATAATGTTAAAGAAGAATTGATTAGGTTGCTAAGTTCATGTCGTTCCAAAAATAAGAGGTTGCTAAATTCATAAAAAAGGCTTATAGAAGAATGAATTAGCGACAGAAGAGTAACACGCCAAAAACGAGGATGACACTATAGGGCCTGCATAACAGAATTGAGGACGCGGGGCCAAGGTGTATTCGTTGCAGAAGAAAAATTATATATTCTTCTAATATTTTTTCCTACTTTATTATTATACTCACTATAAAATGATATTTAGAATTTATTAATTTTTCTCAATTTTAATTTTAACACTTGGGCCGATCTTATAAATATCAGAAAATAGTTAGAAAATATCACCTCTCATTGCATAATTTGTTTGAGATAAATTCCTTAAAATACCCTTTTGACATAAAAGTAAGAAGATGGTACTTGACATCACCTCGTGGCTTCATACACATTTCATTTTTACTCCATTGATATGGTGCATTCTTAATTACTATTTATTTTTATTTTTACGGTGTTTTCAATCTCTTACAAGGAAAGTTCTGCTCAGCTCAACATACATATAGCGGATTAAAGTAGGGGTGTGTGTGATTTATTTCGGTTATTGGCCAAAACCAAACCAATAACCCATTGTCAATCATAGAAAATTCTATACATGACGGTTTGATTACGTTCTGTTATAATCGGTTGACTACTCTTAAATGAACTTGTTTATAAAAAAAGACAAATTATGTAATATAAGGAATGAAAGCATTTGCCAATCTGGATTATCAAAACATATCAGAAATGTAAACAATATTATGTAGTATAAGGAATAAAAACATTTGCCAATCTAGAATGAAAACATAATCTACTAATCTGAAAGCACTACTTTGTAGCATTGTGAAAAAAACATGACATACATACAAATCAATATAATTAATCTGATGAGTGCACTAATAGTCTAATGCTTCCATCACATGCCATATATACAAATCAAATAACTTCAAGAAGCAAAGGCAACGTAATCACATATGACTAGAGAATGAGATCCTTTCTAATATATAATCAAATTATTAAGACAATTAATATTATATTATATAAATACAACGGTTATCAAAACAAATGATAACCGCTTCTTCGGTTCTACGAATGGTTCGGTTTTATCGATTAATTTGGTTATGATTCAATTATTTGTTTTTCTGCTCACTCATATATTTAAGTTATGTGAAAAATCTGTCTGCATTGATGCTGATTTAAAAAAAATAGAGCAACATTAATATTGTTTCATTCTAATCAAATAAAATAAGAAAAACAAACAAACTCCGAGCTTAAATAACACGGCGTGCAGTACTAAATAAGGTGCGTAACATACTACTAACCAAATACATTAAAGAATGTTAACATTTGCTTGATAAGTCAATCCTAAGTTCCAGTTAGCCGGGGCAACGTTGTTGGCCACAATGGTTTGTTTTGTGGTGTAGGAGGTTAGCTTGAAAGACAGGGCTTGACCCTTAAGAGTCGCGAAGACTTGGTACGAGGCTCCCCAATTGTGGCTCATGCTTAACCATGTGGTCTTGGTGCCTTTAACCCACATTTGGCTAATGTCACCAGCACCACCAACATTCATCACATACACTAACAGCCAGTATGCATTTCCTTGGAACGAAAACCTAATCCCACCCTTTCTAACACAGGGTACCCTACAACACAACATCAAATTACAAACTGTTATAGTGGATTGTGCTTTGTGCATAAATAGTTGTAACGAATGGTACTAGTCATTGATGCACTACTATACCTTCGGTACATGATGGGTACAATACCTGCCTTCCATTGTGCGATTTGCATGAAGGCAGGCTTAGCCATGTCGAAATGGGTTCTTGGTGGGTTGCACCATCCACCATTGCTCGAGTCTTCAGACCAGTTTGGTGGACAGAGATTTGTAGCTGTGACTGTGGTGACACCCTTTGAACACCACTGAGATTCGACACATCGGATCTGATAACACTGACCACATGCGTATCCGTTGCTAAAGATGGTCGAGCTCAATGCAGCTGTATCCGTACCATATCCATTAGTAACCAAATTTCCATATCCACAAGCTCCCCCTACACAAAATTTCAAAAAATCACTCACTAGTTGCATATTGAGAGATACGTATATAATTTAAAGAATTATTTCACTAATACCCATGGTTGAAGAGGCAGACTCGTCGCCATAGAATGTGGCGTGAGCCTGTGTCCAAGGGCTTGGCTGATAAACTGCCGGGGCAGTATATGGGGCTGCGGTTACATGATCCAAACCAGTAAAGATCATTGTCATGCAAGCAATTAACACACAAAATTCGGAGATAGAAGGAAATCGAGTCATTGTATTTCAGTTATTGAGTTAGGTTGATAGAAATTTTAGACGACCAAATGTGCACAATTGTTGTATAATGAAATGGATGTTAAAGAGGCATTTATAGCACAATAGTTTACTAAGAAGAAAAACTGGCTATGTGATCCTCACGAAGATTTGTCAAAAACGAAACATATTGTACCATTTAGCCAATAACTTGGAACGTGCATGCAGGTTTTATTTTCTGATAATATTAATAACATAATTATCTTAAACCGACTTTCTCACCTAGACTAGCATATATATATATATATATATATATATATATATATATAGGGGAGGGTTTATACGAAAAGTGTTTTATTTGCGAAAAATGCGAGAAATAATCTTGACCATTCATTTGTATTTAATCGATCTAATGGCTTAAATTAATCTTATTTTTTATTTTTTATTAATTCAAAAGAGTATAATAGTAAATAAAAAATTTTCTCTTTCCAATCTATTTATCTCTCTTAAAATTTTTAAACAAAATAAATTAAAAATAATTTAGTAGTAAATTAATAAATTTACGATGTTCAACAATGAACACAACAAAAAACAATTACGAGTTTTTAATAAATAAATATTATGGTCATACACTTTGTTCACTAATGAACTTTTAGTTTATATTGTTGCATTATCAAATGTTTTTTTCTCTCTTTTTAAGCTTTATGTTTTTTTTTGTATCATTTATTCCCCAATACCATAAGCGGTTGTTTATTATTGAACAACGTAGTATACTAAAAAAAACCTTTATTTCCGTGTTCATTACTAAACAACAAATCGTTCTTTATCTTTATTTTTCTGTATTCATTAGTTGACAGCCTATAACAATCATTCATTATATCCACATTTCGGTGTTAATTGTTTAACATCCCATAACAAACAATCATTTTTATCTTCATTTTTCAGTGTTCATTAATTAACAACCTATAAACAACCAAAACTAAACAAACCATAAATCTTTCTTTATCACAATTAATCATTATTGAATAATGATAAACTAAAATATTAAACATTTCTTCTCATTACAAATTATAAACAAAAACCTTAACTAGTATGGGTAAGAAAACAACTACCAAAACTAAACAAACTATAAATCTTTCTTTAACATGAACCAGATCCATGAAATAAAAAAAACCGATCCATGAACTTGGATGAGAAAGCAGATCTATAAACTTGAAAACAAAAACATATCCTTGAATACTAAGAAAAAAAAGAAAAACAGATACTTGAACCTTGGTGTAGATCGGCAGTTGGCGGCGGTGGACGTGGATGAAATCCCAAACGATAGCGTTAGGCGACGGTCGCCGGCGGCGATGAAGATGGATGGTTGAATGTGTTCTCCGATGAACAACATATAAATTCGGTTTTGATCGGTAACAAACCAAACAAGATCGTACTTCACCCCTAAAATTTATTTAATCCCTTGTAGAAAGTAATTGCAGAATTTATTCCATTGAGTCTTCCAACCAAACATATAACCAAAATTTTAAATTCTACAAATCATATATGAGTTAACATATTACCAGAATGTTAAAATTTTGCAAATCAAATACAAAATTAATACCTGTGGGCAAAAACGATATTGAGGTACCTGTTTTGTGATGACCGACGCTTAATCCAATCTTAGATGATTTGCGGGTGTTTGAGTCGGCGACAGCAGCAGTTATCGGCGGCGATCAAGATTGATGGTTGAATGTGTTTCCCGGTGAACAACGGTGGATGAAGTTCGACAGATCTAAGCGACGATGACGATGACAGCGGGTTTCAGGGCAGCGGGGACTGCAAGGAGAGAGAGAGAGCGCGGTGATGATAGTGGAGATCGACGTTAGGTTTCAGGGCAGCGGGAACGTGATTGAGATTCTATCCTCCGGTGAACTCCGTGGGTCTTGCGGCGGCTACTGCATCGTGTATGGAGCTAGAGAAAGAGAGAGACCTCTATGATTAGAATCTGGCGGCTATGGCACGGTGGAGAGATAGATAGAGTGAAGTAGGGTTTTCAAGTGAAAGGAGAGAGGTTTTTAAATAATATTTAATTTGGGTAAATATTATTTAAAACTAAAATGTCTAATTTATCCTTTTAATTTGATTTAATAATCCTTAAAGATATAACTTATTTATAAAAATGTCACATACCATCCTAGCTTTTGATTAAATGATTTAATGGTTGTAAATGCTTCTCGCACTTTTCGCAAATAAAAGACTTTTCGTATGAACCTTCCTCTATAGAGGAGAGTTCAAACGAAAACTGTTTTTCGTACGAGAACTGCGAAAACAAATCTTGGTCGTTCATTTTAGATAATTGAATTCATGAATGAATAGCGTGGGGGGATTGAGTGTAGCAGGGTGCATGTAAAGAATTCATGGGTGGGCAATCCAATTGAAGGAGGGGGGATTGGACGGCTAAGATTGGTTCTCGCGGTTCTCGTACGAAAAACAATTCTCGTTTGAACTTTTCCCTATATATATATATATATGCAAAAGTTCAAACGAGAATTGTTTTTCGTACGAGAACTACGATAACTATTTTTAACGTTATTAATGACTCGTTAATAAGGTTAATTGGTAATTTATATATTTACCAAACTATGACTTGCATCCGGATGAGCCGTCAATAATTTGTGATGCTTAGTTTTTCCGAAATAACCCTCGTTAATATATCATTAATGATCGATTAATGAAGCATTAATGAGCCATTAAAAAATCATAGCCATTGATTAAGTTTAATCAAGGGCCAAGATTGATTCGCGCAGTTATATCTATACTATATCATAAAGCATTTAGACCTTTGAAATCTCTTAATTTTAAGTAATTTAAAATTACTAATTTACCCTTTTTAACCGTATAAGGAAACTATTATATAGAGTTAATTAGATTCTTAAATACCATTTTTATAACTAAATCTTCCATAATAATTAATATTTAAAAAAGTCAAGTCAATACAAATTAATTTTCAACCAATATGATATTAAATACAAATTAAAAATTAAATAAAAATAATCTTTATAAAAATAATAGTTTTAATATTTTATCATATAACACATATTTTAATTTAAGTATTAAAAAATACGTATAGTTAGAGCTTATAAACCTAATAACATGTAACCTAAATTTATAGACATTTTCAGATTTTTTTAAATGACTTGTATAATCAAAACAAAATGTTTAATTTATAATATATTTAATATTCTTTTTGTTTCTCATTTTATTGTTTTTTAAAATTAATAAAAGAGTTATAAGGAAAAGAGAAATAACAGAAATGGAAACATGAGAAAGAAAATAGATATTTTGCGAACGAAAATTGTTCGATGTCATTATAATGTGTGATATAATAGTCTTACGTTATTAACAACGGATATGTTATCGAGTAGAAATTATTTCTAACCGTTGCATTGCACGGGTACTATGCTAGTGTATATATATATATACATATATATATATATATATATATATATATATATATATATGAGAGAGAGTTAAAACGAGAACTGCAAGAACTAATCTTGGCTCTTGATTAAAATAAATCAATGACTATTAATTTTGACCGCTAATAATTGACTCATTAATGACTAATGATTAGCTTATTAATGGCTCAGTAATGACACATTAACGAGGGATATTTTGAACTAATCAAGCCACGCACATTAATGACGGCTCACCCGGACACAATTCACGGTTGAGAAAAATATATAAATGACCGTAATACTCCTAGTAATGAGTCATTAATGATATTACAAACGGTTCTTGTAGTTCTCGTACGAAAAAGCAGCTCTTGTTTGAAATTTTACATATATATGGGAGAGTTTATGCGAAAAGTGTTTTATTTACGAAAAGTGCGAGAAACAAACCTAATCACCTATTTGAATTTGATCTTGTGGTTTAGATTAATCATATTTTTTTTATTTTTTAAATTCAAAAGAGCATAATGGTAAACCAAATTTTTTTCTCTTTCTAATTTATTTCTCTCTCCTATTTTTTTCTCTCTTATATTTTAAATAAAAAATAAAAAGTTCATAGAAAATTATTAATTTTATAATGTTCACTAATAAACTATGGGTTTTTTTTCTATTTTTTCTTATATTTTAGGTTCAACACTGTGTTTGCTAGTAAATTATTCTTTCCTGTTTTTTATACTTCTATTTTATTATTAACACGGTGTTCATTATTGAACGCAAGTAAACATTGTTTTTTCTTTCTGTTTTTTTATACTTCTAATTTATTATATATATAGTCATATTATCAAGTGTTCATTATAGAACGCTAATGCCTAATTTCCCTTGTACAACATAAAAAAATCAAGCAACAAAACATTTTTATTACAACATCTCAAATTCTCTTATTTAGTAATGAACAACAATAAAAATAAAGTTAAAATCTAATTGTTAAGAATAAAATCAATTAAATACGTACTATTACTTGTTCAATGATAAACAAGTATAATTGCATAAACTATTTGTAACATTCTCGATTTGGGCCTAGCTGTTAAGCGTGTATTAAGTTGTTAAAGATGTAAGTTAGTTATGTAAATGAAGAGTTAATTGTATATATATATATATATATGTGTGTGTGTGTGTGTGTGTGTTTTGTGTAAATATATGTATATATATATAAGTAAAGTTGCGAAGAAGAAAAAGAATTAAAAGAATCCAGAGGCGGTGCCTCTGGATTGTGACACATATAAGTGTGAAAAGTCAAATGTGGTCAAACATTGCAAAAGCAATTACCACAAGAAGCTCTCGGATTTCTCTCTTTCTCTCTACATTCTCTCGGTTTTCTTGAAGCCCAGATTTTGGTGGTTTTTGATTCCAAGTAAAGGTAAAATACTTGTTTGTTGTTAAGAATCAATACATATCAAACTGCTTTTATGATTAAAAGCATGATTGAAACTCAAATCCTTGCAAAACATCACTTAGAACATTCAAAGCTTACTTTGCAAGTGGGTTTTGGTTGTTTGGTGTTATTGTGTGAGTTTGATGTGTTTTTAAAGCCATACCAACGAAAATGAGTGTTTTCAGAATGTATAAATGTCAAAACAAACAAGAAACAAGCTCTGGAAATAAGCCATTGAAGATGGCGGTTTCCATGATTAGAACAATAGGATTCCGAGACATGAAGGTGTCGGAATCCGCATGTTGACAATCCGATTAAGTGTCGGATTCCGAGACTTTAGGGTGTCGGAATCCGCATGTCTAAATCCGAATGTTTAAATCCGTGTTATTGTTTTAAATACGATAAGTATCGGATTCCCAAAGTCCCCATGTAAATTGCAAGTCAAAATCCGAAAGTATCGGATTTCTCTCAAAGTGTCGGATTCCGACAAAAGTGTCGGATTCCGATAGAAGTATCGGATTCCGAGTGAAGGTCGGATTTCCAATTGTATGTCAAAGTTTCTAAGTTCATAAGTGTTGAAATCCGATAAGTATCGGATTTCGCAAAGTGTCGTATTTTCCTTAAAAAAATATCGGATTTCATGAAATCCGACAGACTGTCGGATTTAGGTGGAATTCGGATTTAGGAATTTCCTTTGTTGGCTTTGTAGCTTTTTTAAGTATATGATTAATGTAAATCTTAATGTTCTAGGTGAACTGACACCCTAGACAAGGCAGAAGTAAATTAACTATCTGTTAGGTTACTCAGGTGAGTACCGACATCCATAAGCCTCAGTAGGGGAAGAATTATGTGTTAAGTGATTTAAGTACGATTGTGCTCATAAGTTGATAAGTAAGAATTGCCGTGTCACTTAAAAGTACAATGTCATGCTAAATACTTGTCATGTATAAAGTTAAGTGCATGCCAACAGGATCCAGATCTGGAACTGCTTAGTTAAGTAAAGATATGATGATATATATGCCAGGGATCCAGATTGGATCCATAAAGATGTAACTAAATGTAAATGCATGTTAAAAGAAGTAATTGAATATGCATGCTAAGTAAATGAACAAGATATGTGTATGTGTTCGCGAACATCAGCAAGCATGGTTAAGGTCAGCCGGTTAGCTGGATCCCAGGGACCCTTGATCAGGAGATTCGGGGGAGCTTATGTCAAGGGGGAGTCTCCTTTTTGTTAAGACAAAAAAGGGGAAGAAGATAGAAGAGTATCTAGAAAATAGAAGAATATATATATATATATATATATGTATATATGCACATGTTAACATGTTAAAGTTATATATACAATTCTTATACAAGTTATAAATTTTTGTCTTCAACAAAAAGGGGGAGACTGTTGGGAAATAGGCTTACAAATATATCCTCTTTTGTTGACACAAAAATATACAACTTGTTTATATAATTGTATGTATTAACATTAACATATGTGCATATATATATATATATATATATATATATATATTCAATCAAATATATTCTCATCTATAATATACAAAATAAGCTTCATCAAATGGTCAAGCTTCAATCGTCAAGATCCGAGTTAAAGTAGAAGCCAATGTCGAAGATTCCTACAAACAAACGTTCGAAGTTTATGAGCTTACAAAATAAATAATCAAATGAGTTTAAGTTTTTATAAAATAATTTTTATAAAAATTGAGACATTTTTTTATAAAACCACAAGCTTGGTAGTCAAAGCAAATGAATTCCTATTTTGGCAAATACTAAACATAATCTTCTATTGAAATAAGCCAAAACCATATTTAGCAAAAGGAATCTCTCAAAGAGGTAAACTTCCAACATGCTTTGTGCATTTGGTTTCCAAACTACCATTTTTATGATTAAATTCATACTTAAGAAGTATGGCACTAACCCGACTTTTCTTAAGCTTCTTTTCAGTGCATTTTTATGGTAAAAATAGGTTGTGTGTGGTTTTGGTAAAAGGCCAACGTCTATATTCACAAGGCTCAAAAAGTTCCAGCAGGCCGACGGTCGATGCCACGGTCGACCGTGGATCGACCGTGGACAATCTGGACACTTTTTGAGCTTGCACCCTTTTCCTTATTTAAGGCAACTCAAGTCTTGTTTTTTAATAAGCTCTTGCAATCTGAAAAACACAGAACACATACAAAATCTTGTGAGCTCATATTCTTTGATAAATATTCAATCTTTCAAGATCAAGAATGAAGCAAGAGTGAAAGCCTTCAAAGCTCAAACACTACATTACATTCTTATATATTTGTAATAGTGTGAGGATCATCTCTAGCCTTAGAATTAGAGAGAAGTGAGGATCATCTCTAGTCTTAGAATTAGAGAGAAGTGAGGATCAACTCTAGCCTTTCCAATTACAGTGAAGTGAGGTTTATCTTAACCTTGTTTGCAAGAGTGAAGTGTAATTCTTGTAAGCTAAAGAGAGAAGTTGTAAAAGGTTTATCTCTACCTTTAAAGAGAGAAGTTAGTGGAGCAGCTCTTGGTGGGTAAGGCCAAGGAGTGGATGTAGAGCAAGGTTGTTAACCCTTGCTTGAACCACTGTAAATCATTGTGTCCTAGCTACTTCATTGGTGATATCTTTCTTCCTTAAACTCTTTAATTACTTGCAAATATTGTTAAAAAACTTCAAAAAGTGGGCATATAACCTATTCACCCCCTCTAGGTTCTAACACAAACCACAGATAAAAATCTGTTATTTATAAACTAGCATGAGGGATTTAGAAAAAAAAACCAGGGACGGGATTGTGAGGTAGTGGGCTTGTGTTTTGTGAGGCGGTGCATAGATGGTGGGTCGATGGTGGTTGGTTGATGGGATCAGATCTAGATTTAAAATGAAAATAAAAAAGAAGAAGAGAAAGGGATGGTGAACGGCAAGGCGATGGTGGTGGTGACTAGCATGGCGACGGTGTCGGTGAGCAAATCCAAAGCCAAGCGACGATGGTGATGAGCAGGGCGGCGGCAAACAGCGATGGTGGTGAGCATGTCGAATTCCAAATGGCGACTGGTCTTCGATCGACAATGGTGGTGTGTTTTAGGCTCTCGCATGGTTCCTCCGATGACGGTGGCAGTGATGAAACCACGGTGGCAGTGGCGGAGATTTGGTGAGAAAACCCAAGGATCAAGAAATAGGATGAATTAGATCTAGCATTATAGAGGTTCTTGATGATGATGGTGCTTAGGTTGCTTGGTGGTGATGACGGCTAGAACATTTCAGGGAGGGAGATGATGGGTTATAAAGGGATTAAATTAGGATAGATTTAGTGTTAGGATAAATTGTCAATTCTACCCTTTTGATTTTATTTAAATTTCGCCAATAAATAGTTTAATTACAGAATTGCTATTCTATGTCTTTAACCCTTGATTAAATCATCCGATGACTATAAAACCCATTTCGCTTGGATGCAATCCGCGTGCCGGATTATGAAGTACATGCCAACGTTGTTTGAGCACGCCAAAAGCACGCTCAACATCTTTTCGTGCTGATTCTTTCGCCAACTCGAACTTTTTCCGCTTATCGTCTTGTAGGCATGTAAATGATTTTACAAAGGTAGCCCATTCCGGATATTTCCCATCATCTAGATAATATCCGTGCTTTTAGTTGACTCCGTTCACCACAAATGGACACTCGAATGCTTTTCCGTCGTAGATATCGTTGAAGATGGGTAACTGGTTGAAAACATTGATATCGTTGTTGGAAACCACAACGCCAAAGTACGCGTGCCATATCCATAGGTCGTGTGATGCCACAACTTCTACTATTATTGTTGGGTGCTCGTGATCACCTCTCATGAACTGACCTCGCCATACAACCGGACAATTTGCCCACGCCGAATGAGTACAATCTACGCTGTCGAGCATGCCGGGAAATCCGTGGTATTCTTCATGCACGGTGTATAACTGCTGAACATCGGTGTAAGTAGGTCTCCGAAAATAAACTCTACCATAAAGCTCAACAATACCACTGCAGAAATTGTGTAAGAAATCCGGTAATGTTTTATCTCCCAGCCTCAAGTACTCGTCAAGAGATTTGGCGGCTACTCCGTATGCTAATTGCCGAATAGTGGAAGTACACTTTTGTATCGGAGAAAAATCTTTTTTCCCTCGTGCGTCCCATTCATCTCTAAAATACTCGTACTTTGCTTCTAGATCGTTAACGATTTGTTCAAATAGCCGTCTGCTCATGCGGAACTGCCATCTAAACTTCTCCACTGAATAGACAAGGTTATCGCCAAAGTAGTCGTTTAACAACCGCTCGTTTGCAGCTACCCAACCTCTTTCTACGTTTTCGCTTCTAATTCTACTCGACGCCTCCGCGGTGTTATCATAAAGCAAGTTTTCGGCCTCTCGAAGCAACTCTACAAAAATTTCTTCTTCCTGCCGGAGCTGTTCGTCAGTTGATACGGAATCCGACGAACCGCTCGATGAAGAATGTGGTGGTGATGCCATATTTTAGAGGAAAATTTTGGATAAAAAGTGTTGAGGGATGGTTATGTATTTATAGGAGAAGTAAACATGTTGGATGAAAGTGTTAAAAGAGTTGGATGAAAGAATAAGATGGAAGTTTGAAATTAATTTGGATGAAAGAAATGGGATAGAAGTCTTTGTTATTTATAAGAGAATATATATATATATATATATATATATATATATATATATATATATATATATATATATATATATATATAAGGTTCATGCGAGAAGTGTACTTTTTGCGAGAAATGCAAAAAGCAATTTCAACCATTGATCGGTTTTTAATCTTGTGGATCACCTTAATCATAACTAATATTTTTATTTAATTCAAAAGGGTAAATTAGTAACCAAAAATATTTTCTCTTTCCTCTCTAATTAATTTTTCTCTCTTTGAATTAATTTTTTTCTCCCTAATTAATTTTTGTTTCCAGATTTTAAGAATTAACTTTAATTTTATTATAATATTGTGTTCAGTACTGAACACAACCTATTCATTACAAACTTTTTGTTATATATGCCGTTTTCATTAGTGAACATATCTACGCCAACAATTATCAAACCATTAATAAACTTTTTAAACCGTATAACTCGAAGTTCGCTAGTGATGATGTTACATATACAATACCATATTTTTTTCTCAAAATAACAAATATTTATTCATGAGCCCATAATACACTGAACAATGAAAACATAAAATTAATAATAGATAACAAATGTTTATTCGTGAACCAATAATACACCGAACAAGATTACCAAATTCTTATAATTTATCGGTGTTCATTAGTGAACAATGAAAAAAGAAAATATGTAACGGATAACAAATGTTTAATCGTGAATCCATAATTGAACAAGATTATCAGATTCTTATAATTTATAAATGTTCATTACTAAATGATGAAAAAAGAAAATTAATTACAGAGTCCAAAAACCCAAATACAAGAAAAAAAAGATGAAATTAGAACACAAGATGGAACATTTGAGTAGAAACAAAAAACCTCATAAAAATAACGATGGTCAGAGTGTATCAAATACATGTTATCAAAAATCAAAGACTTGTTTGGGAGGCCACGGTATTGAAGGAAACCAAAATCTACATGATATTTGGTTGTTCATGAATCACAAATGCAAGAACAAAAATGAGAAAACCCCAAAACTTTATCATTGCCTTAATGGCAATGAATCTATAATAATAAAAATAAAAATAAAAAACCAGAGAAGGGGATGAACATTTTGGGAGGCGACAATATTGAAGGAAACTATACAGAAGCCGTGTGACATGACGATTAAGAGATGGCGAGGGCGGCGACCGATTCTTGGCTGACGATTACACCATGGTTGATTCTTGATCTGAGCGGTCCTTGGCAACTGGTTGATGATTTCACCACGGTTGATTCTTGGCGTGGTTCACTTGCTTCACGATCTAGGGTTTTTTAAGATTCAAACATGAGAGATAAGCTATACTGGTGATCCGATACAGTATAGATGGAGAGAAAAGATGGGAGGTCGGTAGCAGCTAATGCCTTCACGGTGGTCCATCGGTCAGTAAATGGTAGACTAGTAGGTAGCGGTGGTCGTAATGTAGAGAAAGAGAGAGGGCTAATTGTTTCTGGGTTTTGATAACAGCAAAGGGGAGGCATAAAAGGGTTTATGATTTTTAAATTAGGATAGGATTTTCTTAATGTTAAAAAGACATATGTGTCCTTTTAGAATTAGTTTTAACTTCCTTAATTTTCAATTCAATTACAAAAATGTCACATTCAATCATAGCCATTAATTAATAAATCTAAAGGTTTAAAACACTTCTCGCTCTTCTCGTAAAAACCATACTTTTCGTTTGAACCACCCTCTATATATATATATATATATATATATATATATAAGAAAAAAAATGATCGGTTTGACGAACCCGGAGCCCGGACCCGAATGGGAGGGTGTTCCCGAAGGAACCCGAGGAACCCAGAACCTTCGGGTAGGGTGTAGTAATCGCTGACCACCTTCATATTGCCGCTAGTCTCTCACTCCATGTTTATATCTCTAACCCCCCCCCCCCCCCTCTCTCTCTCTCTCTCTCCATTCATCGGAGAATCAACAAGGATTTTATTGGCATAACCACCACCCCCGTAACCCTGTAGCAGGGTTTTCCTCCATCCATGTCTCCGAGTTGTTGCTCATCCCCAATCTCAGATCTGGGTTGCTGGTGGTTGAGAAGTAAATGCAGAACCCTTCAATTCTCCTTTTCAATTTTCGGTTTGCAAACCACCGCCAAACAATGACCATGAATTATTTTTAGGCTTTTCATTGTTACAATTATGCGACTGAAAGAATACCATGAATTTGGGTAAAGAAGGACCCAGAACAAGACGAATGAAAAAAAAATCATCTTTTTTTATTTTAGTTATTGGATAGAATCTTTGAATTTTCTAGGTAAGTGTTTGTTTGTTTCTAGGGATACGATATGTTACAAATCTGTATATATACGTTGTACTAAGATTATTGAACAATGATCTAAAATCAATTTGGGTAATGATTGTATATGCATTTTAAGATGTATTTGCATTTTCTATTACAACTCCTATTTTGTGGAAATCGAGTATAGGGTTTTCATGTTTGTTTGCATATTTGGTAATTTGAAGCTAGGTTTACGTATTTTGAGTAAGAAAAGATTTATACTTCATTTGGTGCAAAAAAAATATGTTTGACAGGGAAATGCATATTGCTTGATTTTGTTGGAAAAAACTTAAAGTGATATATGTTAAATACATTTTTGGTACTTTGAAAATGTACATGCATTTCAGTTATAGATTTTTGGTTTTTGGTTTCTAATAGTTTTTCGTAGGCACGTGCATTTTTATTTGAACAATTGTATTTTAGCAAGACCAATTCCATTTTCGTAGTTGCATATTCAATCTTTTTCCACATATATATAGATACTAGTATTGAATTAAAGAGTACTGAAAAGTGAATTTAGTGGTGTATTTTTTTAAAACCTAAACATATTTAGATTTGGTTAATTGAAGTTGAAAGGTTTTTTTTTTGGGAAAAAAAGATCGGATAGAATTGAAATGTGGAGACGCTTGAATTGCAATAAAAAAGGCTTCGCTGCTGCGTTCACTTCAGAAAAATCCTCAATTTTTTTTGATAAAATTTTTAAAATACTGAAAATTAGAAAACATGTTCAGTTACACATTTTTTTCAAAATAACACTTCAACTAAACATGTTTTTCATTTTTCTTTGAAAAAGAAAAACTCCACCCCTTTATCTAAACATTTTTTCTATTTTTTTCAAAAAATGAAAACTCCACTATTTTTTAATAGAAAAACATAAAACGAAAAATAGAAAATTTTTCTCCTACTAAACGCAGCCTTAGTTTCTATTTTGCCCTTTTTAATGATTGACCGAGATTAATTGTATAGGCTTTTCAAATAACGGTGTGGTACAAATGAGAACTATTTTTCGTAAAAGAACATTGAGAACCAATTATAGCCATTGATAAAAAAAGGTTGTTAATAGATAAACTTAATTAAATCAAACTTATTTCATGTTTAAGGTAATTAATGAAGGGTAATTTGGATATTATGAGATATACCCCCACTTTTTTAAACTATATATCTACCAAACGCAAAGGTTTTAGAATATAGAAATTATACTAAAATAACGAGAAAATCGAGCTATTTAATTTCAAACCGATGTTGCTTTATTTTTTTTGAAATTTTTTATTTTTGCTCGGTTTTTTTCCGGCATAGCTTCGGTTTAGTGCACATGTGCAGATAACATTGGGTTTTTTCTATCAAATGTGCAAATAGGTGCACCTAGATGCACGTGTGCATATGATGCACATATCTACACCCTTGTAATAGTTTATATATGCATATGCACAACTTAGAGTTGTTTAGAAGTGTTTATCCTTTTAATATATGCATATGCACATATCTACACCATGTACAAAGCTATATCGTCGAATCTTTTCGTAAATAAATTTAATTTGAATTATCCTTTTAATAGTAAGATTGATTCCAACGTCTTATCTTCATGCTATTGGTTTTTTTGTTTTGAGATTTAATTTGAATTAGAGATGAAGCCTCAAGATAAGTTTCGTGGTTCACCTGTATAGGTGAACCTATCTACACCCTTGATAGAAAAAAACCCAATGTTATATGCACATGTGCACAAAACCGAAGTTGTGCTCGAAAAAAACCAGCAAAACGAAATTTTTTTCTTCGAAAAAATATAGCAATATTGGTCTAACAAACACAACTCGCCGCCCAAAGTCCTAATCTGGCGCCCCTTTCTCTTTAACCCAGTCATGGGTAATATTTGGCGGCTCCAACGAACACAACTCCTTTCTCAATTTGTGGTGTTGTTAGAATTCCATTAGACCTGACAAATATGGCATATCTATCTAAAATTTGAGGTTAGTTTTCCTTTACGTTTTTTGTTGTGACCGGAGAAAAGGAGGGGTGTTACCCTCACACCCTCTTATGACCGAGCAGCCCATCGCTGGTCACCAACACATGTTAGAATCACTAAAACTGTAGCCAAGGTTTGAAGTGTTCATATGCATGAAAATGAAGCAGATGTGATTTTTGCTAATTTATTTTAATAGGTTTTCTTTCTTGTTCACTAACAAATGCTCTCTACTAAAATATACATTGATCGATTAATAATAATTCATTGGGTTATTTAGTACTTTAGTAGGCATATTTTCGTTTTTACCAAGGAGTTATTTTTATTGAAATGTTGGTTTTTTGGCTAGTAACAATTGAGGGATAAAAGGTTTACACTGTGATGGTAGTGATTTTTTAGTTTTTTATTTTCTTTTATTTTTTCTCTTCTATGTTGTGCTTTCTTTTGGTTCTCTCTTATGGATTATGAAGTTATGTTTTTTAGTTCAATAAGTGAATGAGTGAATTGTTTGTTGTACATGTTTATCTATATCTATACTACTATATAAACCATTTAACATTCTATCTCCTCTTAAATTTTAAGACTTCTTAAAATTCAATCAATATAAAATCTTGATCCTTTATTTAATCTAAATTAATATCATCCATTCAAAATATATTCTCTCATACTAACCTAATTATTCACCCACATCAACATAATTTTTAAAATCTTATTAACTCTTCTCTTTATTTCATTAATATAAATTTTTTTTCTTATTTTATTGTCTTTTAGAATTTATTTTTAAAATTAATAAAATTATTAGATGTAAATAGAAGAAAATTTGAAAAAAAACGGACATGTTATTGTAGAAAACTTTTTCGTGACATTGAATCATGCAAATAACATATCATTATATTTTTGAAAGCGATAAATTGTAAACCAAAAACTATTTGCCGCCGCAGCATTGCGCGGGTATGATGCTAGTATGTTCATTAATCAACAAATAGGATCAACACAAGACACATATATGTTATTCATTAAAGAATATAAGTGTAATATGTTCTTAGTGTGTTTGTTTATTCTTTTTTGTTTATGGTTATTCATAGCTGACATTTAAGCTGCGAAATTGGAATGACTTTTTTTGTTTCTTAGTTGATCATTAATTATATGTGAAAAACACCACATTAATGTTTTTTTATTGGCTAAAAAACTTTTGAGTTATAAAAGGTTCATAAGTGAACATAAATCTGAATGAGAACAACTTAAAATATTTGTTTGTTTTGACTAGTTCATGAATGAACATGCGGCTTTTAGACGATGTATTATTATATTGACTCTTCATGTAAAAAAATGATTCTCATAATTTCAAAGAATTAAATAGGAAAGAGATATGAAAGAGAAGTTTAAAAGTGAAAGATAGAGAGAGAAACTTTTTGCTTACTTAATTACCCTTTTTTAGTTATTAAAATATATAAATGCAATTAATGTGATCCATTAGATAATAATAAAACTAATTGTCTAGATGAATTCTTATAAAAATAAAGTTTCTCGCATGATATATATATATATATATATATATATATATATATATATATATATATATATATATATATATATATATATATATATATATATATATATATATATATATGTGTGTGTGTGTGTGTGTGTGTGTGTGTGTGCGCGCGCGCGCGCTAATAATCATGAGAATAAGAGACTTAATGCTGACACTTTATAAAAATTTGATTGAATGATCTACATTTGGCCTCTCATTCTATTCATAACGAAACCATGAATTGGGACGGGTGAAATACGATCTTAAGCTCTAATAAATCAACGTCTAATAGATGGCTAGGATTTGTTTTCTCATTCTCACCATATATATATATATATATATATATATATATATATATATATATATATATATATATCAAGATTAGGAAGCAAAGAGTATGTCATATGTCCCATCTTTTTTTATAGAGGTATAATGATAATCACTTAAAAATTGCATCTATTAGCCACTATCTTTAACTTTATCTTTCTTGCATTTGTTCATGACACATGATGTTAATCCCCCCAAATAAATCCTTTTTTTTTTTTTTTTTTGCATTTGCACTTAAAATATAGATGTACATGAATCTTTTTAATTTTTTACATCTGATTGTTAAAAAACTAGTTTAACCTGAAACTTTTTTTTTGGCATCTACATGTAAAAAAAACACCTCAACAGTGTATATATATTGCATACTAAAGTCACTTGCAACCCGGTGCAACAATTTGTGCACGTTGTAATGTAAAAACTGTGCAACACTCTGTTGTAAAATTGCGTGATGTTGTGTTGTAAAGTTGCGCAACACAATGTAAAAAAGCGTTCAACACAGTGTAAGTATGTGCAATACAGTGCTAATGTTGTGCGACAGATTAATGTGTAAAATAATGTAAAAGTTGTATAACATAGCGCCTAACGCGTGCACCATTGTAATATGTCTCACTATACGAAATTGGTGTAACACATTGTAAATATTGTGTAACATAGTTCTAAATTTTTTTTAAAAAATATGCAATACTGGTATTAAATAAAATAACATAATTTTATCTTTTAAATGATATAATTTCTTGAAAAAAAAGTTTACGATATAATATATATGACAGATTAAAAATTTGGGGGTGTTGATTTTTACACACTGTCCACTCTCCTTGCTGGTAGTTTCCGCCGAGGTTTATCATCTTACCCCTTCCGGCCACTTTTTTTCATACATTTACCGCTTAAAATTATCAAAATGTCACAAATCATTTCAACCTTAGATTTAATTTGATCAATGACCTAGATTACTAGCCGCTCTTAATGCGAGTAGCCCGAGAACCAATCTTAGCCCTTGGTTAAAAAAATCAATGGTTAATAAAAATGACGACTCGTTAACAACGCATTAATGAGAGGTATTTTGGGAAAATCAAGCCTCCTTTTTTAATGACGGTCTACCAAAACGCAATTCACGGTTGAGAAAATATATAAAAGACCAAATATACCTATGAATAACATTAATAGTGACATCCTTAATAACTCATTAATAAGGTATTCTTGGTAATTTTTATATTTACTAGTATGCATGTGAGTTGTCATTAATTTTGAAGGCTTGATATTCGCCAAATACCCCTCGTTGATGTGCCATTAATGAGCCACTAAAAATTATTAGCCATTAACTAATTTTAGTTGAGGGCTAAGATTGATTCTCGTATTTCTCGTAAAAAAAAATTCTCATTTGAATCCTCTCCTATACACACACATATTGGAGTGTTTATTTGAGAACCATTATTATTGTTGGGATCGCGAGAACGAATTTTGATCCCTGATTAAATTAGATCAATGACAATAATACTAATGCTTCATTAATGAGATCTCATTAATGACTCATTACCGACTCTTTAATAAGGAGTATTTTAATAAAATTAAGTCAATCTAATAACGACTTATATACTATGACATAATTCATAATTGGATAAAATATAAATGATAAAAAGACTTTTATTAATGAGTCATTAATGTATATTAATGATCGATTGTAAAAGTTACTTATACTACTTACAATAAAAACAATAAAAATGACTGAAACTTCAACCTTTTTCTATTAGTATAAAAATATTTCCTTTTATCATGGAACATCTATAAATCTGTCTTTACAAACTTTTTTCTTAACATGTTACTAACCGGTAGCTTTAAAAAAAGGTGTTTAAATGTAACTAATTAATATTGATAACTATTTTTATAAGCCACTCAGCCTTATTGTTTTTTTTTCTTTTTTCTGAAAAAGATATTAAAACTTGAATGATCTTTATGGTTAAAAAAAGTTTGGATGATGGTAACAGAACAAAATTAGTTCTACTTATTTAATCGGCCATTTTCTCCGATGAATACATTAAGCCCAGGCATATGATTAGTCGTGGCTCGAGTCCCCCTTCCCATGTGCGTAAAGCCGTAAATGGATTGAATGCTATATACTTGGGGCACTCATCTAGGGCATAAGCCCATTGATACCCGGTGTTTAAAGTATTTTTTAAAGTCTTAGGTTGAACAAGATATGAATTTATATGTAGATTGGATGTCATGTATGGATTCTATTGTAAAAAAAAAAAAAATTGAGACACTTGAACATGGCATTCATATTTACCCCTCATCCATTACTACACTTATGACTTATTCTTACTTGGATGTTAATTGGAGATAGCTTGATGAACTTTCATTTTACTTCTTGGTTATTTCGAAAGAGAGAAAAAGGGGGGGGGGGGTAATTAGTTTTAAGAATTCAATCTTCAAGACTTCCACTAAACGAAGTTGCTATTGTGTTTTGTGATTATGTTAGTTTTATCTACATATCCTCAAATCTAGTACACAGTCAATAGACTAAATAGTTAAGATTGATATCCGTTTCGTTTGTGATAAAATTTGCTATGGGCCATGTACGAGTTCTACATATCCCCTCAACATCTCAATATGTTGGCATTTTTACGAAAGGCCTTCCGTCCAAATTATTTTAAGACTTCCGCTCTAGTTTTAATGTTCAACATAAGCATTCGTATAAAACTGCTGGAAGTAGATGTTAGTGGCTTAGTGCCTATTATTTTATTATGTTAATATATTTAGTTGACCCATTGTACGTATTCTAAATTATCGCTAGGCTTTAGTTCATCACAAATTATGTTACCCGACAGAAGTGTGTTTGAAAAATATATGATTAATTACTAAGCTTAGTAAAGTCACGGTTACGATTTACAAATTTCAAATTTTGAAGACTACAAGTCAAGGGTTTGAATATCAATTCCACTAATTTGGGGAAATAAAAACTCACTTTTGATAGTTATTTTATACAATTAAGTATTTCAAAGTCCGAATATCTAACAATTAAGTTGTTTAGATTTGTGAAACCTAAGGCATTGTTTGGTATGCATTAATTAAAAGAGGAATGTAATAGATCATTATAACATAATAAGGAAAAATGTGTTTATTACTCACTTAGAAAGAAAATTTAATTAATATTCCATAAGAAATGTAACTCCTTCATTTTCAAAACTAGGTAGAGTGGTGTTTTTGATCATTTTTCTAGAAATGAAATGAAATATTATAATTTAATCTTCTTTTTAATTTTACTAACATAATCATAATTTAAAAAAGAAATATTTTTTCATATTTGTCTATAAATATATTTTAATAATCTTCTTTATACTTAATTTTTCTATGTTTCCAAATAAAACATTATAGTTTTTATTAAACTATGAACTAGATACAAGTAAAATATATATCTAGAAGTGTCTATATAACATGACAATTTGATACAAAAATATTACAAAGTAAAATATATTAATAAAAAATTACTCTTTTTTAACATGTGAATCTTATACGATGAAATTCATTTATTATACAAACCAAACATAATAAAAGAATATAATGGATTATTTCGTTTCACTACTCATTCTATTACCTTAACCATTTCATTCCTTTTGTTAAGTTTTTTTCATTTCGTCCAAGCAAACACAACCTAAACAAGTGATAATAACCGAATCTAGAAGAACAATTTTCATAACTGTATTCTAGTGTCTATGATTAAACTATAGAAACATTTATTTGTCCTTGATAAACCTAATTAACATGTAATTGAAGGCAGAAAATATTTGGTAAATGCAGCCCAACATGAATCTCTTTATGTCTTCCTCACTTAATTAAACATACTTAATCGAAATTGGAGTCCTAACTGAGTGCTTTGCGGAGTTCCATTCAAGAGCACCTTCAACAAATTGACTTGGCGCAGTTCCTACGGGGATGAATGTTACTTGGTAAGACAACTTCTGATTGACTGCCGAGAAGGTCAGTGTAGCAGGTGACACACCAACACCCATGCCTGGTGCAGTGATAATTTTCGCTGTGTAAGTTGAATTAGCATCACCAACGTTGGTCACGGTTCTGGTATACATTTTCGTCACGTTACCACTCAATGTAATTGCAAATGAAGGATAGTTCAGTTGTGCTTCAGGTATACTTAATATACTTGAGCAGGAAACTTTCTTTTGGACAATTGCCGTAACTTGCGAATTTGAATATCCTAATCCGCACAAGTAAGGTATGTAATCATCTGGTTGGATATCATAAATTAGTCCAGGGTCACTAGCTTTAGATGGGTTCACATGGCCTGCCCCAATCGCAAACAAGCTGGCTGGAAGCTCTCGTTCGTCTTGAATTGGCTCGTTGTTAAGGTTGATCAAATCAGCAGTGGTCATGATGGCGGACTTGATTGCAGCAGGCGACCAATCTGGATGCGCACTTTTCAATAATGTTGCAATCCCACTGAGATGAGGACAAGACATTGAAGTGCCTGAAATGACATTAAACGGGGCGGTTGTGGTTGTGTTATCAATAGAAACAGGCCATGCTGCCAGAATGCTTACTCCAGGGCCAATAATGTCGGGTTTCAAGATCCCGGGACTTGCTAGATTGGGACCTCTTGAAGAGAAAGAGGTCACTTGTGGAGCTGATTTATCTCCGATTACAGTTCCATGGAATACGATACCAGCAACCGGTGATGAAGTTGAATTCAAATACTCTAGAATTATAAGCCCTTCTTTGTAACCAACATACGATACAGGAAGTACATGAGTATCGGCTATTGTACTCGCACCATCTAGCTGAGTATTCGTGATAATCATAGCAGCTCCACCAGCATTTTTTACTATTTGTCCTTTAGCAACCCTTCCTACACCACCACCTCTTAGACAAATTACTACCTTCCCTTTAACATCTGTGTTGTTTAATGATCCCGGGGCACAAATAGCAGCATTTTCATCACCAGTTATTCCCGGGTACACAAGAGGCAACAGATTTTCAGGGAAATTTTTAGGCTGGAAAACCGATTCTCCATCTAGCAATGCTCCATTTCCGAGTTTTACAGTCGCCTTTACTTTTCTATCAATTGTACTCGCACCAACGGTGAGAATCCATGGAGCTTCGTTAGCTAAGGAAGCGTTAAAAGGTCCGGAGTTCCCTGCGGAACAACTTACGAATATCCCTTTTTGTGTAGCAGCATATGCACCCTTAGCGATTGAATCGCTATAAAAAGGGACCGATGGTCCACCAATGGAGATAGAAAGCACGTCTACCCCTTCTTCAATGGCTGCATCCATGCCTGCTAACATATCACTCTCACCACAACCTCCACCTTCATCACATACTTTATACATGGCTATGTGTGCAAGTGGTGCCATTCCAACAGCAGTTCCATTATCATTTTCAAGCACAGTGGCACCTTCAACAAAGTTTCCAGCTGCAGTACTTGATGTGTGAGTTCCATGGCCCTCTTCATCAAGTGGCAAACCCGAACCACCGCTAACAAAGTTCCTAACACCAATCAGTTTGTTATTGCACCCTGCAAATTCACACCTGCCTCTCCATTTAGCGGGTGGAGGGGGTACGCCTGTGTCATTAAATGATGGATGAACTGGTGTAATCCCGGTATCAAGAAGCCCCACGATGATTCCCTTCCCATAGTTTGAGCCTCTCCAGAAGCCTAAATTCTGGTGCAACCCCAAGAAGTTGGGAGTATGAGTCGTATGTAAAGACAATATTCTTTGAGGCCGGGCTGATATGACTCCCTCTTTTTCTTCTATTTCGTTTGCTTGCACAACAGTGAGTTTTGCTGCAAATCCTTTTAGTACGTTTCGATATGCGTACACCATTTGCGGTTTCTCATCCAAGTCTGTGGTAGCTGTCGGCAAAAACGAATCGTACCAGCTTTCAAGGTCTTCTAATTCTGCAAATGTGTGGTCGTGGGAAGAGCTAAGTTGTATAATATATGTCTCCGTTTCCTTAGCGACCACCTGTGTGAAGTTGAAGATGGTTGCGAAAGTAAGAAGCAACAAGATCATAGTCCATGATAGATTGTGCCTCTTGTTGTTCTCCATGATTGTTGAAGAACTTGAAGATGTTGGTGTGGTGAATTTGATTCCACATATTGCTTGTATATATGCTTGACTTCAAGGCCGGCAAAATGTTAAAGATACATAAAGTTTAGTAGAAACTTAGTAATACCCGTTGAAGCTAGACTGTGAAACAAAAGAAAAGGGCGAATTAGATAAGCTTTGGTAGCATCGAGAAATACTTTAACAAGTTAGATGCTCACAAGTTGCCTATCTTACTTAATTTGTTTAATTATAGAATATATTTTTCTCTGATGTAGTAATTAAATTAAATGGGATTGATAATATAATCGGATCTAAATATGTACATGTGATTGGATATATGTTGGTTTTTAGACTATGGATCTGAACCCTCAAACTACTGATCCGAAACAAACCATTACTACTCATGCATTGAACTGATTTGGCGGTATTAACATTTAACAGACACTTAGACCATGATTTTTTACGGATTAAGGATACAACAATAATACTTAATTCGATATGTTAAAAACCGAGTACGGGGGAGGTAAGATGTATACGATGATATATTTATCTTTATGTAGAGAGACTTACTTCGAACCATTGTCTTGAATATAAATATACGTTATCATAGGCTACAAAGTAAAGAAAAGAATAAAAATAGGAAAATAAACAATAGTCATAATTAAGAAGGTTATACATAAATAGTGCATGTGTAACTGCACCGTCGTCATAAATTTTTTAAGAAATGAAAATAATAGAAACTTAAAAAATAAGTACATTAATTAGGTAAAAAAGAATTAAGATAAATCTTTCGTAAATATTTAATGCACCAGTGCAATCCCTGTTTGTGTATTTGCATGCGTGTGCGAGAGAGAGATTAATGACTAGATATTCTAGGGGTGAACATAGTTCGGTTTAGTTTGATTGTTTTGGCATAGAACTGAAACCAAACCAAAAATTTTGGTTTTTGTAAAATCACAACCGAACGATTTTGAAGTGGTTCGGTTTTCGGTTTTGAAGTCGGTTTTTGGGTTTAGGTTCGGTTTTAAGCTTTTTCATTTTAAAACTCAAGATTTGAAGTCATACAACCATTATTGTAAAACTATGAAATTAAACGAAATTGAAACTATATAAAAAAGGGTTTAGTATCCCAAAGTGTATCGAAATTGTCACTTTTTGCTATTGTATATACCCATCTTTCAAAACTACCATTTAATACATCAAAGTCTCAAAAACTACCATTTTATGTATCGTTACCTTTGATAGAAGGTAATGGGTGACGTGGAACCGGTTTTGCTAACGTGGCAGTGAGTCAGTGACTTGGATGCTGATGTGGCTATACATGTGAAATTTTCTAGATATAATAATAATAATAATAATAATAATAATAATAATAATAATAATAATAATAATAATAATAATAATAATAATAACAACAACAAACATCAAAATATCGATTCAAAGAAATCGATCTACGATCAAATCCAGGGCACACCACCGCACCATCATTGAATCCTCCTATATCTCCGGCTATTAATGGCACTGCCATCATCACGACTATTTCACCTTCTTGATTTCATCTTCTCCGGTGGCCATCGATTTAGGGTTCATCTACTATCAAATCCAGCAGCATAACACCGCCACCACCAAGGGAACCACCGCCGCCATCGATTTAGGGTTCATTTTCATCTTCATCGAGTTTCATCTTCATCTACAAATTCTTGGTTCGTCGACTCTTGTTCTTCATCCGATCTGGGTTCATCGAGGTTAGGTAACGATTCATATGGTTAATCTTCATTAGATCTAGGTTTCATCTTCATCGGATCTAGGTTTCACCTTCATCAAATCTGGGTTATCTTCAAACATGATTTCGTCACTTTAAGGGTTAACGATTTCATCTTCATCATATCGGCTTTCATATTCGTTTGAACATGTTTAATCTTTGATTTTCTTTCGTTCCATTTCCCATAACATGTTTACTCCTCGATTTAGGGTTCATGGTTTAAGGAATCGAGATCTGGGATTTCTTTGATTCAAACGAGATCTGAGACTTAGGGTTCATATGCAATTTAGGTCCGATTTAGGGTTTTTCATATGCGATTTACAGCTTATTCAATTCAATGGTCAGTTGTTAAGGTCGATTTAGGTTTTTCTTTTATTCAAACAAGATCTGGGATTTAGATTTCATCTTCATGTTTAGGGTTGATTTTGGTTTCATCTTCATGTATCCCATGTTCTTCATCATCATCCTAATTCTTTTTAATTTCTTTTAGTACAGCCAATAATAATAATTTAGTGATGTGGAATTTACAAATAAATCAAAATTAAAAAAATTACCTGCAACTTGTGTAGCAGGTTTTCCAATACATGAAATGGTAGTTTTGGTAAGTTGGGTATATTAAATGGTAGTTTTAAAAGTTGGATACACACAATAGCAAAAAGTGACAACTTCGATATACTTTTGAATACTAAACCCTATGAAAAACATCAAGATGTATGCCACCTAATTCAAGCTATATCTTACTCATTTATAATATATTTACAACCTTAAAAACTCTTAATTTTAAGTAACGTGAATGTACTAAAATACTCCTTCTTAACCATTTCATTCTCTATCCTAATTTACTTTAACTTTTAAAATACTCCCTTTAACCATTTCATTCTCTCTCCTAATTTACTTTAAATTATTATCTATTTAAAATATCTCTCTAACACTAAAACACCATTTCACACAAACACAATTATCCACCTACATCAACATAATTTTCAAAATCTTATTAACTTCTCCCTTCTTATTTCATAAATATATAAAAAACTGACATTGTACGATACTTATTCGTGACATTGAATTGCGGGAATAACATATTATTACATTTTTAAAAGCAACATGATGTAAAATAGAAATTATTTGTCGTCGTAGCATTGCGCGGGTACCTTACTAGTATATTTCAATTGATACAAGCAAAATGACTGTCATACATTTAAGGGTTTAATTCGTGAAAATGTATCCAACTTGTCACATTTTGCTATTGTATGTATCGAACTTTCAAAGTTACCATTTAATATATCAAAGTCTCAAAACTTACCAATATGTGTATCCGGTTACCCATTCAGCAGGTAACCGGTAATTGTTTTTATTTTTCATTTATTTTTAATACTAATTCTATTACCACATCATTTGTAATTTCCACCTCACTTATTCTTCAAGAACAATTTGTGTTCTTCAACTAAGATCTGTTTTATCTTCATAGAAACTAATCTGTGTTCTTCAACTAAGATCTGTTTTATCTTCGTAGAAACCCAAAATCAGAATTAAAGCAATGAACACAATAACAGTGCACCAAAATTGAACCAGAAATCTCCATTCAAGAAATCTCCACAATCATAATCAAAGCAATTAACACAATCAAAACCCTAAATTTGTTTACGAGCCAGACATCTCCATTCAAGAACAAGATGAAATAGAAATTTACAAGTTGATTAAACCCTAATATGGGTATGGACAAAATAGATGAACTTACAAGTTGATTGAACAATAACCGCAGATGATTTGGCTTGAGATAGACTTAAAAGATCTCGAAACCTCAAATCTGCACCAGAAACCAAAGATCTGCACCCAAATCTAGAACGAAATTGCACCCAAATCAACGAGTGGAACCTTAAACCCAAATCTGGAACGAAATCGCACCCAAGTCGACTGAAATTGCAAGAAACATGAACTAATCGCACCTTAAACCCAACTCTGCACCCAAATCGCACCCAAATCTGGAATGAAATCGCACCCAAATCAACGAGTCGAACCTTAAACCCAAATCTGGAACGAAATCGCACCCAAGTCGACTAAAATCGCAAGACATGAACTAATCGCACCTTAAACCCAACCCTGCACCCAAATCGCACCCAAATCTGGAATGAAATCACACCCATGTCGCATCCAAGTCGGCTGAAATGCCAAGAAGCATGAACCCTAATCGCACCATATACCCAAATCTGGAACGAATCTAATCGCCGGAGGAGTATAAATCGATGTCGAATGTGAATCGTCTATTATTGAATCGTACCTAACTCTAAATCTTCTAAGATTTTAAGGAAAATCGTACCCATATCGATTTATACTCCTCAAATCGCCGTACCTAACTCCAAATCTGGAGTGGTTTTTTAAGGAAAAAAACACAATATTAACGATTTTAATTTTTATTTATTTTAAACCATGACATATCCAAGTCATATGCCATGTCACCAGCCACATAAGCAAAACCTATGCCACATCAGCTTATAACCTGCTATAGCAGGTTCAGTACACAAAATGGTAACTTTTGAGAGTCCAGTACATTAAATAGTAACTTTGAAAGCTCGATACACACAATAGCAAAAGGTGACAAGTTGGATACATTCTGGTGAACTAAACCCTACATTTAAACTTTAAAGCTAAAGTTAAAATAAATCAAAACTCAAAGCAAATCGATAAATAACATATTAGCACAACTGAAAATCGAGATGAATAACCAACTCCAAATGAACTGCATACAACTCAGAAAACTAGAATATGAAAATCGAGATAAACAACTAGAATTGAATTTCTATATTAAGTGAAAATAGATAAAATCGAAAAGAAGTGAACTCGATGACTTGAAAAGAAGTGATGTTGGTGAACTCAATCGAGTAGTCCAATGAACAAACAAAGCTGTAACTGCGAAGGATATCTGAATTAGTGTGAAACCTCTTTGGTGGAACCCTAATGTAAATGGGAGGTGACTATGTAAATGAGAAAATCATAAAGTATTTGATTTTTTGGACATGTATATTTACATTGTTGTCTCTTGGAAAGGTTCGGTTCAGTTTTTTCGGGGTTTGAAATTGTAAAAACCAAAACCAAACCGAAAAAGTCAATTTTTAAAAATTTGAAAACCAAAACTGTCCGTTTCTATATTGGTTTGGTTTTTTCGGTTTTGGTTCGGTAATGGTTTTTATAGCTCACCCTAAGATATGAATATCAAAGAGGTTATAGCTTTCTAATCGTACTAAGGTAGTAAGGTGTTATAATATTTTCTATTGTTATAAGTTCTTGTTCCAATATAAACAAAACATATAGATTTATAAGTACGTTTTATGTGTGTTTAAAAAAAATATTGTTTTTATGTGTATGCTTTGGCAATTTGTGAATATCTTAATTGATTCCAAATTATTATTGGTGTTTTTTTATTATTGTTATTGTTGCTTTAGTTTAGCAAGATTAACATAAGATAGTGCACGTGTAATTCATACTTCTCTTTGCACCCATAGAGTTAAGGACCTTGTTCTCCTTTTTTTTAGAGTTAATTTTATAAAGAGTAAATTACATTTTTGGTTCCTATGGTTTGTTTGAAATAACGGTTTTGGTCTCTGGATTCGAAAAGTTACGGGTTCAGTCCCTCCCGACCTGAACTTATTTCACTTTTGGTCCCTACTCAGTTAGCAAACTGTTAAATATTTATAAATGACCGTTTTCTCCTTCTTTTTTAGTCCCTCAAGTTTGTAACTATTTTCAGTTTTGGTCCCTCGATGATTTTTTATTTTAATCATGTTTACTTATTTAATTAACCATTTATTACTAATTATATTTAATTTAATATTATTAATACAACTTAACTAACCTTAATTAAATATATCATGGCTTACTACCATGTTTAAATTAATATGTTTGCAACATAGATTTGATTTGGTTTTTCATCTAATTTAAGGCTATAAACGAACTCAATATTGTAAGCTATTTTTATTTATGTTTATTTAAACAAATGAATACGAACTATTGTCTCGTTTGTTCATTTAAGTTCATATATATATATATATATACACACACATGTGTGTGTGATATGTTTGTTAATATTTAATGATGTTGTTTTTCATTATAATATATTTTGTATGCATTTGTTCATTACTTCATTTACGTACATTTGTATTTAAACAAACGAAAATAAAAAAAACTAATTTTATAAATGAACGAAGATGAGCACAAAATTTTGTTTGCATATTAGTTCGTGTTTGTATGTTTGTTCGGCTTAAAAAACAATTTGACACAAACAAGTTTGTTAAGAAGTTTTTTAAGACACATATATTTGTGAATCAATGCTTACATTGTTTAGTTATACGTGAATTGTTTTAAAATCTTCATCTATAATGTTAATATTATTAGAGTAAATTACAAATTTTGTGGATTGTTTAATTTGAGACATTTGCTCGTGTTCGTTCGTTTAATTTTAACTAAACAAATTAACGCACATAAGCGGATAAAGAAACAAATTTTTGTATTCATGTTTGTTCTTTTATAAAATTGGTTTATTGGTGTTCTTTAATGTCCCCCCTTAAATACAAATGAGTATTATACAAAATTTTGTTTATTTATTCGCTTGTGTGCGTTTATTTGTTTAGTTAAAATTAAACGAATAATCATGAGAAAATATCTTAAAAGAATCCACAAAGTTTGTAATTTACTCTAGTAATATTAACATTGTAGATGAAGATCTTAAAACAAAGTCAAAGAAAGTGAAGCTAACCCAACAAGGCTTTTAGGCTGCTTTCGAAACATTCTTCATCGACAGGGTTAAAAACAGTCATTACAACTTGGGCAAATCCAAGAAAGAAAAAACTTCCCTTTCTTTCTCTTCTTTTTTTTCCTTCGATGATACGTATAACTACACAATGTAATCATTGATTCACAAATATACACATCTTAACGGACTTGTTTGTGTCCATTGTCTTTTTGTAACACCCTGGTTTTTAGTCCAAATTTAAACTTTTTCAAAACTTATTTTAAAACGAAGTTTAGACAGAAATTCTTTAATTGATAGCGGAAGCCTTAGAATCCATTACAGTATATTTTCAAAATACAATATAATTTGTAAAAGTGTATATCATCATTGGAAACAACTCAAAAGCTTTCGGTGTTACCAAAGTTAATCTCACGACCATCAATAGTAGGAAATCCAAGATTACCGGATATGCAACCAAACCAAAGCTATGCCCAAGGCATTTACCCACCTCACCAAGGCCACTAGACATCCTGCGGATACAAAACATTTTACACACGGGGTTAGCTATAAACATAGCTAGTGAGTACAACCAAAAACATTTGTCTTTTCAAAACCAAGTCATCATCTTTTTGAAAATACGAGTTTGGCAACAATCATACTATAAAAGTTTACACATAAGCACATAAGGATGCGGGTCTGTCCATTGAGCCACAATGTCTCCACGTGGTAGCTAGCCACGGTCAACACGTGCCCACATGGGGGATAACCACATCTCCCCGTCAAGGTGGGGATGCACGAAGCAATCCACTATACAACGGTTATCTGGAGTGTAAGCCCTGTTCCCCAACTCCACTCGTGTTGCTTAGGTTCGGTGGCTCGTCAGCCTAGTGAACCCACACGATCATAATGGGTACTGACATACCCCTCCACTCTCTGTACCGATTCCTTAACCACACGTGTATCGAGGTTCCTCAATTGCCGAAGCCACATGAACCAGTACACATCTCAATGGCTAGGAACCCTATGGTACAAAGTTCATATCACACAGTGGTTCGGACCAAATCACATACCCAAAAGGGTCACATAAACCACATGCCATAAAGTCCAAGTATCTCAAGCAATCAAGCTTATCACAAAACATATAAGTGTCGCAATTCATATCACTTGAGCATAAATGCTCAATAAACAATAACCACATATGGCATCTCAATGCCCACAATACATCATGAGTATAAACATATCTTTATTACTCAAAACCAAGTTTGTTGTTTCCAAAATCAAAGTTCACTCCTATGTGGAGTGTCATGTTTCAAAACCATCAATTAAAGCACAACATAAATATAGACCATCTCCAACATGGAGCAATGATCTTATTTTGAAAACCATTATTAAAACACATCTTATACTGAATTCACAATTTTCACATTCTTTAAACTCAAGAGTTTCATAAAACATTTGCAAATCATATAAACCACATTATAAAACAAATCCATAGTTTCTACATCCTTTGATTCAACTATTTCATCAAACATTTGCCAAACAATCAAAATACAATTATGATGACTTGTAAACTTTAATAAAACTGGGTATCCGCAGAGTGTACTCACCTGAGGGTGTGATGAGGATCACAACCCCAACCAAACCAAAGCTCAAACACTTGATCATAAGCCTATGATCACAAAACATAAGGTTAACTTAGTAAAGTTAACCAAAAATTGAGATTCTTTAAGAGCATAGGCTCAAAACTAAGCTTAAACACTCATTTCGGGTCTTTAAGACTCCATATAAACTTCCTATAACCACTACAATCAATCCCCAATAAAAAACAAGGTCAAATGGGGTCAAAACAATGATTTTGGAGGTTTCAGGGTGGCTCACGCCCTGAAACAGGTCATCTCGCGCCGCGAGAAAATCCCTGGAAAACATCAAGTTCTTGACCGACATGGCTCGCGCTGTGACCCACATGGCCCGCGCCGCGAGCCCGCGTGAACAGTAATTTCATGCTTGTTTTTGTCACAAATCCGACTAATTCTTACACTTTTCCAAATCAAAATTGTTTGTAACATACCCAAGACTCATTTAACACTTCATAACAACAAAACATCATCACTTTACATAATTTTGATCATCAAAACCCTAGCTTCCCCATCTTTCCCCATTTTGACCCATTTACTCACAATAACCACATTTTCAACCATAATTTACCAAATACAACATGTATAGCTCAAATCAAACACAAATTCAAGTTAGAACTTACCTTTGATCTTAACTCCAAACTTGTTAGCTCCTTCTTTGCTCAAAACCCCAAGCTTTGATGGTAGATTAGATGTCAAACTCACAATATGAATTAACCACACCACAAACTACCTAGTTTTCCCTTGATTTCTTCTTTTGCCTTCACAATCCTTTTTCTTGCTCTCCTTCTCGATCTTTCTCCAGCTCATGAAGGCTCCAATTGAGTCAAAAAGGCTGGAAGAGATATTTTATATCTCAAATTTCACCTCTAGCCCCTCAAGTTTTCAATCTTGACATAAATGGACCTCAAGGTTTCACCAATTATTTGCACACTAAATAACTTACAACATTTGCTATTAATACCAATCATATAACTCTAACAAATTGTATTTTATGTACTATCATTTGTACTACATGAGCATATAACATCAAATTGATATAATCACCCTAATATACAATAATTTTCCAATTTATCTATGATATACCATGGCTTCTTTTATAAATATGAATCACATTCTCTTTTGAACAATATAAACATCTTATAACCAATATTGAGGTCATATCAAATTTTGGAATATTACACTTTTTAAGCCGAACAAACATACAAACACGAACTAATAAACAAACAAAATTTTGTGCTCATGTTACTTCATTTATAAAATTGGTTTTTTTATTTTCGTGTTTAAACACTAACGTACATAAATGAAGTAATGAACAAATACATATATAAATGTATTGTAATGCAAAACCAACATCATTAAACATTAACAAACATATCATACACGCGCACACGTGTGTGTATATATATATATATATGAACTTAAACGAACAAACGAGACAATAGTTCGCATTCATTTGTTTAAATAAACATACATATAATAGCTTATAACATTGAGTTCGTTTATAGCCTTAAATTAGATGAAAGACAAAATCAAATCTATGTTGCAAACATGGTAGTAACCCATGATATATTTAATTAAGGTTAGTTGAGTTGTATTAATAATATTAAATTAAATATAATTAGTAATAAATGATTAATTAAATAAGTAAACATGATTAAAATAAAAAATCATCGAGGGACCAAACTGAAAATAGTTACAAACTTGAGGGACTAAAAAAGAAGGGCAAAACGGTCATTTATAAATATTTAACAGTTTACTAATGGAGTAGGGATCAAAAGTGAAATAAGTTCGGATCGGGAGGGACTTAACCCGTAACTTTTCGGATCCAGAGACCAAAACCGTTATTTTGAACAAATCACAGGACCAAAAATGTAATTTACTCTTTTATAAATAATCTTTTAACTAAACATTAGTTATTTTTTTAAAAAGCTGAAAGTTTCATCCTTTAACTACAATTTTGTTGCATCTAAAGTGCTTTCTAAAAGTTTCCGTTAACCATGTCCGTTACGTCCCCTAATGTGCACTGCACATGAGGGTTTTGTTTTGTCTTTAACCCTGTTTTAATTTTTAATTGATTTTCAATATATTAGAAATATATAATTTTTGTTAAAAATTTAGTAAAATAAATTCTATGCCTTTTATTTCTCTACTTCCCTAGTTTGTCATTTCCCTTTACTATCTCCTTTACAAAAGTCATACAAATCTAGAGCCACCACCACCTCCGTCGCTGCCATCACTACCTCCAACCTCATCGGACAACAGACTCTCTTACTCACTCTCTTCTCCACACCAATTTTGCCCAAGGATAATCACTGCCGCTTCCATCACCACTGCCCACTTCCAACGAACATCACTGCCACGCACCTCCACTGCACATTCTCTCCTCCACTGTCATCACCACTGATATGGTGTTATTTTACCGGATCGGCCTATGCCGCTACCTCTCGGATATGATGGGAAGAGATATGGTTTTTCAAATCTAAGATCAAGCTCTGTGCGTGTTAATGTGATGGTGGTCAAATCTTCATTTCTCTCAAGTTTTGTCTCTTTGGTTCTAATGTGCGATTTGATTTAGGTTATTTATGGAGGCGCGGATGATGTTGTTGTTGTTGGTTCATAGTGGTCATGATGGTGTTTATGATGGTGGTCATGATGGTTTTCAAGAAAAAAAACCCTAAGAACTATGAGTACAACCATTTATGGAGCTTGTTGCATGATGGCGGTAATGGTGATTGACACTGAGGGCGGTGGTGGTCAGCAGTGAGGGTGGTGGCGGTAGTGGTGGTAGGAGGTAAGAAGAAGGGGGAGGTTGAAGAGATGAGTGAGGTGGAGAGAGGAGAGATGGTGTGTGGGGGGGGGGAATAGGTTAGAGTCTTAAATATAAAAGGGTTTTTATTTTCTTAATTGTTGAAAAAATTAAAATGATATTTAATAATGAAAAACTAATAAAAAATAAATAAAAGGATAAAAAGACAAAAAAAGCCCTCGTGTGCAGTGCACAAGGAGGAGACTTAACTGGCATGGTTAACCGAAACGGTTAGAAAGGACTTTAGATGCAACAAAATGGTAGTTAAAAGGACGAAACTTGTAACTTTTTAAAAAAATTACTAAACTTATAATTCATGGTTAGTTAAAAGACCATTTATGAAATTAACTCTTCTTTTTAGTCTTTTAAGTTTTAGTTTATTCTCTCCATTGATCATTATTGCTCATTAACTCCAAGTGTTTCTTTTAATCAATAAACAATGTTGGAAAAGTGTTTTTCAATTTCTACACTTACATGATTGAATGCTTTGAAATTATAAAAATTGGTATTTTCCTCCATCTCCTTGTTTACAAACATTGACTTTGATAATTTCCAGAACTACGAGCTTGATACCTAATTTCATGAGGGGTAACGTTCTTGCATTAGACCATACGAGTTTTTCATGTTCCCGCGACATCTTAATTAATATGCCACCATTTTTACAAAAGGCCTTCTATGGACATGATTTAAAGACTTGCATTCCCGTTTGAATTCTAGCATAAGCCTCCCTAAACAAAAGTTCGGTAAGGGGGTGTTAGTGTATATTATTGATTGTATCATTGTAATTTAGATACATATTCTAGATTAGTGTAACACCCCAATTTTATAAAAATGACAATCGTAAGTAAAATTCATTTATAAAAGTACACACTTAGTTCGAAAACATACACGGAAGCATTTACTACAAAGTCAAAGTTGTTGCCAAAAGATACACATATGAGTACATACTTAGTGTACTATGAAAGCTGAATATTTACAGAACTGGGCGTTAAATTGTTTCAAAAGTGTTAACTGAAAAGTAGTCAAACATGAGCTTTGCTCTTATCCTTGCTGCGTCCTGCAAAAGATTTAAAAACAATATCTGATAAGCTACGAGAGCTTAGTGAGTATTCCAAACTAAATATCATATAAACACACGTATAGAATCATATAAAGATAATACACATATGTCAGATAATCATTGCTAACCACGGGTTCTAGACCTAGGGTAGCCACCTTTGTAACAGTACTGTATCACCTTTGAACCTTACTGCACATAGCAGTTCGGTATATATACACATATGAGGCGGTGTTTGTTTAAGCTTATTTTTTTGACTTATTAGCTTATGAGCTTATTATTTGAGCTTATCATGTTTTATATGTTTAGCTAAGCTTATGAGCTTATTTTTATAAAAATAAGCCATTTTTCATAAGTCATCTTGAACTAGCTTATTTTCTTCCTTGTGAGCTTATTTTTACACTTTTACTTTTATACCCTCTTTTTGGTTATTTTACATTAATAAGCTAATGTAAGGAAGCCCTTTTTGGTCATTTTCCACCTTTTTAAAAAAAGCTTATTAACTCATAAGTTATAAGCTAATCCAAACACTTTTTTCTTTCAAAAGCTTATAAGCTCATAAACTCAAAAGCTCTTACGCTCATAAGCTTAAGCCAAAAAAAAAGCTTACACAAACACCCCGTGAATAACATTACATGTTTGTAATCTAATATGATAGCATACATGCTGCAGATATGAATAGTAGTCTAGAAGACTCACCTTATGATTAGTACGATAAGATTAGATCCACAATTGAGTATGATTCAGTGAATAGGTCCACAACTAGTTTCTAAAATATAATATCAATTGTATATATCAACATATGTTCTTGCGGATCAAAATTGAACTGAACAGGGCTAAGGCACGGCCGTACCTTTCAAAGGCACGCCCCTGCCAGCAACTTAGGGCACGGTTATACTACACTCAGACATGGGCATACCTGTCCTGCAGTAACGCTCGTGCCTTGCTAAGGTACGCCCGTGCCTATGCATCAAAGCACGGGGTACCCGATGAACTAGGGTTTGCCACGGGGCGAAAGTCACGCCCGTACCCTCTTTGGGTACACCCGTGCCCTCCCCTGGTCTGTACAGCTCTGACCGACAGAAGCTGTAATTCGGGCCAAAATCACTATAAACTCAACTTTAAACATTCTAAAACATATGAGGGGTGTTTTCCTACACCCATAATAGCTCAAATTAACATATAACTAATCAAGAATTCATACCTCTATCAAGCAAGGTTTGATTGATGCTACTTAGTTGATTGTTATTGCTATGATTAAAGATCAAAATTCGCAGAAGTACAAAGGATTGCAGCTGTGTTTGTGTTCTTGATTATGTAAGTGTGTATGGAAGTCTAGAACAAGACAACCATATATATCTATATGTATGGCATAATTACACAAATGGTCCCTGGACTTATTTAACTTCTAAATTAACAGTTTTAGCCCCTCTAGTTTTATAAACACATCTAATTTCATAAAGGAAAATTGTAATACGCATATGACACTTCCTATTTAATTATTAATTAAGGAATTTCGAACCTTGGGTGTTACAATTAGGGTTAGGCTTATGTCTTTGTACCTTTTGTATATTTTTGTTAATGATAGTCTATTCATGAGAAAATTTCTTGCCTAAAACAAGTTTGTTCGCAAAGTGTAGGATTGCAAAGCTAGTAAAGTTGAAGTTAGGATTTACGACTTCCAAATTTTGAGAACTTCAAACTCAAGATTCTGAATCTTGATTTCAATAATTTAAAAACAAAAACACTAATTTTTTATAAATGTTTTTATAAAATTAAGTATTTCTATAACAATCTTTTGTAGGAATAGGGTTAAAGCATTTAGATTTATCAAATCTAAACAAGTGATAGTGATCCAAACTAGAAAAAATTTAAAAACCAATTTTCATAATCACATAATAAGGCACAAATAAAAATATTTGGAGCAATTCCTATCACAGTTGTGTTCTAGTGTCATTGATGAAACTAAGAATGTAATATCCGTAATTTTGTAAAATTATAAAGTATATAAAATACAAGTTTAATTGAAGATTTAGTAAAATTATGTGTTTTTGTTAATATTTAATTGCTACATATTGTGTATGTGCGTTACACCTTAAAATGGGTAATAAAATGTGATAGATAGAAAAATGGAAAGGCTAGTAGTGTAAATATTGGGTGTGTGTATAATTGACCAATTGTGAGTCAAAACCCTCATTTCTTTGGCTATAAAAAATCGTGGGAGAGAAGGAAAGGGAGAGTTGAGGAGAAAATCAAGATTTGAGGTAGAAATCAATGGAAATTGGTAGCTTATGTTGTTCTTAGTCCATCTTGTGTGTTATAACACTTCATCTAACATCAAGGCTTGAGATTTTGAGCACGTAAAAGTAAGAACAAGTTGGGTTGTTAATCAAGTAAGTTCTAACTTATATTTGTGTTTGATTTTAGCTATACATGTTGTATTTGGTGATTTATGGTTGAAATATGTGATTGATTGAGTAAATGGGTCAAAATGGGGAAGTTAGGGTTTTGATGATCAAAGGTACTATAAGTGTTGGTGTTTTGGTGTTATGAAGTATATTTGAGTATTTGTTGTGCTGCAATTGAGTTTGTTTTGGAAAATTTGGAGTGTTGGTCGATTTGGACATGGGAAGCAAGCTGAGAATTACTGTTTACGCATGCTCGCGGCACGAGGCCTCAGGGTCATTTTCCAAGAATTTTCTCCCGGCGCGAGCCCCTTTGTCTTGAGGCGCGAGACACCCTGAAGCCTCCAAAAATATTGTTTTAACCCACTTTGACCTTGTAGTTGATTGGAGATTGATTCTAGTGGTTATAATAGGTTAACATATAGTCTTAAAGACCCAAAATAGGTGTTTGAGCGTGGTTTTGAGTCTATGCTCTTAAAGAACCTCAATTTTGGTTAACTTAACTAAGTTAATCATATGTTTGTGATCATAGGATTCCTATTCAAGTGATATAGCTTTGATTGGGATAAGAAGTGATCCTCATCACTTCTATCAGGTGAGTTGTACCCTGCGGATACATAAATGGTTTATAAACTCATAAGTCATCAAATGTTCTTGTATTCTACGTTTTAAATATATATATATATGGTATTGAATATTTACAACAAAAGATTTGTTTAACAAAATTCCACCGGGTGTTATGTTTCAAAATACAGAGTTACTCCCATATCACAACCTCTGTCAAACTGGGGCCTTGCCCTTGGAGAAATCACGCCCTTCAAAACAACAGTAAGCAATATCTGATAAGCCACAAGGCTTAGTGAGAAAACTAAACTGTAAATCATATAAGCATGCGCATACACATATACGAATGCTGTAACAGTTCTTATGGACACAGTACTGCACCATCTTAGCATCCGCCAAGAAAGCTAAAATGCTGTCCGTAGCAACTACTGCACAAAGCAGCATGCTATAGCTCTCTCTCTGTGATCCTCTGATCAATAATATATCACACACATATCACAGATATGAATCAGAGTTTAAAAAACTCACCTCAGCAACTAGTATCACACAGATAAATGCCAGATAACTCAGTACACGTCAAATAGTAACCCCTACAATTATATAATCATATAATTAAGACATGTACCAATCAGCACTTAACAAATAAAACAAGGCAGGGGACCTACACGGGCCGTGTACCCCTACACGGGCCATGTCTCAAGCACTCTACACGACCACACATGACCACATGGCCAGTGTTGTCCACGTCACCTACACGGGCCGTGTACACTATATGCTACACGATCATGTCTTGGCTACATGGACGGTGTTGACAACTCACCTACACGGGCCGTGTGCCTCCACACGGGCCGTGTACCTCAATCTCTACACGACCATGTATACCAACATGGCCCTGTGACCGCCTTCAACACTACACGGCCGTGTACCGCTACACGGGCCGTGTACTCTACAGACCAGCTGACTGTTCTTCATAACAGTCGGTGTTCTTGACCAAAAATCCGACAAAACACACATAAAACTCTACTGGGGTGTTTTCCTACACCCCCAAACAGCATGTAAACTAATCAAAACAACAAAAATAAGCTAGAACCATGATTCACCATTGAATCACCTTAAAACCCACTAAAACATCAAGAACAATCAACAAGGAATCTTACCTCAACTTGTTCTAGCTAGTAAAGGTTGGAACCCACTTGTTCTCTACTGTTCTAACTACAGAAACTCAGCTCTAGCTCTCTCTCTCGATGGCAACAGGAGAAAAATATGCAAACTTTAACTCTCAAGAGTCAAAGCTAGCCATATATATACATATCTTTGAAAATTGTCACAATTGGCCCCTAGACTTTTCTAGTTTCAAAATGACAAGATAAGTCCCTCAGGTTTCTAAACACCTCCTAATCTCAATTAGGCAATACCAAAACGCATCATATCGAAAAGTTACTAATAATAGAAATTTCCGAACCTTGGGTGTTACATATTGTTTATTATCATGTTTATGATAATGAGATATGTTTAAGTATATGTTTTACAAGTTTTGAAGGCATGTTATGCTATGTGTTGTTTCTTGCAAGTTAGTAACCATATGTGTATAACTTGCTTGGGTTGTGATTAAACCTTATGGTCCGGACCTATGCTTGTGATTTAGTGCTTTGTACCATATAGATTCCTAACCATTAGGTGACGTGTATTGGTTCATGTGACTTCAGCAATTGGGAACCTAGATGCACGGGTGGTTGAGGAATTGGTGCAAAGAGTGGAGGGGGATGATAGTACCCATTATGACCGTGTGGTTCAATGGGCTGACGAGCCACCGAACCTAAGCAACACGAGTGGACTTGGGGAAAAGGTCATTCACTCAAGATAAACGTTGTATGGTGGACTGCTTCGTGTTTCCCCCACCTTGATAGGAGATGTGGACACACCCCCACGTGGACTTGTTAACCATAGATGGCCACTATGGAAGATACAAGCACAAGTGGACTTGTCCCCCACATCTTGTATGATTAGTATAGTGATGTCATGATGTTTTTAAATGTGTTGATGACTTGTTTATTTGGTTAAATTGTTTTGGTACACTCACTAGCTTATGCTAACAACTCCGTTGTTATATGTTTTCGTATCCGCAGATAAATAATAGCTTGGTGCTGGTAAGGCGGGTAGAAGCTTTTGGGAAGCCTTGTTGCGTTGTGATATGTTTGGAAGTACATGACTATATACCTCTTTTGTTTAATTGTAATTAATGGTCGTGTATTAAAGTCAACAAGTAACACCAATCTTTTGTAAATCTGATATAGCTTTCGCACAATCATATAAATGAATGTCAAAAGTATGATGTTTTAGTAAGGTTTAAAAGTTTAAATAGTTCTAAAATTCAGGGTGTAACAAAGAAACACTTATCATTCCTAATAAACCTAATATATAATCAAAGGTAGAAAACATTAGGTAAATAAAGCCCTTGAATATCCTTATGTCTTCCTCACTCTTAAACATACTTGATGGAAATGGGAATCCTAACTGAGTGCTTTGAGGAATTCCACTCAAGTGCCCCTTCAACATATTGACTTGGCGCTTTTCCTATGCGGATGAATGTCACTTGGTAAGACAACTTCTGATTAACCGCCGAGAAGGTCAGTGTAGAAGGTGACACACCAACACTTGTGCCTGGTGTTGAGATAATTTTCACTTTATAAGCTGAATTAGCATCCCCAACATTGGTCACAGTTCTAGTATATATTTTTGTCACATTACCACTCAATGTGATTGCAAATGAAGGATAGTTCTATTGTGCTTCGGGTATACTTGATACATTTGAGCAGGAAACTTGGTTATGCACAATGGCATTAACTTGTGCACTTGAGTATCCTAATCCACAAAGGTATGGTATGTAATCATGTGGTTGGATATCATAAATTAGCCCAGGGTCAGTAGCTTTAGATGGGTTCACATGGCCCGCTCCAATGGCAAACAAGCTTGCAGGAAGCTCTTGTTCATCTTGAATCGGCTGGTTGTTAAGGTTGGTCAAGTCAGCTGTGGTCATGATAGCAGACTTAATTGCAGCAGGTGACCAATCAGGATGTGCACTTTTCAATAATGCAGCGATCCCACTCAGGTGAGGACAAGACATTGAAGTACCTGAAATCACATTAAATGGGGTGGTTGTTGGTGTCTCATCAATAGAAACAGGCCATGCTGCAAGAATGCTAACTCCAGGGCCAATAATGTCGGGTTTCAAAATTCCAGGACTTGCTTGAGAAGGCCCTCTTGAAGAAAAAAAGGCCACTTGAGGAGCTGATTTATCTCCAATTATAGTTCCATGGAATAAGATACTAGCAATCGGTGATGAAGTTGAATTCAGGTACTCTAGAATTATAAGTCCATCTTTATAACCAACATATGATACAGGAAGTACATGAGCTTCAGGTGTTGTACTAGCACCATATAGAATCGTGTTCGTGATAATCATAGCAGCTCCACCTGCATCTTTTACTATCTTTCCTTTCTCAATATTTGCTACTCCACCACCTCTTACGCAAATCACAACCTTTCCCTTAACATCGGTGTTGTTTAATGATCCGGGCGAACAAAAAGTAGCATTTTCATCTCCTGTTATTCCTGGGTACACAAGGGGCAAAAGATTTTCTGGGAAATCTTTAGGTTGGAAAAGGGATTCTCCATCTAGCAATGCTCCGTTTCCGAGCTTTACAGTTGCCTTTACTTTTCTATCAATTGTACTTGCGCCAACTGTGAGAATCCATGGAGCTTCGTTAAGTATGAAAGCATCAAAAGGCCCGGCGTTCCCTGCAGAGCAACTCACAAATATCCCTTTTTGTATAGCAGCATATGCACCCATAGCAATTGTATTGTTATAAAAAGGGCGAGGTCTTTCACCAATGGAGATAGAAAGCACGTCTACCCCATCTTCAATAGCTGCATCCATAGCAGCTAACATAGCACTCTCGCCACAATATCCATCTTCATTACATGCTTTATACATTGCCACATGCGCAAGTGGAGCCATACCAACAGCAGTGCCGTTGTCATTTCCAAGAACGGCAGCACCTTCAACAAAGTTTCCCGCTGCAGTACTTGATGTGTGCGTTCCGTGTCCATTATCATCAAGAGGCAAACCAGTACCCCTGGTAACAAAGTTTCTTAGTCCAATTAATTTGTTATTGCACCCTGCAACTTCACATTTGCCTCTCCATTTAGCAGGTGGAGGGGGTATTCCTTTGTCATCAAAGGAAGGATGATCTGGAGTAATTCCGGTATCAAGAAGCCCGATGATGATTCCCTTTCCATAGTTGGAATCTCTCCAAAACCCTGAATTCTGGTGCAAACCCAAGAAGTTAGGAGTATGAGTTGTATGCAAAGACAATATCCTTTGGGGCCGAGCCGATATGACTCCATCTTTTTCGTTAATTTCGTTTGCTTGTGCAACAGTGAGTTTTGCTGCAAATCCCTTAAGTACGTGATGGTATGCATAAACCATCTGCGGTTTCTCATCCAAGGTTGTAGCAGTTGTTGGCAAAAATGTATTGTACCATCTTTTAAGGTCTTCTAATTCTGCAAATTCCTTATGGTCATGGGGAGAGCTAATTTGTATAATATATGTTTCCAATTCTTTAGCGTCTACCTGTTTATGATTCAAGATACCGGTGAAAGTAAGAAGCAAAAAGTTAGTAATATCCTTGACTTCTAAAGGCATTCTGTGTACATACCCTTGACTTCTAGTCAAACAAATTGTTAAAGATATACAAACGATTGGATTAATCATTTAATCAAATGGGTTATTCTATGATTTATACTATTTTTAAAAATAAAATAATTGGTAAAAGGCTTTGACCGGGTATTCTTGTGAGTGTACGTTGGATTTAGTAGAAGTGGTCGGTTCACTTGCCTTGTTTTAGGTAGATTAGGTTATTTTCTTGTTTTACTTTACATGTTCCCACATTATGTATGGCTATATATAGCCTCTTTCCATAAGAATAATAATAAGTTAGTGCATCTTTTTCTTTCCTTTCTTCTTCCATACTAAAGTCACTTCTTCACTGTAGGATTTAACATTTCATATATGTAAGCTTTTTTTCTTTTTTTCATGTGAACATTGAAGCTCTCATTCTATCACTTGGTATCAGTGCTTGAAGGTCCGATTGTAGAGTGTGTAAGTTGAATCTGATCAAAGGTTGAAGAGTCACGTAAGCAGCTTCTACTCTTGATCACCCTGTTCGTGTTGAAAAAAGATTAAACAATGGAGGTGCGTGGAAAAAATGAACATAAAGGATCCATCAAAGTAGGTGACTTTGGATTTTATTCGTTTTTGCACGTACAAGAAGACGGTAAAGCTTGTAGCTTGTTTTCTTGGTTGGTGGAATAGGACTCTTGGAACAGGTCTAATCGAAAAAGGGTTGAAGCTATAAAAAAAGATTAGAAGGGCGTTGGTACGAAAAGAATGAGGTTCGATGTCATATGAAGTTCCGGTCTTGACCCCGACGAATTATCCGGTGTGGATTGTCAAGGTCAAGTTGATCATGGATGCATACGGCCTATGGGATCCGATCGAACCAAGGACGTTAGGTGAAGAACCAGATCTAAAGAAGTCAAAATAAGCTCTTGCCTTTTTGTTTCAAGCGATACCCGAAGATATTGTGTTACAAATGGAGAGTTACATCAACACAAAGCAAGTGTGGGATGGTCTAAGAACACGGTTTTTGGGAATGGATTAGATGAGAACGGCTCACTTGCAACATTGAAGAGAGAGCTTGAAAGCTTGTGTATGAAGGAGGGTGAAACCATTGTTGATTTTGCAACCAAGTTGACCGGTTTAGCTTCAAAGGCAAGGAATCTCGGGTACGAGCTTGAAGAAGTGGAGTTCGTGAAAAGGTTACTAGACTCGATGCCTAAGTTGTTTCTTCAAATCATGGCTTCAATAGAGCAATGTTTTAAGTTGGATTCAATGCTATTTGACGAGGCCGTTGGAAGATTGAAGGTGTACGAGGAGAGTTTAAAAGGAACGGAGAAAAAACAAGGACATACAAGGTGGTTTATTATTGGCTATAGTGAATAAAAGTCACATGTGTGTAAGCATTGTGGCAATGGAGGTTCAAATCGTGATGGCTTTGGACGTGGCTAGGATAGAGGTTGTGGGTTCGGGAAAAACCGTGATGTTAACGGACATTACCAACGGGATAAAATCCACCTTAAATGTTACAAATGTGGTGAGTTTGGTTATTACAACAATGAGTGTCCAAAATGGGAGAAACAACAGGCGAACTTGATTGAACAGGAACCGACACTATTATGAACGAGAATATAAATGATTAAGGGAGTGAATGTTGGAATAATTGTTTAATATAATAAAATAATTGGTAAAAGTCTTTGACCAGTAATTCTTGTGAGTGTACGTTGGATTTGGTAGAAGTAGTCGGTCCACTTGCCTTGTTTTTAGGTATATTAGGTTATTTTCATGTTTTACTTTGCATGTTCCCAAATTATCTATGGTTATATATAGCCTCTTTCCTAATGAATGATAATAAGTTATTAAAATTGAAATATAAGAAATCAATAAGGCTACGAAGGGTTTTTATACACTCAACGAAATTTGCTTCCTTGAGTGTTTTGTCGTCATAGGCAGAGCAGAATTAGTGTGAGTTGGAATACTATATCAAGGTCACAGACATGGTGTGGTCGATGAGACACCATATTAGGGTTAGGTTTTCAGTGTTTTAGATGCGTAGGGGTTTGTCTAGGGAGGGAGAGGAGAGGAGTTTGACCTTTGTGGTTCTTTGGAGAATTCAATGCATGAGATGGTGGACTTCAACTATACCGGGAGCTCGCCAATTAGTTAACCATAGACATATTTTAGTCACTAGTAGTATAGTATATATACCAAGTTATCGCTTAGGTCGGTGGTCAAGGTTTTGACGGTAGTAGCGGTGGAAAGAAGGGATAGTGGTGGTGGAGATAAGAAAGGGGAAGAGATATGTGATATCAATGGGGAAGTGGTTTTTTTATATTATTTGAATATTATTAAATAATATAAATTAAATTAATAGTTAAAAGAAAATAGGATAAGGACAATTTAGAAATTTCAATTTTGAGAGGGACCAAAAGCGTAATGAAGTCTTGTCGGAAGAGACCAAACTCGTAGCTTTTTCAATCTAGTGTCCAAAATTGTTATTTAAGCAAACCCAAAGACCAAAAATATAATTTACTCTATAATTAAAACTAATTAAAAATTAAAAAAATTGAATGAATCAAGGAGGAGAGTATTTTAGTCTATTCAAGCTTGGGAGGAAACAAAAGTACAATAAAGCTAAATCTAGGGATCGAACCCAATAGTTTTCGGGTCGATGGACCAAGTTGTTTTAAGCAAACTACTTGGACAAAAAATGTAATCTACTCTAATTTGTATGTGTTTATGTTCGCCTAGAATAATATGTGAGAATAAGTATATGTATATGTTTTGGAAAACGAGAATTTTAAACAATACGACTGTGTTATGGAAACGAGAGTTATTTTGGTGTGAGAATTGCGAAAGCCAATCTTGGCGCTTAATTAAAATAACTCAATGGATAAAAATGCTAATGGTTCATTATTGATGGTATTTTAGGAAAATCAAGCACAACTTATTTATAACAGTTCATGGGACGCAATTCACGTTTGCCTAAATATATATATGACCAATATACCCATATTAATGAGTTATTAATGATGTTACAAATAGTTCTCGCATTTCTCATTTGAATTGTATCTCTCTCTCTTCCTCTCTCTCTCTCTCTCTATATATATATATGTGTGTGTGTGTGTGTGTGTGGAGGGGGGGTTCATTTGAGAATCGATTGTAGACCGATAACTCCGAGAATCAATTTTGTTACTTGATTAATCTAAATCAAAGACTAATAATGTTAATGGCTAATTAATAAAAGGTATTTGAGAAAATCAATACTCATTAAATATTGACTCGTTAATAATGGTGTATAATATTATATATATATATATATATATATATATCCCCTATTAATGAGTTATTAATAGTGGTTATAAATTGTTTTCGCGGTTCTCGCTCTAAAATTTATTCTCAAATCAAGTTTTCGCTATATATGGGACCCAATAGCTAATAATACTAATGACATTTTTGTAAATAATGAATGAGGCACAATTACAACCATTAATAACTCATTAACGAAACTATTTTGCAAAAATCAAGTTTCATTCATCAATAACGGTTAAATTGGACACAATTCATGTTTCCGTAAATATATAAATTACCAAAATATCCCTATTAACGAGTCATTAATGGTGTTACAAATAATTATAACACGAAAAACAGTTCTCGTTTGAACTTTTCTCTCTCATACATACACATACATACTTATACATACATACTACTCTATATATCTCTGTGTATCGATCTTTGTTTGACCTCGCATAGTTGTATATGCATGTATTATATATATATATGAGGGTTAATGAGAAAAGTATTTTATTTGCGAAAAATGTGAGAATCAATTTTAGCTATTGATTGGTTTTGATCTTGTGTTCCACATTAATCATAATTACTATTTTTATTTAATTGAAAAGGGTAAACTAGTAAATACAAATATTTTCTCTCACCTCTCTCTAATTAATTTTTATCTTTTTCTAATTTTTACATATTTCTCTCTCATGTTTTTCTCTCTCATAAATTTTAAATTAAAAATAATTTTCTAGTATTTTATTAATCTTACGGTATGGTGAACACAACCAAATATTTACTATTTTTATCATCGATGCTATGTTCACTCTTAAACATTAAATTAAAAATAAATCAAATTAAAAACAATTTACTAATAAATTATTAATTTTTGGTGTTCACCAATGATCACACACAACATATTTATGGTTTTTTTCATTATTATTGTGTTCATTACACTTTGTAATGAAAGGTAAAACGGTGTTAATTAATAAACATCTCGTATAGTCGTATTAAAACATGTGATAGATAGCAAAAAGACATCAAAGTATTGTGTTATTCATTAGTGAACTACGTAAAGGACATATATTCTCAATGTTCATACAGTAAGTTCCTTAATAAACTAGACTAAGGTGTCGTTTGTTTATTAAGATGTTCTGAGTCTGAATCTGAATACCATGTCTGAACATTAAGAGGTGATTCTGACGTCTGAATGTTTATTCATATTTTGCTGTTTTTTTTAAAATATTTAAATAGTTGTGATTATCTATTTTATAATATTTTATATTCAACCGTTACATATTTAATTAAAATCGAACTTTTCTAATTATAAAGTAAAATATTTGAATAAAAAATTATCAAATCATAATAATATAGGGAATCAAAATCAAAATATATAAGAGATGCGCGGCGACTTGTGGCGGCCGACGACGATCGTGAAAGGTGTTAATGTATGTAGAGTTGTGGAAGAGTAAACATTGACATGAATTAGTGAAGGAAGGAGTCTGATTGTTACAGTGAAACATAAATTCTGTTAAGATGTTATAAGAGATCATTATATCTCTTATTCATTAAGGGGTTTTAAGATGTTTTCAGATCTTAATGAAAAGAAAAAACAAATAGTCATTACATCTTAACACCTCTTATTGATTAAGATTAAGATGTATTAAGACTTTTTTTAGAAAAACAAACAACCCCTAAGATTTTTATTGTAACATGTAGTGAAGTCTGTATTCACTAATCTAAACATAAAATGAAGACCCTTTATACCAAAATAAATGATATAACCTATCCATTCTCAAGAATTATAATCAATTATAACTTGTTGGTAAACGATATAATGGAAAAATAAAAAAAATCGATTTATTGCAGTGACACAAAGGGAAGAATTCACTGTTTAACATTTTAACACTAAAAACATTGATTTACAACACTAAACAAAAACCTAATAGATCTAAAATATATCCCCACAAACCATTGACGAAACCCACAAAACAAATATCAAATATGGGGATTTTGATGATTAAAATGGTTAATTGCAGGGGTTCTCGATACCCATAACAGCAAACACATGGAGTCATACACCATTCAAAAGAGGAATAATCAAATGGAAACAATACAAAAAGGTGCATGTGATGAATTCATGGGTGTCCAATTAAATTAAAAGATGAGGAATTGGACGGCTAAAATTGGCTCGCAGTTCTCGCAATAAAAATTCTTCTCAAATGATCTTTTCAATAAATATATATATATATATATATATATATATATATATACTAGCATGATACCTGCGTAATGCAGCAGCAACGAATAATTTTTACTCCTTAACATGTTCATTTTCAAGACGTAGAAAGTATGATATTTATGTAATACGGTTACGGCGAATAGTTTTCATTTGGTAACATTATTTTCTTTATCTTTTTTTTTTCATTTCTTTTATTTTTCTGTTCTCCATAATTTAAAAAAAAGTTATGAAAATATTCTTTAATAATTAAGTTAATTTGTATTGGTTTTGACTTTTAAAATTTTTTTATTAACTTTGATTTTCTTAAATATGTAAAGTATATTTATTAAAATGAAATATAAGAATTTTATTAACTATATTTAATAATTACTCAATTTAGTTTATATGAGGGGCAATTTCATATTTTTAAAACACTTAAAATTTAAGAGTTTAAACAAAATACTTAAATGCTTTATAATATAATATAATATAATATAATATATATATATATGTGTGTGTGTGCACGCGCGCGCGCATGGTTACATTACAGTGATGTATGTGTATTATATGAAAAATAATTTTCTTTTAGGGAACTTTAAGATAGTGTTAGTGGCAAATTCGTTTTGGAAAATTTTGACAGTACGTCCAAATGTTGTATTTCATGTTATCCTTTTGGAGCAGAACAAAAACATACATACAACTAGTAATTATATTATTGTTTAAATATTCGGAAAGTTCTATATACACTGCAACTATCTTGTCTTGTTTTTCATTTTTTGCCTCTTCGTTTGAATTTATAATCGATCGGGTACATGAACAATGAAATTTGGTTGAATAAATAAATACAACTGGTGACAAATAAAATATGCAATTTATTTCAATAAGTGCAAGTAATGGTACTTAAAAAATGGTTATACAAATTAACAGACACGAAGTACGTATAAATAGTTATATCTTTAATTATGCAATTTTCCTTTCAATAATTACTTCAACTAAATGAAAGAGTATATATATATATATATATATATATATATATATATATATATATATTATCATTTAAACTTATTGATTTTGAGTGTTACCTTAACGCCAGTGATCTCTGCAAAACCAATAGCCGTTGTTATTATTCCAAGGATCGCTACAAGCATGAGTGCTTTGCTCGCCATTTGTGATCGAGTTGTATGTATTTTAATTTCTTGAACAACAACAAAGTTTATTGATATAAAAATCGGTCTGTAATCTAGCAAGATAATAGATGAAACAAGATACACAGCCCCATAAATATATGTATATATTGATATTAAAACTACATGTGAGTTATGAGTTGTGTGTGTGTATATATATAGATAGATTTTTGTAAAGATTTGATTGGGGAAGACTTTAATTGACGTATAATATTGTGGAAGATTTGCTGCCCTTCATGCCTTTGTGGAAGACTAAGAATTTTCCATGTATTAGTGTTGAGTATCATCATACCCGCATAATGCTGCGGCGACAAATAGTTTTTGGTTTATAATATGTCTCTTTTAAGAATGTAATGATACGTTATTCACGTGATTCAATGTTACGAAAAAGTTTTCTACAACAAAATGTCTTTTTTTTCAAAATTTTCTTTTATTTACATCTAACTATTTTATTAATTTTATAAGTAAATTCTAAAAGACAATAAAATAAGAAAAAAGATTTATATTGATGAAATAAAGAGAATAGTTAATAAGATTTTTAAAATTATGTTAATGTGTGTTGATAATTGTGTTAGTATGACTGAATATATTTTGAAAAAAAAGTTAAAGTAAATTAAGAGATAATAAAATAGTTAAAGATTGAGTGGATGAGATTAATTTAGATTAAATAAAGGGTCAAGATTTTGTATTGATTGAATTTTAAGAAATCTTAAAATTTAAGAGAAGAGAGAATATTAAATGGTTTATATATATACTAGCATCATACCCGCGCAATGCTGCAACGGCAAATAGTTTTTGTTTACAATATGTCGCTTTCAAGAATGTAATGCTATGTTATTCGCGCGATTCAATATCACGAAAAAGTTTTCTACAGAATGTCCGTTTTTTTTTCAAATTTTCTTTTATTTACATCTAACTATTTTATTAATGTTAAAAATAAATTCTAAAAAACAATAAAAGAAGAACAAAAGATTTATATTGATGAAATAAAGAGAAGAGTTAATAAGATTTTAAAAATCATGTTGATGTAGGTGGATAATTGTTTTAGTATGAGAGAATATATTTATAATAAAAAGTTAAAATAAATTAAGAGAGAATAAAATAGTTAAAGATTGAGTGGATGAGATTAATTTAGATTAAATGAAGGGTCAAGATTTTATATTGATTGAATTTTAAGAAGTCTTAAAATTTAAGAGGAGATAGAATGTTAAATAGTTTATATAATAGTATAGATATAAATATATATATATATATATATATATATATATATATATATATATATATATAGTGGAATATGATGGATGTTGAAAGGAAAAGACTATTGCCCTCTTCTCCACAACTAATCATTTCATATTATATAAAAAAGATCAAATGTGTGATTTTAATCAAATAAGTCAAATTAAATAATTTATTCAAAGGCTAAGATATGTTTTAGTGTATTAATAGATCAAGTACGTCATAATCAAATTTATCATAGAATATAGACATTAACCTGCATCGTTTACTAAAAATAAATATGTTAGTAACAAAAGTTAATGTAATTGGTGGAAGTGTGGAACCTCTATACTTATGTATTAACTCTTTTTTAAGATAAGTGTATTGCGATTTTTTTTAACAAATAAGTAATTTTTTAAACGTTGATTTTGATATGATGTGAAATCATAATTTAAAGGAATATCCTCCAAAAGTATTGACAATCTTGTAGATTTCACTAACGTCCAGATTATTTCACAAATTTAAAAGAATTTAATTCAATTCTTTAAGTAATTGAGTTATTAAAGAATTGAAATTTTAAGTAATAAGATTTCGTATTACTTTTGTTTGTGAGAAAAAGATATGAAATTTGTATTCATTCTGATTTGATATTTTGTTTGTTTTGTAAATTTGGCAAAAAATTAAGAATAAATTTATTTGAAATAACCAAAATATTCTTTATTTATTTTAGGTAAAAATCTATTATTACACACACATTAACACACAAACAAGTATATATATGTACACACATGTATATATACATATGTATATACACCGTCGACCGGCGATGTTGTGGCGGAGGGCGTTGTCCATCGATGTTTGCAACACCATCGACCATCGGTTTTGGCATTGCTCGGTGTCAGCAGCACAAGTCGGCGACCAATAGGCGATACTGGGTGGTGATTTGTTGAGGCAGCAAAGGGTGATGATCGGTGGTGGTGGCGACAGGCCGGCGGCGTTCATCGGTGACCGTAATCAGCGGTGGCAAAGTTGGCTGGTCGGCAGGTCAGAGGTTGAGGGCCACATGGTCGGTGTCAACCAGGGTAGGTGGTTGTGGTTAATGTCGGTGGTGGTGGTCCGTAGTAACGGCATCTAATGTGTCTATATGAAACACACACCGATGTTCATGGTTTATCGAAATACTTGAAAGCATTAATTGTATACATTCGTCATGGACATACGGCTCGAATGGATGGAAAGGTCATCATCCTTGAAGTACTAGCCTGATCAATAATCACTATTGTTTTATGACTTTCATAAAGACAATGCTCCTTGGTGTCAATTAAAGTGAACTAAGTGACTTATGTGAAAGGCTATGATCTCACTCATGGTATACATAGACAAATGTGTAGGTCCATGATATCAATTAAGTATCAATCAACAATTGAAGCAATCACATAATAATAAACTTGGATATTTTTTAGTAGTCGTAGAAAGAAAGCCGAGAACTTGAAAGACATGTATGAATGAATTGCGATTTAGGGTTTACAAATTTGTATTTATATCCCTTGAGTATTTATAATAACTACCCTAAATTATATATATTGTCATATGTAATTAGAAACTCCACTAAAATGTATTAAACACAACTTTTAAGGACCTAGCATTCTCCCCCTTTGTGTTCAAATCAAAATTAAGCATAATAACCAAAATAATCTATTTAAGAATCAAACAATCTCCCGGTTAAGAGTATATAGAGATTCTTTTTCTTTCTGCATTCAACGTTTAGAAGATTATTCTTTGAAGTTTTGAGTCTTTAAGAGATCTTTAAAACCTCGTTCTTGATGATCAGGTTGTTTACAGAGTTTGTTGTAGAATACCCTCAGAGTTATCAACATTTGCAACCATGATAATCTTAGTCTTCAAGAGAACAATCATGAGTATTACACGAGAATAATCTCTTTTGATCATGTATAGATGCTGCTCGAGAGTGTTTCGAACAACTTTGAAATTTCTTGCTCCCCTCAAAGTAATTCAAGATCTTTAACAATAAAATTTGAACTTTTTATTGAACATTGCCCCCCTCAATTTTGTAAACATATGTCTTCATCTCTTTGAAACTTTGTTATCCGTTCTTGTTTCATCTTTTCATGAATAAGAATCTCATCTCAAAATGTAAGTAATGACTTAAATTTTAAAACACATGCATTTAATGTATTACCTCCCCCTTAACTTGATATATCCCTAAGATATGAATTATCATATCTTTAGCCGCACATATTCAACTTCAACTTAGTAAGATTTAGCAAGTTATTCCTTGTATTATCTCAAAATCAAGTGAATTATCTTCCTTCAGCTTGATTCTCCCCTTCATGATGGTAAGGATCCATCATACTCATCATGCATTTATAAACTGTATTCAGCTTGATTTTGGCATGTCTTAATTAGAATTATATAACACTTAACACATTTGTTGTAACACCGGGATCACATAGATTATATGTTAACATAGTAGTTTAAATAAACCGAGTGACGTGCGTTTAACGTTGGCATGATGTTAGCACCAGTAGAATTTCCATCTATCATGATAAATATCATAAAGATATTATTCAAGATGTTCCTACATTGTCACGCATATAGGAAAATGATTACACCGAGTGTCCTAAAGGAAAATGATATTGCAATTGGCTCTAGATTCAATAAGTGAACGAAAGAAGTCGGGGACCGGGGTAGTTGTCCTATTTTCAATACCAATTGTAGGACGAGGGTATCAAATATCAATTGAGTAATTGAAGCAATCAACGATAATGATATGAATTCTCGATGTATATTTGTCGATGGAGAGAGCCGAGAGAACAAGAATGAACCCTAAACTATGACTATTGTCACATGTGATTAAGGCTGTCAATACGGGTCGGGTTCGTGTCGTTCGGGTTCGGGCCAGTTTCGTGTTGACCTAATTTTGACCCATTTATTTTCGTGTCTGGCTCGGGTGGTGTCAATTTTTTTCGCGTCGAACTTCGAGTCATTCCATTTAGGCCAAATGTCATCGACGAGAATTTTTTCGGTTTTCGAATACGGTTTTCAGGTACGATTTCCGAATACGGTTTTTCGTTTCAACTACGATTTTCTTTATCAATATTTCAAAGTCCATGTTTGTTTTCCAACGTTCGGCACAAATTTCGAAAACGATATTCATTTATATTCTAACTTTAATAATCAATGTGCGTTTCCGTTATATTCGAATTTTAAATTTGGTATTTATTTTAGCTTAATTGAAATTTTGATTTTACTTTTTTATTCGTTTATACAAATGAATATAATAAAAAGTATAATGTATTACTATTCTATACCAATAAATAATGTCATTGAACAATCGAATAATTTAAGATTATTCATCATTAAATAGAATTATGAATCGATTCAAAATACTAATGTATCACCTTTCAAATAATTAAATGTAAAAGTATCAAAAATCATATAGTGAAAGAACAAATACTAAAATAACATACTATTGTGTTTAACTGTAAATCTTTATTGTTTATTTTGAGTTTTTAACATTTAAAAGTTTTTACTTTTGTTTGCCGGGTTTTATTGTTCTAAAATGTCAATCTTTTATTTAAATTAATAATCTTCTTTTAAAAATTTAAATTTCAAATATTAAAGAAAATTTTAAAATTTTATAGTTTTACCTATAAACGGGTCATACGGGTCATTTTCGGGTTGTCATGTTGACCCTAACCCGTCCCATTTATTTTTGTGTCGATTTCGTGTCAACCCGATTTTGACCCGTTTCGGGTTCGTGTCACTTTTTTCGTGTCGGATTCAGGTCGACCCAGAAATTGTCAACCTTACATATAATCAGGAACTTCTCTAAAATATATTAAACATAACTTTTAGGGGACTAACAAAATGGCTACGGTTTCCAAAAGTTTCTCATTTCTATAGATGACAAACACATTAGTTTAGAGGGCACAAGAAGGTACAACAAAGAAATATCGAAAGAGAATTTAGTATTGTCCTAGCTTGAATGTCGTGGGGCAATGGGGAAAACACCATGGATAACATGGAGCTTGCTGAAAATATGAAAGAATTATGTATTGCTTGCATACGATAGCATAATATTATTATAAAAGAAGGTAGATATACAATATCAAATGTCACAAGTCATCCAATAAAAGTTCAACGTACATTTGCCAAGAGATATATGAAATATATTTTCATCATAATAATGAATTATGTGACAAAGAGAAGCACGTTAATCTTTGAGAAGAATGTTCAATATAGTCCATACTTAATTCATAATTTTAAAGGACTACTTTTAGTATTTGGATCAATAACATCAATGGTCCACATTGCATTTTAAAAATTTGAGCGGAGTGACATTTTCGTAATTCACATATGATGCTTTTACAAATCACATATGATTGTATACTAAATCACGTGTGATTAAATATTAAAATTTTTGAAATATGTTTTTATATGGACTTTATTGAATATAATTTTAATCTTTGATAAGATCTTGTACATGGACCATATTTGAAGGTTATGAGTGATGTATTTCTATTTTTTTCATGTATTTTTTAGTTAAAGTAATTTTTAATATTAACATAACTATTTTAAATAGGGGTGACAACGAAATTATCAAAACCGACTGAACCGTCCAAACCTAGGTCAAGTGGCTAGTTTGGTCATTGTAATCTTATTCCAGTGGTGTTGAATATTTAACACCGACCTTAACAGTTTAGTTCATGGTTTGTGCTTGAAAATTATGCGTAAACTAGACCAAACCGAGTTAATATACACACACAAACATAAAACATAATACACACACAAGTATTTAATCATTAATTAATTTTACCTCATTGATAATTCCCAATTTGTTGTTTCCTTAGTATTTCTCAAGTTTTCAGTTTTACCATGTTTACTATTTTCAATCTCAATACTATGTTCTTATGAATTTTTTTGTAATCTTGAATATAGTATCTAATTATTAGAATGTTGGTAATTTACTAGTTTATCTCTATTAACAATAGTATATTACAATTTGATTTTTAAACTTATAAATATAAGTAAAATGACTGAGAACCAACCCAACCTAAGCCGGGTTTTTTTATGGTGTGGACTGTTTGGTTTAGTGATTTGGTTTAGTTTAATATATTTTGAAATCGAGATTGCCGATTTGATTCACAATTTTAGATAAAACCGATCAATCCGAACCGTGAACAACCCTAATTTTAATGTAATCTTTTTATTAACATTATTGTATTTCAATCATGTAATGTTATTTATATATTGTATTTTAATAAATATGATTTTGTTGTGGTAGAAAATGGATTAAGTGATGACAGTGTAATAATAACGTTATAGCATGTCAATAAGAATACTTAAAATCTATAATACTATCACATTATGTGAAATAATTTTTTGAGTTAATTACATAAAGAGTTAATATCATTAATGGTAATTTAACTAACCATAAATTGCAAGTTTAATCTTTTTTGAAAAATTTGAAAGTTTCATCCTTTAACTATCATCTTGTTACATCAAAAGTTCTTTTTAACGGTTTTGGTTAATCATTTCCGTTAAATCATGAGGGCTTTTTGGTCTTTTAACCTCTTTTTAATTTTTAATTGATTTTAAATACATTAATAATATTCAATCTTTTAAAAATTGAAAATAATCTAAAAAAATATATTCCTTTTATCTCTCTATCTCCCTAGTCTCTCTCATGGACTCTCTCATTATCTCCTCTCCAAAAAAAACCATACGACCACTCACCTCATCGGACCGCCCACCTTGTCAGACAGTCACCTCCATTGCTCATTCTCTCTACCACTTCTTTCGTCGGACTCATCTCATTCGCCTCTCTCCTCCGGTACAATTCAAATTGATGTCAGACATATCAAACATGGTCATTATCCCTATCTCCCTATCATGTCTCTTTCCTCTGTTCCCTTCAGGATTAAGTTCAAGGTCTGTGTGTGTTGATGTGTGATTTGTGATCTTCATCTTGTTGCACATATCTAAATCTGGTCTCCTCAAATGTTCATTCTTTCTGTAACGTCCCTATTATTTTAAATCATCATAATATGAATATATATATTTGTATCTAATAATTATCACAAAATCTGTGATTACAAACATTGCACCAAAATCTTAATTGTCTAAATCAACGGAAGCGATCAAAGGTATCATTGTTTGTAATAGGTAATTTAAATCAAGTCTTCGAATGCTACTGTTGCTGCTATAATGCCGGAGCCTTGCCCCTATAAATTCTCGAGGAACCTGAAATATGAATAACAACGGGTAAGCACAAAGCTTAGTGAATTACCACTACCCTTACCCTTCACAAGGATCACATAATATCACCACAACTACACTTTGGCCTTGCCCACTGCCGCATCTCGGGTCCCACCCGCTTGATGCCTATCTCGGGCCCTGCCCACTATGACTCATTACAGGTCTCACCTTTAGATGAAGTCATCTGCCCCCGACCAGCCACACAGGCACGGTTGGTTACTCTTAGTCCTAGATTAAGTATGCAACAATAAATGTCTGTAGAAGGGGGGGTTGAATACAAACTTTAGCTTTTCTAAATTTAAAGACACACCATTATACTTTTATATAATTCTTATTGATATTGAATCAAGAATTACATGTACTAGAAGCGGAAATTCTAAGTACAATAAAAGGTGGCAATTAATTTGTCTAACATATAGACAAACTAACTCTAAAACAACTAATGTTTAGGAGTGTTCAACACATGAACAAGTTTGGTTCTACACAATTGCTAAACTCTACGAATTTTCTCAACTAATGAGATTGATATTGTGTTGTGTAGAAGATATGTTGCATGTCCACCATGCAAGGATATTTATAGAAGCAAGGGCATCCGGTTGGCATGTAGGAAGGAGACAAGGAGTGTATGGAAATATAATATTTTAATTGTAAAGTTAGTAGGTGAAAAGTAAAGTTACTTTCATCAAGTGTCTGATAATGCACTTTTCTAAAAAAGTGCCACCCACTCACAATATAAAATATTAAATCCCACACCTTTTGCCTTGTAAGACTGTCTTTCTCTTTCCATGCTTGTACTTTAAACAACAGTTATGCTTCTTCTATATTTGACTTTACCAAGTATGAAATTGTCAGTCATACTTAGTTGTTGAAACAAATCTTCGGGATCTTCATCTGTTTGAGGTATCTTTCTCCTTTTCCAGATGATTAGATCAATCCTTTTTGTCTCATACTTGATCCAAAAAGTGCTTTATACTTTTACAAATAAAGATCTAAGGCATAATAAACAACACATGTTCTGCCTTTTACACATGAAACTTACAATCTTAAAGGAAGAGCAGATTTGACATTTTGCTCGACTAAGCTAACAGAAAGTACTAAGAACTTTATAAATTACACTACTCAGTTGATAGAATAGATCAGTTGATCATTTTTGCAAAGGCTTAGTTGATACCTATTGCTCAGCTGATCATATTGATGCTCAGTTGATCAATAGTTATACTACAAAAGCATAAGCTCATATATTGATATAATCAGTTGATCAAGTATGCTCAGCAAATCATTTAAATACATCAGTTTATGTAAGATGAAGACTTGTATTGTGAAAAACTTACTTAGCTGATGTTTTGGGCCTCAGCTTATCCAAATTCACTTAGTTGATAGTTATAAGTCCTTCAGCTAATCAAAGTGCTTTGCTCAGCTAATGGTGTAAGCGCTCAGCTGATCAACTTTCTTCACTCAGCCGATAGATGTTTTTCCTCAACTGATGGTCATCTACACTTGTCTCTTCATTCAGGTTTTCCTCAGTTAATGTCCTTCGGCTGATGCTTTGAGTAGTGGCTGCTTCTCAGCTGATGTTCCAACACTTAGCAGAATTTCACTAATCTGATTCAAATAACACATGTTTGAATGTTTTCTAAGTCATACTGAATGTAGGGTTTGGTTATCATCAAATTCTATGTTTTAAGATAGACAAAGTTGATTATTCGAGTGAAGTGATTATCTCCCCAACAATCTCCCCATATTTGATGATGACAAAACCTTTTCTTTTTGAAGAATCAGCTTGACTTCGAATACAAATGTTTAAACTCTTTTAAGTGCATTTGGCTACCTAGCTATCTGTTTTTTGTAGCTCTTTTTATTTGAACCTTGTTCTGTTTTTGGTTTCTTTTCTAGTGTTCCATTTTGTTCTGTTTTTTGTGGAATCTTTTTCTTTGTTGTACCATTTTGTTCTGTTTTTGTGGTATCTTTTTCATTTTTCCATTTTTATATCTTTTTGATTTTCTGCATATACACTAGCAAAGTTTGAATTACAGGACAAAGAAGAATACAAAATTATTTACAAGTGATCAACTATTAGCTAAATTGAAATTAAGAAGATACTAATAGAATTTACAAGAATTATACAACAACTAAAGCAATCAAAAAGTCTTCAGAGATGAGGCAAGTCTTCAATCCTCCTACCATTGTTCTTCTTTGACTTGAAAGGCTTCTGCAAGAGGATCTGCTTCAGCAAGAATTTAACATTAAACTTGTACAAGGGCTTCAAATTGGTCATTTCCTGTTCTGCCTCTTGTTGCTAATCTTACACCAACGAGAAAACTCTTGCTTGCCTTTGGGATTTCAGACTGCCTAAAGAACCTTCAAGAGCCACCTCTATCCAGAAAGAAAATCCCCTCAACCGGTATTGATATAAACTTGAACAGCTTAGGAGTGATGTTGAGTGGTAGACTTGTATTGAGACACTCAAAATCATATAGATATTCATGTTCAGGGAGTACCTCTCTTAGCTCAAAAGGTTTAAAAGGCTTTGAACCTTTCTTATGCATAGTTTCAACTGTATACACATGCTTGTAATAATCATCCTTTGTGAAGGCATTCTGTGACACAGCTAGAGCAATCTAGGCTTGAATCTTTTGAATGAATTGAACTTTCTATTTGCTCTTGGATTTGTTGAGGAGGTTAAGGATCTCAACTAACTCTATGATAAAGTTCCCAGTTCTACCACAATTGCTCTTGGATTTGTAGAGGAGGTAAAGGATCTCAATTTGCTCTTCCGAGTCAGCCTCAACCTGTTCTTGTAGTACTTGGCATCTTTGGTTTTTGGCTTTCTGCAGTCTTTGATAAAGCACCCTGCTCTACCACAATTCTAGCACTTCTTCTCCTCCTCCCGAGGTTCAGCTGGCTTTTCAAAGCGCTTATTCTCCTCTGTTTGCCCTTCTTCTATCCTTCTCAACCCGGAAGTGTATCTTTGACGGTGTTAGGCTTTCTGTACTTGTTTTGAAAAGCCTTTGTGATTGGTGACATTGCTTTCATAACAACCTCCATGTCTGAGGATTCAGTCTCTCCCTTAGATGAGACGGATTTGGGTGCTATTTGTTTTCCTTTTGAAGATCTAGAACTCTTTCTTGATCTTTTTTCAGCTATGAGTGCAACAGGATTAGAGGATTGTTTTGCAGAGGTTTTTGCTAGCACTTCGTCCTGAAATTGATTCAAGTCTTCATAGATTGAGTGGTGAGACACTTCCTTGAGATTCCGGTTGTGACGACCGCGATTTCCCAAAATTTACCATTTACAAAAATCTTGTCATTTTATCAGAAAAACATGCAACGGAAGTCTTTAGTCAAAAAATACATCTTGCCGAAACGATAAGAGATTATATTAGTATGAAAATCACGACATCACGTTCATAAACATTAACCATAAAGACATGAATTGTTTGATGTAATATAAACAAAATTGTATCATCTAAGACAGTACACTACCCAATGTCCCTGTCTCACAAGCAATCTCTAGGCAACCTGCACGAGTACAAGACACACTTCAAGAAACAAGTGTCGGCTTAAAGCCTCGTGAATCAATAGAGTTATTAAAAGATTTAATTAAAACATAACATGCTTTAGATGGAAATAACAGAATAAATAATAATCCATTCCCGCCCATTCACATAGTTGACCACCTCATCATCTAACATATTGCACATAACGGTCAACTAATCATAGTATATAAAAATAATCATTTCATATATTTCATTATCATAATTATTTACATTATAATCATAATAATCATCATCAATGCAATCATAACTAATGGTCTAGGGGTATTATCTTAACCCAAGGTATAGACCCGGTTCACGAGTTACATTATTACCCGTCTAAGAATCATTAGAGCGAGACTTCCAATAATTCTTAGACTATAACATCTCCCGTTATCGCTACTCCGGCGACGTGGTATACATCGTATCCCACAATACCGTTCAGGTGAAGTAATAACGGTGTTTTACCTCTTACACCTCCTTACACCCAAATGATATTTAATAAGGTACAACCTCTAGTACCAAACATCATTCCAATGAGTATAAATACATCATCACGTTGTCCCGGACTTGTCATGAACACCCGGTAACCCACAAATGGCTAGCACTTTTCCTAGAAGGTTCAACCTACTAGGCATCATTAATAAGGATAGGGCTACTGTTGGGGTTTGTTCGGTTTTTCAAAAATATATTTTAGCAACGGAAGCATGAACAACAATTTTAAACTTTTTAAAACTCCCCACCAATGATCCATATGTAAGCCTTAAGAAACAAAACAACCATAGGGTGTTTAGAACTACAACCTTTGTAGCGTGAGTAAACCGTTGATGAAGTGGTTGATCTATGAGAAGCCAAGAGATGACTTCCTCCAAGGTATCCACAAATCAATGAGTCCAACACCTTTGAGATGCTAGTCTCTCCAACCCTTGAAATTCAAGCAAGCAAGCAACAACCTCTTGTTCTTCTTCTTGAACTTACTATGTATGTATATGAGTATGTATTCTAGCACCACACTTTGCTCACTTGAAGAACACCAATACAAGAATGTAGAGATGTTTTCAAAGCTTCAAGAATACTTAGAACCTTTCTAAGAACTCAAGGAAAGGTGGTAGCATAAACTTGTTAGAACAAAGAACCATGCATGTACTAAATAAGATCAAGAAGTGAAGCAACAAGAGGGAGGCCCCCTTTGGCTCCCATTTTCGGCCGAAAATGGTTGAGGGGGGGAGGGTCCCCTCTTGTCTTCCTTCCATGCTTGTACATCTAGTCCATGCCTTGGTCCATTCCAATCAAGAAGCAATACATGGCCCCTTTGAAGGATTAATGTGTGAATTTCTAGTTTTCTTTCAATTTATATAAAAGAGTATACTAGATATGTCATACTAAGTATAAAATACATCTACATGTATTTTATATACACACTTGATTGTTACTAGTAACTCTTTACTTGTAACAAAGATATACATACATTTATATAATTGTTACTAGTAACAATTTACTTGTAACAAATATATATTTATACATATATATATACATATATAAAATCATATGTTTATATTTATGTATTTCATATGCATTATCTTGTATCAATATACAAGAGTGATATTATTATTTCACATAAATAACAATATGCAACAATGCATATATACTTATATATATATAACGAGTTGGAAACATATTTAAATCATATTCAAATATGTAATTGGTGTCCATTGATTGTAAATGTGTGACCCTATGGGTTTATTTATTATCAGTAATATCGTATTAGTTTGTGTCTTGTGCACATAGAACCAACAGCTACCCCATCCCAAGGTTTAATAAATCAATAATATGTTAAATCTCATAATGATTTCATATCATAGCATGCTCGTCAGACAATCTCAATGCATATAGTAATCACATGTACATCACATATTTCTTACATAAGTAGTATATAAACACATATTACTATTGTATAGTAAATCATTACTTTAAAAAATATATCATTTTTGTCTAGTACTCGGGTTTGTGAAATATTGAACTCACCTCAGTCCAGATAACGAAACACACGATCTCGTAAAGACAAATAACGCTCACGGATCGTCAAAAACTCAATCACGAACGCCTCGAACAACCTATAGAGATCAATACGTTAAAAACACGATCCACAGACCCTAAACGAGTCTAAACTAGCTCACTATACATAAATATGAAAAATAACAATTCCCGACCAAAGATTATGACGTCACATGCTTAGAAACTTCATAAACAACGCATATACTCGACATGCATGTAGCCTAAACATCTTCATAATCGAAATAGAACTGTAATATTAGAGAAATATATCTCTCAGGCTCACCCAGGCAAAGCCTCGGTCAAAACTACGTTCGTAGCGGTGTTTCTAATCTCCCGGCACTACAAATATGCTTACAAACGAAACCCGACACTAACGTATGCTTAAGAATCTCGAGTATGCTCGGAATTTCGGCAAAGTAACGGCTCTTGAGGTGTTGTGTGTGAAAAATGGTTGGCCACATCTCATATATATAGAGATCTCGAAACGCGTCGCGTCGCGTCGCGACCGCCTCCAAACTAACCAATCGAAAAGTATGCAGATGCTGACATGTAACACCCAAGGTTTGGAAATTTCTATAATTAGTGACTTTTTGATATGATGTATTTTGGTATCGCCTAATTGAGATTAGGAGGTGTTTAGAAACTTGAGGGACTTATGTTGTCATTTTGAAACTAGAAAAGTTCAGGGGCCATTTGTGACAACTTTCAAAGTATTATATATAAATATGCAGATTTGACTTTGTTGGAGTCAAACCTTTCATTTTTCTTCATCTGCTTTCACGAGAGAGAGTTTAGAACAGAGTTCTTTGAGGTTTTTGAGCAAGAACAACAGAGAGCAAGTGATTTCCATTCATTCCTAGTTAGACACAAGCTGAGGTAAGGTTCTTGTTTGTTGTTCTTGAAGTTTAAGTTGGGTTTTAAGATTGATTCATGGTGAATCAAGATTAAATCATGTTTTGGTTGTTCTTTTTGGTTTATAAGTTATTTGGGGTGTAGGAAAACACCCCAGTAGCGTTTTTATGAATTATTAGTAAGTATTTTTGAGGTTTCAATCGGATTCACAGTAGACAGTTGACGAACAGGAGCTGTAAGTAGAAAGGCACGGGCGTGCCTTTGAGGGGTACGGCCGTGCCTCGTGGCCGTGACCGCCTCTGTTCTTGAGGCATGGGCGTACCTGGGTAGGGTACGAGCGTGCCTGGGTCCGGTTCAGGGTGTGCCTAACCCGGTACGCCCATGCTTGTTAGGGCCTGCTTTTGGGCCTTCGGCCTAGGGGCACGGGCGTGCCCTGCCCCTGGTCAGTTTGTTTAAGTGCTGAGTTGAGCATATCTTGATACTATAACTGTATATGATTGTAGGGGTTACTATTTGAAGTATTCTGAGTTTACGTGACATATCTCTGTGTGATATTTATTGCTGAGGTGAGTTTTCTAAACTCTGATTCATATCTGTGATATGTGTGTGATACATTGCAATGTGATATATTATTGATCATAGGATCACGGAGAGAGAGCTGTGGCATGCTACTTTGTGCAGTAGTGCTACGGACAACGTTTTAGCCTTCTTGGCGGATGCTAAGACGGTGTAGTATTGTGTCCATAAGAACTGTTACAGCATTCGTGTATGTGTATGTGCATGCTTATATGATTATAGTTTAGTTTCCTCACTAAACCCTCGTGGCTTATCAGATACTGCTTGCTGTTGTTTTGCAGGGCGTGATTCCTCCAAAGGCAAGGCCCCAGTTTGACAGAGGTTGTTGTGCAAGAGAAAATTTGTATTTTGAAACCTAACGCCCGGTTGTATTTTGTAAAACAAGTCTTTTGTTATAAATATTGAATACCACTCTTTTATATGAACCAGAGGGTTCAGTGTTAATTGTAGCTTCCGCTTTTGTGTAAAATCTTTTTATTCTAAATACTTCTATTTTAGAGTTTTACTTTATTTAAGAATTTGGGGCGTTACATGACACATGCAACTCTCAGACTCTGACACACGCAACCTAACTGACACACGCGACACACGACGCGTCGCGTCACGAACTTCAACGCGTCGCGTCGCGACTAATACAGAAATTCGTATTTTTCTTTTATTTTCCAACTTTCAATATTTTATTTAAATAATAATATCCTTAATTATCATTAAAATAAATAAACTCTATAAATATTAGTTATTTCTCGGTAAAATCATATTACAATATTTATTTCGAATTTTCGTTCGTTACACCGGTTTACATGCTTATACAACCAAACATGTTCTTGCCATTCTGGACCAAGTACATTGATCTCGTTAACATTTATGTCCAGATAAGATCTCATGACACCATGATTTCTCATTTCATTCAGTAGCCTATAGAATCGGCTATATGTGTCTTGCAGCAGTTCACCTTCTCTTGCCTTGAACTCTCGGAAGGTATTTACAAGTTGAGTCGCTCTGATGAACACTCCTTGTTCAATGCCTTGCGTCTATTGCTTAACTTCATCCCAAATTGCTTTGGCTGAAGTTAGACTGTCTATCTTAGAATAAATCTCAGCACACAAACCCTGCTTTAGATAGTATTTGGCATCCTTGTTATCACGGCCCTATCTCTCTCTTCAGCAGTCAGTTCGGAAGGAAGCTTTCGTCTTCGTTCAGCAGCTATCGGTGAATTGTTATCAAGAATTGCCTCAATGGTCTTTTCAAAGACATCATCACCGTTAAGGATACTATATTTCATAATTTCTCCATACTTCTCATTATTTTCAATGAAATCCATAAAATGTTCTTTTCAAACGGTGTATTAATTTCTAAATAGATTGGAGGTTTTGTCTCTATGCCCATGGCAAGGATTTCATTACTTGAGCTCATCTTGTCACTTATGGATCTTTCTCCCTAAAATGAATTAGTAGGTTTGATTTTTGTGAGAAACTTGGAAAGTCGGATAGGAGTATTTCGGATGTGACTTTCAGATAGAAGTGTTTGATGAAGGTCGGATGGTTTTAGGCGGTAGTCGGATGAATGGTGCGAGTGTCAGATGACTTCAAGATTTTGATTGCTTGAAGGTCATATGACTCAAAGTTAGTATGAACCGAAAGTCGGAAGACACACAAGAGTCAGACGAATGTTTTAGAGCGACAGTCGGATGACTTCAAAAGTCGGATGAACTTTTGGGGCGATTGTCGAATGGTTCAAGGTGATAGTCGGATGAACAAGTATTCAACTAGTTCAAGTGTCAGATCACTAGTTCAAGTGTCGGATGAATCGACAATCAGATGAACAACTTCAAGTGTCGGATGACTCAACTGAAAGTCGGATGATCTAAACTTTCAAAGATTGGATGAACACTCTTATACAACTGTTGGATGAATCAAAAGTTGCATGCACCACAACTGAAAGTCGAATGAGATAAAGGTCGGATGACCTGAAAGTCGAATGATGCTAATAATCCAAAACTTGCAGGTCAGACCTCTGCTTAACGAACAGACTTCTGAATTTGCCTAAAACACACTAAAAATTCAAATAACTTTTGCTTAGACCTCCCTTAGCTATAAAAACACTTTCCTAAACAAATTTAACTCCAAATAACAACAAATGCTTTAAAATTTTTAATGGAACATTAAAGAACACCAAGAACTTAAAGAACAAGAAAATTCTAAATGTGAGCTTAAAAGTTGTTTGTTTAGGAAATAAATACTAGGAGATGTTTTCTCCACCTCAAATGCTTCTGTATACCTAAAAATACTTGAAAAACAAGAAGATTTAAGAGAAGTGGGTCTTGACTCAAGTGGGTTTTTCACAAACAAGAACAGAGTAGAACTTCTGGGTTTTGTTTCTCACACTTTGATATTACTTTCGGGCAATGTTGAACCAATCCAGCAAGGAGTTGGCTTTGATACCAATTGAAAGTCCAAAGATGTGATAATAGATGAGTAAACTAGAATATACTTGTAAGTAAGATGAAAACAAGTAAAGAACACAAGTATGAACACTTTGCTTGAGCTTGAAGATGTATTGCAATTACTTTGAACGTATAATACAAGCTGATGAGATTATAATCTGCAAAGGTTACCTTGCAAACCTAGTTTGCAAGGTATATAAAGCAAGTGCCACATGGGCCTAAAGCCCCATGGGCCTAACACCACTACATTAGTTAATATTACAATTGTGGGCTAAGCCAAAGACACTAAAACTAGTCTAGTTACATTATAATAACGATACAAAAGAACACAAGGCGTAAAAACATATTTTAGACTAACAGATATCTTAGGTAATAAAACTCTATAAACAAAAGTACAAAACCTTTAAAAGTTAAAAACTTAAATGAACATTAAAAGATTTAAAGCTAACATAACATTACATCATTTTGATATTTGTTATTTTGACCATATGGTTTTAGTACTTTAACATTTGTCTACTTAGTATGAAATACTTTATTATTTTGGATTGGCTTAGTAACTATATTTAATTATGTATTATTTTGATTTTATTAGTTGTTTAATAGCAATATTTATTGTTAAATGGTAAAAGTGTAGTAAATTATATTGTTTAGTATATTCATTTATATATGAATAAAAAATAAAGTTAAAATTCAAATTTAACTAAAACAAACACCATATCGGAAGTTCAAATGCAATCGAAACGAATAATGAAGTAAAAGGAATTAGAAATTTTGAAAACAAAAATCATAAATGAAAACCTAAAAAAATGGCCGAATACATTTTTGAGAAATGGGTCGACATGAAACACGGCCCGAACCCGACACAAAAAAGCAACATGACTCGAACCTAACACGAAAATAAATGGGTCGAAAATAGGTCAACAAGAAACTAACACGAACACAAACCCAACTCAAATTGCCAGCCTTAATTAAAAGAAACTCGAAACCCTTTCAAAGATTTGTTAGATTTGTTCATCTTCAAGATTTGTTGGATTTTTTAATCGATCAATATACAAATCCATATGGAATACATTGTTGGATTTGTTTATCTTCAAGATTCTTTAAGATTTTTGATTTCTTGGAAAAGCTAGTGAAGTAGAAAGAGAAAGTTTTGAGAAGAGAGATAGATGGTGAGGGTTAGAGAGAGGACTTGTGAGATAATACAGGAGTAAAACTTGTTTGATAATAAGGATAAGTGATGAATGACTAGAATACTCTTACTTAATGGTCAAAGTTAACAAAAGTTAGTATTAAAGACCAAAATTGAAACAAATGCTACCAAAGAGACTGTATTATTAATGTATTAATATAGGTTATTACTTGGCTGACACCCATGGGTTGTGATGGTTTATTAACTATTATGAATTAATATAGGTTATTACTTGGTTGACGCCGGATATATAAATGGAGAGGGTTTCCTAGCCTCTTATAGGGGTCAAAGATATCATTTAAATGATTAACGTGACGGACACCAACTTGCAACTGCCAAAGAGTTCTTCAATATGAAACATTCTTTCACAAGAAATGTTATAGAACGATGTTTTGGAATCTTGAAGGCAAGATGGGGGATCTTAATAAAAAATAAGATCATTTATTTGTCTTCTCCACAACTATATAAGACAAGAAATACCAATTGATCCACTCGATAATGATTCTGCATCAAACGAAGGAACTAGAGACATTGGGGTTGAAGACGTGGATAATATAAGTTATACTGGTCCTTCAAACTAGTGGACTATGTTTAGAGATAATTTAGCTCGGTCAATGTTTGATTCTTATAGGGCTTCATAATCTTTGAATTATGTATTGTTGTAATGGTACTTGAACTTGTTTGAATTGTGTGTTGTTGTAATGGTACTTGAACTTGTTTGAATTATGTGTTGTCGTAATAGTATTTGAACTTGTTTGAATTATTTATTGTTGTAATGGTACCTAAAACTATGTGAATTATGTATTGTTGTAAAGATATTGTCAGGATCGGATTTATAAACAACCACACGCAAACAATCCAAGAATAAACAAAGAAGTTCCAGAATAACACTTTGTGTAACAAGGAAATTTATATTGATCACTTGATTCATATTACAAATGATTAAACCATCAAAGCCCCAGTCTGTTGATTAAGAATGATTCAACAGTTGCAAGGATTAAGAACAACCTTGAGGCTAAAACTTAAATCACGCACGCATAAAATACCTACGTACATATGAATATTTATAATATCTTTTGTTACATAACAGAATCATCTATTTTCACTAACAGAATCATCTAATTACAGACAGATAAGCACACGTGTTATCTACAATTATCATCCCTAAAATGAAAGAATTCATTCTTATCACGAACAACAACATTAATTCTGTCATTTTCTTGAACAACATTAACTTCTTTGAATTGGCACTAACTTCGACAACTAAAAGTATTAACTTTCATCAAGTAGTATTAATTTTGTTGAAGTAGTATTAATCTCTTCAACTGGTATCAACATTGTTCATCAATATTAACTCCAACACCGTCGGTATTAACTTCAAATGATTAGTATTATCATTCATTCCATAGAACCAACATCTTAAACCCAACAAATATTTAAACTTGTTTGAGTTAGGTATGTTGAGCCAACTTGGAAATTATCGTCTGTGGATAAATAATGAGGAAGCAAAGCTTGTAGAGGCTTTGGTCAACATGGTGAATAGTGGTGCATTTAAAGCCGACAATGGCTAATTCGGGTTATTTACAACATTTGGAGCAAGTTATAAATATATCACTACCAACTTCGGGTTAAACCTCATACTTAATAAAAAATAAAAATCATGAGAAAAGATTGGAAATTTGTGCATGACATGGTTCATGGGTCAAATACTAGTGGATTTGGTTTTGATTATGTTACCCGTTGTGTGGTTGTTGAACTTGATATTTGGGAGACATATCTCAAGGTAAATACTTTAATAATTATACTTATATTATTATTTATTATTAATCGTGTTATATGAAATAGGTGTATAAAGGAGCTAAAAAGTGGAAAAACAAGTCGTCTTCTCATTTTGAATACTTGTGTACTGTTTTTGGAAAAAACCAAGCTCAAGGAAATGAGGCTCGAGATTTTTTAGAAATGGAAGAGGAGGCCAAGAAAGAAGAACAAACTCAACAATTGGATGATGATGAATTGCAAGTGGAATCTAGTCAAGTTCCACTAAGTCGTTCAACTATGCAACAAGACGTGACATTAACGACAACTAAAGGTAAGAAAAGGAAGAGCCAAGTAGACTCTATGCTTGAGGTATTTCAAGATGCCGTTACGTTGGGTATTGAAAAAATGTCAAACAAAATGAGTAAGGGAGTTAAACGAGAGGAGGAGTTCGATAAGAAGCATACCATGATCACGTTTGAAATTTCAAAGATGCAATCCTTGACTAGGATTGAAAATTTTTAAGCATGTGAAAAGATATAAGATGATACTGAGAAGGTAAAATTGTTTTTGGACTTGGACAATGCGGATAAGGAGCATTATATCAAGTATATTTTAAAGTAATTAATGTCATGAAGTATTTGGATATGAATTATTTTGAACCTATGTTTTGTTGACATGAAACAATTATGTCAAATATGTCTTAGACTATTAATTTGAAACTATGTTTTGTTAACATGAAACAATTATGTCAAGTATGTTTTAGACTATGTTTTAGACAATTTGTGTTGATTGTTCTATGTTTAAGTAATTTATGCTTAAATTTTAGTTACATTTTTAATTATTAATAGTGTAAATTAATTAGATATTATTTATTTGTCAAATAATTAATTAAACAAAAAAACGGTTTAAAATATAACAAAAGGACAATTCTGTTATTTGTCACATAAACATTGAATTACAAAACAAACAGGATTTCAGAAATGCAAAACCTGACAGATTTTGTTCACCAAATACAAGACTGGATTCACAATCCTACCAAATGCAAATCCTTTAATAGAATGCAAATCCAATAAAAAAATTTGTGAACCAAACGCCCCAAAATAGTGTATTTTCTAATGTTAAATGACTAAACCTACAACTTAAGTACAACCACAAGGACCAACTATGTAATTAACTCAACTTTTTTGTGAATTACTATTTTAAATACTATACAATTTTAAATACTATAAATGAAGAATGTTCAATATAATCCATACATAATTCATAGTACTAAGGGATTAATTTTAGCCTTTGGATCAATGACATCAATTATCCACATTGTATTTTAAAATTTTAGGCGGAGTGACATTTTCGTAGTTCACATGTGATGCTTTTACAAATCACATGTGATTATATACTGAATCACTTGTGATTGAATATTAAAATTTTACGACTATGTTTTTTACATAGACTTTACTGAACACAACTCTACTATACATACGCTATATTTCATAAACCTCGACAAACCCATAAGTGATACTAGTTTTTTCTTTATCATCTTCTTCTAATATTAACAAAGGAATAACATAAAAAAAATTCTATTAGATAATCCTAACAATTTTCTTTAGATAAAAAATTTAATTATCAGATATGAATAATTAATTTTGGTAAAAATAAAAATCTAATTTTGAATTTAACTTGAATAAAATTATTAGAGAGAATTTCATAGCGATCTTCTTAAACATTAAAATACCGTATCTGTCTACCCTATTTTACAAATAACATATTTACCATGTATTTTATAATATTTTATAATCAAATACTTAGTTATAATCAAATACTTAGTTTTATCATTCTAAAATATTTTATAATCATTTTAATTTTTTTAGTTATAACCAATAAAGATTTGGACTTATTGCTTTTAACTATAACAATAATGGTCTATAACTTGTACAAAAAATAGAATAATGTCTATTTAAATTATAATACCACATTTTTCACCGTCACCTCTCGTGTCACTCTAGTTATATAATATTGTATAAAGTATGAACATTTTAGTTAACTATAAAATAATACGATATAGTAGATATTTGTTATTTTGAGAATAATAATTATCAAAGAATAAATCTTTGTTATAACATATAAAATTTAAGAACGACTAGCTAGTTTAGACTCTAATTAATACTTAACCGATAGATTGTCTATTTATATCGATATTGTTTTTAAAACTACTCACTATTTATTTTTAAAATCATAAACATTATTTGATCATAATTTAGAAGTTTTAAATGATGGTATATTTACAAATTATAATTGTGGCAGACAGGTTTCACAATTAATAATTCAAAAATTGAATTAACCATTTTTTATGTAAATGAAGATGTGTAGACTAGACTCTTGAGTTCGTGTTCTAGAAAGAAGTATCTTCTAGAGATACTCCGTCCACGTCAATGATTAATTATCATAATCAACAATATTTTTTCAAGCTTTAAACTAGAGGGTTTATAGTGTACGTAAGTGGTCTTATGTACGTGTATTAAGAACGTGTTTTTCTATGATTGTAAGTTCAGATCATGTAATGAATGAAAGTATACATCTAGAAGTAGGATTAGATAGATGTGTGTTTAGTCCTATAAAATTACCCTTCATGATAATTTATTAAAATATCCAATTTTTAATTTTTTTTTCTCGTACTATTTCATTTTTTATTCTTAACGATAAAAGGTAATTAAGCTACTAGTATTAGTAGATATTCTGAAGATGCATGTGCCAATCACTATTAGTCCACTTAATTGACTGAAAGTTACGTGTATATAGTAAACAAATTTTAACATTTAAACAAATAAACATTGCATTATTCTTAATTTGTATCCTGCAAAAAGCCCTTAGTCAATAGTCAAGTCAACTTTTTTTAACATTTAACTACGTCAATGATATATAGGAATTTCATATGTGGAAAAAGTTTTCCAATTTGTATATCATGGCTGGGTTTATAACGCATTTTTAATAAAGAAAGAAAATTTAAATTATAAAAAATTAAACATATAGCATCCATATATAGTTGAAGCAACGGTGAGTACTAGTTCATCTTAAATATAAAATCGCATATATAGAGCATGCATATATAGTAAAAGAAGATTTAAAGAAAAGTTAACGGTAGTTAACATAAAAGACCAAATCCGTAACAACACGTAAATCACAATGACTTGTCGATGTAATTTTGTAAACTAAAGGACGAAAATGAAGTTTTGTGCAAACCATAGAGACAAAATTTATAATTTACTCGTTTTCGAATCAAAAAAAGAATTCATAACGTGACTCGAAATTTGAATATATAAATATGTATTTGTATATTGTATCTCTATTGCTATTTCCTATTTCTCTTATATGCTATTTTTTAACTAATTAAAAATCCTATAAATCTTTGGAATTTCAAACTCCAATATAATATTCAAAATATTACATTCGTCATAAAACTTTCCCCTTAAAATTTGGTTTGACGTTTGAAAATCGGTTAAATCTACTTACAAATATTAGTTAATGTAAGTAGCGGAAAGTTACTTATGTATTAACTTTTTTGAAGACAAGTGTATTCCACGCCTTTTGTTTTAATGAATTAGTTATTTTTAAAAAGTTGATTTTATAACGTAATCTTAGAGTTGTGTTCAATAAAGTCTATTTAAAAAACATAGTCCTAAAGTTGTGATTCAGTATACAATCACATGTGATTTGTAAAAGCATCACATGTGAATTACGAAAAATTACGAAATTGTCACTCTGACCAAATTTTTAAAATTTAATCTGGACCATTGATCATATTGATCCAATGACTAAAATTAGTCCCTTAAAACTATGCATTAGTTATAGACTATATTGAACATCCTTATGTAATCCTAATGTAAAGGCATATCCTTCAAATTGATAATGTTATATTCTTCACAAGAGTCTCTAAAGGCCATGTTGCGGGGTGTATGGTGAAGCCACCAGGCACATGGTAGGGTTGTTGAGTGATGATGATAATGGCATGAGGAGGGTTTGGGTTAAAATAATTCATTTAGTTGTGAAACAGTAATATTTGAAATAAAATAACTTTTACTCTTTTATAAATTAACACACTATAAATACAAATTTCTCTTACATAAATCACTTACATAATTTATCTCTTCATTTGATAAACTCACTCCATACTCTTTAAATTTCATCCATGTTCATAATTTTAAAATGATTTTCAATTCTTCATCAACATCTTCTTCTAACCATAGCAACAATTTCAAATTTTAGAGAACTTAATAGAATATTAAGAAATGTTACAGGCGAAAGAAAGTTCACCTTGTCAACCATGATCTCTAATTAAGATATACTTTTATAGGTTTGAGGACCAATCTATCTATGTATACTTTTATCATGATTATTTAAGATCATTAGGTGATTGTGACTAGTGATTGACCAAATCCTTGGGTTAAGTAACAAAATAGTTAGCTTTAATGTGTGTGAACAATTACATGTGATGATTATTATGTGTGATTGATTGATTGCATGAATAATAACAATCAATATTGAGTTAGTCTTGCATGATTCGAAAATAACTGACTAATTATGATAGTATTTGATCCTATCACCATAGGATTAGTATTTTTCATGACTATAGGGTTAGATTTTCTGACCAAGATATCTAGTCAATTTAGAAATCGGTATATGATGAATAATATTTATTGCACTATCGTGAAAATAACCATAAATAAGAGGTAATAAAATCTAAGTAAGAACAGTTCTTAATTATCAAGGTAATCAAATGTATGATCACTTTTCATACTTCAAACAAAAACTTGATGCTAGCTAGCTAGGGTTTACTTGGTTTTACTTTTCTATAGAAAGGCACATCTACAATAAGGACAATTGACGTCCAATACCCCTTATGATACTTTCAATGAAGACCTACAAATGGGTGAAAGAACTTCTAACGCTCGACTTCATAAGCTTTGTATGTATATAGATTGATCTACAGTCACTTGAGTACTTGAGAAAGTTAACTTTTGACAACATCAAATGTCTTTTTGAAACAATGATCATGGTTTATCGGAATACTTGGAAGCATCAATTGTATACATTCCCCATGGAAAAACTACTCTAATATGGAAAGGTTAATATACGGGAGGTGACAAAAATTGAACAACAATCTTCCCTAATATAGTAGCCTAATCACATGACTTCTGGATTGGGGCTTTTTTTTCTTTTCTTTTTTTTTTTGTGGTTTTGGGGTCTAAAAATGATGTCAAATTTCTCAAAAATCACTATTGTTTGATGACCTTCATAAATACAATGCTCTTTAGAGTCCATTAAAGTGAAGTAAATGACTTATCATAAGGGCTATTATATCTCGCTAATGGTGTATATCGACCAAGGTTACATTTGTCAAAAGTTTCTCATTTCTGATACATGACAAATGAAGAAAGTACAAGAATAAAAATCGAAAGAGAATTTAGTGTCCGGCAATGGTGAAAACACTATAAAGAGCTTGGAGCGAGCTTGAGGAAAATAAGAAGAAATATGTGAGGTTGGATAAGATAGCATAATATGGTTGTAAAAAACAGCAAATATACATTAATATCAAATGTTGACAACCACACGACTCCTCTAATAAAAGTTCAATGAACGTTTGCTAAGTGATATAAAATATATTTTTGTCATAATAACAAATTACGTGACAAAGGGAGGCATATTATTCTTTAACAATATCTTGTGAAGCATATTTGAACATTCTCCGGAAGGTACGAGTGATATATTTCTATTTTTTATGTATGTTTCTTAACGAGAGATGTAGGTCCGCGCTTCGCAGCGGATACATGCTATGAACATTTGTAGGTAAAACTCTTTTTATACAATTATAAAAGTAACAATTTGCAAATAGATGATATACATACACATTAACTCAATTAATTTGTTTTTAAATGTTACAGGTAACATTTGTAACCTTATAGGTTCGGGTCTGCAGCTCATACTTGGCACACCTTTGAAGCATTAATCATGTCACTGTCATTGGACTTACATCATCGATGTTTACCTGTGCCATGCCGATAAGAAATGTATATTAGATAGAAAGAGTATATTTGTTGCAAGGTTTGATATAAACCTTCAATTTACTATTAACCCTCTAAATCAAGCTTAGGAAGTAAAACAATTAATATAATATTATCAATGAAAATTTTGAGTAAGGAACATGTACCTTCTCGATTTTCATCAAAATATCTTTATACACTATATTTTTGGTACTGTTGCGTACCTGGTTTTCTTGTTGTTTGAGTAATATTTTTAAACTATAAGGTGATGTTGCTCTAGACAATGCTACATAGAGTTGCCCATGTCCAAATATTGGTTGTGGCAGGTATATTCCTATTTTATTTAGAGACTGATCTTGGCTTTTGTTTATAGTCATAATGTAGCAAAGTTTGATTGGAAATTGCTTACTCTTAAAGACAGAGGACAGTTTCGGGTCTTTATTGATCAAACTAATTCTTGGAATGAACACTTTTTCTCCTATCTTTGTGCCTGTGATAACTTGTGCTTCAATGACCCTCGTTAGCAATTGTGTGACTATCATTCTTGTGCTGTTACATAATCCACCAACCAAGTTAATGTTTCTCAAAAGCATAATCGGCGCTCCAACTTTTAGCTCTAGTCGATGTGGTGGGAAGCCCGGAAAGTTGAGTGTATTCAAATATTCAGTAGGGTATAAGAGTTCTGTTTTCCCTCCATCATTTCCGAGAGGAGTGGCCTCGTCCAAGATTAAATAAGTCGTGACCTCATTATGCATCATTGATAAAACTTTCAAATTTATAAGGTCGGCTGTCTCATTTTTTGGACAAACAATAACCTTCTTTTGTAATTGTTCAGCGGTTGGTGTTCGTAGTGTGTCTTCATCATAAATAAATTTAATAAGTTCTAGTAATCCATTCTCATTATCTTCAATAGAATACGCGCTCAGGTTTTCCAAATATTACATTCATCATAAAACTTCTATAATTCCCTAAAGTTTGGTTTAATTTTGAAAATCAAATAAATCAACTTGATTTACTGGATTTGGTTTTATTCGAAATCGGACCGAATTTGAATTGGTTTTATTAGAAGTAATTCAAATTTAAATCAATTTCCAATCAATGTAGAAATTTGTCAAACATGAACAACCCGGCCAATACGAACAACTCGTGAAATCCAAAATCTATTTGATGAACAACCCTAGTTCAATTAAGTTTATTAATTAGGCTCACGACATCAAATTCTTTTAGAGAGGTAAGAGTGGGGTGTGGGGGCTTGGGGTTGAATCCACCACTAAAAGGGGGGTGATGCGGGGACAGACCAATTTTAAGTGGTTGCGAGGGTCGGGAGGTGAAAACCACATGAGGGTAGGCATGTGGTGATGTATGGTGGACCGTAAGGGTGAGTGTAGTCCAGGTGGAACCAAACCAGATCGGACCGAATCGATATGCACCAAAACTGAAAATGAGTTCTTTTTCTAACCGAAAACCAAACCAAATGTTTCTATACAATTTCGGTTTGACATCGGTATTGGTTTGGGATTTCATATTAGAACCGAATTAGGACCAATAATATTATCACATAAGAATTGATACACAAAAGCTCTCAATAACTTAGCTTTCGAGTCATGTTTAACAGAAAATTTGAAATAAGTTGTCAAAAGATCTCTTTGTGGGCAAGAGCGAACAACTAACAATTGGTGAAATTGTAATTATCAAATGTAAAAAAATCATGAATCCTATGTGTATAACTTTTCGTACAAGTGTCTATATTAATATATTATTATTTCTCTTGGTAGCTAGCTAACTAAACCACCTAAAAAAAATTTGTTATAAGTAAAATCACAATAATCTTTACGTGATAGGGTAATCGGTTCAATCCGGTAAATAACCGAAACTGAGAGGACCAAAACCATGTTGGGCCGACACCAAAATTCATAATCATCAAAATTCAAATAGAAAACCGAACTAAAACTATATATGGTGCTAGTTCGATTCGGTACCTGTTGGTTTTCAGTTCAGTTTAGTATTATGAGTCCAAATGCTCACCCCTAGTTGACCATCAAGTATCCTTCTCTTCCTCTCCTTACGCCGATTGGTACCTGTTGGTTTCGTCGATTGGTGCTCTGTTTGAATGGCGAACACTCTTACTACCGCACATTAACCATCCATAATTATGTTCAAGGCTGTTATCCATACCCCCTCCAAAACGCCTTATAAACCTTCGTTTATGAACTTGCTATCCTGTTGAATCGTCCATGCGTGGCAATATGTCAACAAAAAGGGTGACAATAAAAAGCTACATTTTTTTCCTTCGTATTTCAGTGTAATTTAATTCATGGGTTAGGATCCTCTCATGTTTGGGTCAAACATGATTGATCATGTTTTCTCACAAGTATGAGAGTGGACCCTACAAAGTGGACTCATTCTTGACTAAAATAAGGGACCCACTCTCATGTTTGTGAGAGAATATAATGAGTCATATTGACCTAAACATGAGAGGATCTTAACCCTTAATGTATAATTAATTGCTTATTGTTCTTCTATAACGCCCCAAAGTTCAAAAGTTATTATGACCAAGTGTTATTAAAGATTTAAGGTATTTATAAAACTAGATGGGCTAAAGCTGTCAGTTTGAAAGATGTCAAGTTCATGGGTTGTTTGGTAATTCTTGAAAACTATTTATATATACATATATATATATATATATGTGTGTGTGTGTGTGTGATGGAAGTTTGACTAAGTAAGTCAAACCACCATCTTTGCACAGCCACCTTCTAGACAGCCCATTTCCACATGCTCTTAGATCAAATCAGTAGGATTATAGTGGTATAACAGCCTGCAAGTGATTCCTAATAACAAGGTATGTTTCTTGATTGTGTTTTGTGAGTTTTGAGTCAAGAAAGTGACTTCAAAAGTAAAATCATTGATTGTTGTTAGTAGTGGTGTATTTAGTTGATGTTTAGCAGTGATGTTCTAATATGTTTTAGTACTGGAAAATAATTGTAATAAGAATTTGATCAAGAACAGCAGCCGTGTTCTTCACAGAAAGTTGCAAGTCAGTCCCGTACACGGCCCGTGTACATGCTTTTAAGACGGTGACAGGCCATGTAGGTAACATGGTCGTGTAAAGTGCAGGGTACACAGCCCGTGTAGGGTTACACGGCCCGTGTAGAGGTCAAAGGCGGTGACAGGCCATGTAGGGTTATATGGTCGTGTAGCATAAAGGGTACACGGCCCGTGTAGGGTTACATGGCTCGTGTAGGCCCATTTTCAGCACCGTTTGATCAGTTTATAAAGTTTAGCTTATTCTCTGGAACAAGAAGGTACTTGGATACTCGATAGCACTCGTGACTTGTTTAGGATATTGCACAGTTACCACGTGAGTATACTATTCCCTTAGTATGATTAGTATATATGTATGCATTAAGTAAAGAGTATGACATCCTTGTTATGAGACATCGTTTTGATATGCATATATGTTGTATAGCAGTAGTGTATAGCTATGCAAATGGTATAGCTATGCAAAAGATTAGTATCAGGGTACATGGTTACGTACCAGATGAGTGACAGGGTGTACAACTACGCTGTATACCAGAACAGTTACTGTTTATGCAGGTTTGCAGGTGTTACAGCTTGGATACAAGACGTCCTGAGGAGACTTTACTTATGTATTAGGTTTATTTATGTTCAGTTAGTATGTTCACTAAGCGTTAGCTTATGTTTCAGTATTATATGTTTGTAGGTGACACAGGTCCAGTAAGGTGAGGCCCCGGTGCGGTGTTCTGCCGGATAGCTCCTAGTTTTCAAGAAGTAAACTTTTGACACTACTTTTGTAAATATTAGCACAGGTATACTTAGAAATTGTATTTTGGAATACATTGATATCTTTTGAAATATTAAAACATAAAATAATGTTTTTAAGTTAAAATTTGAAAAGTGGTGTTACATCTTCATTTCATTCTTTGTGACGCTCATGGCTTCTTCATGTGCTCCTTAACTTTAATTCTCTTTGATCTCATTTATGAACATTTGTGTTGCATTACATTAAAAGTTAATCTAATGCTCAATTTTGGTTGCTAATTTCCTAATTTTAGTTGATTCAGTATGATATTATAGATTTATGCATACCTTCCGACCTGTATGGTTCAACTTAGATACTTGTGAGAATTGGTACAGGACTAGAGGTTTCTTTGGTAGAGACGTTGAGCTGCGTTGATCTAGACTAGAGTTGTGGTCCATCAATGGTTACTCATGCTCTTTTCATGCATGTTAGTTTAATATATTTGTTGGCAATTTGCTTGATGAGCTTTGGTCCATCAATGGATCCTTTTGGCTAAAAAGGGTCCTTATTATCCAACTCTATGGTTTGAACCGGGTAATTTTGTGTTGATATTAGTCCATATTCTTGGTTCTAGGTGAACTACTTCAATGTTTATTAAGAATATGGATGGATATTATGAAATCTAACCCACTTAGTAACAAAGTGGTATGTTCGTCAATTGTTTGATGAAAACACGAAATGCCTTAATAAAAAAATTGATTATGTTTTATTCCTTTATATTAGATTATAGTATACGAGTGATATTAGATAGAAATCTGTTTGTATGTTTGATCTGTTAGTGGATCACACGGTTATTTATATCTCTACTACTATATAAAGCATTTAAATCATATTTTTAAGACTAATTTTAAGTTAAGTAATATAACATCTAATACATAATTTACAATACCTTAAAGCAATAATTTTACAAAATAAATTTGGGTAAAATTTAATATATAATAAATTACAAAAATAAGTTACAAATTATTTATCTCTACTACTATGTAAAACATTTAGACCGTTTTTTAAGACTAAATTATATGTTAAGTAATACAACATTTAATATATACTTTACAATACCTTAAGCTTAAAGTAATAAATGTTTAAACTAAGTTTGGGTTGAATTTAATGTGTAATAAATCACATAAATAAGTTATAAATTATTTATCTCTACTACTATATAAAATATTTAGAATTTTAAGACTAAATTTTAAGTTAGATACTACAACTTTTAGTGCATATTTTACAATATTTTAAAGCAATAAAATTTTAAACTAAACTAAAAAATTGAATTTAATATGTAATAAAACACACAAAAAAGTTACAAAATTTTAAACTAAAATTAGTAACGATCAAGATTTTAATTACTAACAAAATTTCAAATTTTATATATATGTAGTATTATATATTTTTAAAATTTTATGGTTTTTTACTTTTGTTTAACAACCTTATACATAAGTATTCCTTAACTAAATTCTAAACTAAAACATTTATTAAATCGTATATGATGCATATATCTTTAAAGTATTAATATATTATGCGTAACTATAAAAGATAAGGTTTAGTTTTTGAAAGTATTCAATTAACCTTTGATAGTAGATTAAACACGTTAACTTGATTTAAAATAATTGAAAATTAAATTAAATACTATTTTAATAATAATAATAATAATTAAAATTATTATTATTATTATTATTATTATTATTATTATTATTATTATTATTATTATTATTATTATTATAACAAAATCACCATTTGGGCTTCATTAACACCTTTACTTCATTGATTTTCATTCATGGGTTCTTCATCGATTTCGAAGGTTAGGGTTCCAATTAAGCTTCATCTCGGATTTAAGGGTTAGCTATCAATGAAGGTTAGAGTTTGGTGCTTCATCTACGAGTGAAGGTTAGGGTCCGTTTTATCTACGATTGAAGGTTAGGGCTCTAATTTATCTTTGATTGAAAAATGTTAGGGCTCCGATTCGCTCAACTTGTAATCCTTTGTTATGGATTTATTGTTCTTAGTTCATAAATGATTAGAGTTTGGTAGCCAGATTGTTATGATTTTATTATTAGTAAGTTTAAAGTTCATCCCTAAGTTCGCAAGTTCAACCCAGTACGATTTTGCTATGTACATACCCGGATTGTTTGCTTCACTTTTTTGTTCATCCCCATTAACTTTCAAGTTCATCCCCAAGTTTGCAAGTTTGAATGGAGATCTTGTTTTTTGATTCCTTCTATTTCTTGTTCTTAAATAGTTTCAAGGTTTTGATTTGATGTTTGAATTATATAGGGTTTCATGAAGAAGATGATTGTTCTTCACATATTCAAAAATTATGAATGTCCTTCAAGAATTATTTATGTGGTATTATAAATAAATGAAAAGCAAACAAAATTACCGGCTACCTGATAAAGATGATACATTATTTGCTAACTTTTAAAAGTTTGGTAAATCAAATGGTAATTTTTAAAGTTGGATGTATACAATAGCAAAAAGTGATAACTATAATACACTTTTAGAAAATAAATTCTAAAAAGTAATACTTTAGAAACTTATAATACATATTATCCCCAACTTGATTACGGCGAGTTTTTACATGCCCGTGCATTGCGCTGGGTGAGTATGAAATTAGAAAAGTATAATAATTTTCTTGCTTATAACTATAGAAATAAATGTTCACACTTGTAAGAAAGATTGGTTTCTCTACACATAACACTATTAAAATCTTTTATCTACACCAAATTATTCACGCTTCTGTTCTCATAGGTAAGTGCAATTTTTCTTATTTTATATGCGTTTAAAAATTCGAACAATTTTTCAAAAAAAATGTTTTGCTTTTATTTGGATTATGTTTCTAGTATTTTTAAAAGTTTACAAAATTTTGAAAATTATAAAAAGTATTCGGAAAGTAAAAGCGAGTTGTCATTTTAATCGATCAAAAAAGTGGACATTTAAAAGCACTTGTCATAAATCGATATAACTAATGTGGATATCAACTTAATTACTAGACCATGAGTAACATCAATTTTTGATACATTATTTTTTTTATTTTTTCTTTCTTATTTGAAATTCAAGTATAATCTAACCTAAATAACTTAAATATTTTTCTTCTCATTACTCTCTTACATAACCAAAAAAACGGTATAGGTAGCTCGGGTTGGGAAAACCGAAGGGGCCATAGTGGTGTTCCCGACAAAAGCCGAGCCCACCCGAAAAACCCGAGACTCCTTCGGGAATCCCAGTACGCATAGCCTTACATATATTTTAGGCCCCCAGTACGCATAGCCCTACATATATTTTAAGGTATGGGTATTTGCACACATACGTACGTACGTATGTACATACATACATACATGATACATACACATACATAAATGCTTATTATAATAATAGAAGAATGTTCAATATAGTTTATAATTAATTTATAGTCTTAAGGTACTAATTTTAGTCTTTGGATCAATGACATCAATGGTCCAGATTGCATTTTAAAATTTTATACGGAATAACATTTTCGTAAATTTTCGGAATTTACATGTGATGTTTTTACAAATCACATGTAATTATATACCGAATCACATATGATCAAATATTTAAATGTTAGTACTATATTTTTTACATGAACTTTATTGAACACAAATCTATTATAATAATCATAATCATAATCATAATAATAATAAAACTTTTGACAAAATCGTCCACACCTTCCCATAAAAACCCATCTCTTTTATTCTTTTAACTAACATCACAAAAGTATGAATCTAAATTAACTTGCCTTCAGGCAAAGACAATCGAATTAAAAGCGTTCAGATAGAATCACCATGAGAAGGACCAAAATATCGCCATTTTAAACCTGTTTGCGTGAAATTCTTTTTATGAAGAACTAGTTTTAATCAATAAAGATGATAATCTATCAGTTGATATATATACCGAAAAATGATCAAATAATCATCCGTTTTACATTTTTTACTTTAATTTTCTTTTTATTTGATCTCATCCCTATATATATATATATATATATATATATATATATATATATATAATTATCAAAGTTTGAAAGGATATAGGTGAAATTCTCCTTATACATAATTAGGCATTAGAGATTAATTCAAGCGAGTGGATATTGAATGGAGAGCAACAAAGTTTGCCGAACGCGCGAACATCTCTCTCTCTCGTAATTATCGCTACACGTAGAGCTTCACCACTAGTGGTCTCGTCTTTGCCCACATGCAAGCACCGATGCTTCCCCTCCAACGACCTCTTATCTGTTTTTCTAGTGCTGCACCTCCCCTTAAAACTCACAATAGCACCTATTGACACACTTTGACACTCCCAGTACTACTTGCTGCAAAGAATGGGAGGTAGAAGAAGAAGATACTTGGAGAGAGAGAGAGAGAGAGGGCTACCGGAGTACCGGTGCGAGGAGCGGAGGAAAAAGTAAAAATTAATTATTGTTAGAAAGAGAGTGTAACTAATGAGATATCAAATTCTCATGGTTTTTTAGAAATTTACCAAAATTACCCCATAAAATATCGTGTGATATTGCAATATTCCTTTGTGAATTGATACTACTAGTAAGGCTCTTAATTTGGGTCGGGTTCGGATCAATTTTGTGTTGATTCAATTTTAACCCATTTATTTTCGTGTCAGGTTCAGGTCGTGTCAGTTTTTTTCGTGTCGATCTTCGGGTCGACCCATTTAGGCCAAATATCATCAAGAGATTTTTTCGGTTTTTGGGTACGATTTTTGAATACGTTTTTCCGTTTCAACTACGATTTTCTTTATCAATATTTCAAATTCCATGTTTGTTTTTCAACGTTCGGCACAAATTTCGAAAACGATTTTCATTTATATTCTAACTTCAATAATCAATGTTCGTTTTCGTTGTATTCAAACATTAAATTCGATATTTATTTCAGTTTGATTGAAATTTTGATTTTAATTTTTTATTCACTTATACCAATGAATATAATAAAAACTATGATGTATTACTATTCTATACTAATAAATAATGTCATTGAACAACCGAACAATTTAAGATTATTCATCATTAAATAGAATTATCAAATAAACAAATGTAAAAGTATCAAAATCATATAGTGAAAGTAAGAAATACTAAAATAATGTACTATTGTTTTAACTGTAAATATTTTATTGTTTATTTTAAGTTTTTAACGTTTAAGGGTTTTGTACTTTTGTTTGGCGGGTTCTATTGTCCTAAAATGTCACTCTCTTATTTGAATTCATAATCTTCTTTTCAAAATTTAAATTTCAAGTATTAAAGAAAATTTTAAAATGTTATTATTTTATCTATAAACGGGTCATACGGGTCATTTCCAGGTTGTCGGGTTGACCCTAACCCGACCCATTTCTTTTCATGTCGATTTCGTGTCAACCCGCTTTTGACCCGTTTCGGGTTCGTGTCACTTTTTCATGTCGGGTTCGTGTCGTGTTTCGGGTCGACCTTGAAATTGCTGGCTTTGATAGTATAGGAATATAGGATAACATATATTTTTTTAAGTTTTAATAGTTTGCTACGTTGTTAAAATATTTAACTCATGTATGAAATTAAGGTAAAATACATTAAGATGATATTCCAACTATTAATAAACTAAAATGATTAAGAAACTAAAATAAAAACATATACGCAAAAAATATTTGAACTCATTCTTCAATTTTATATGTTTTATTAATTTTTAATTTATATAAATTTTACATTTTATTGATAATCACACTCTTTTCTTTTAAGTGGGTTCAAAAGCGTTATACTAAATTAACACCTTATAAAAATAAAATTATTACTTTCATGTCGTATCACACGTGTAAAATACTATTTAATATTACATATTATCACCTTCAAAGCCCACATTAAACATATGCCACCTCTAAGGGATACACCAAAGTTTTACATTTTCCTGTATTTAATGTTAGGAAAAGGATTTGTGTTGTTACAACATCGAAGTTAGGTTCTGTCACACTCACATTTAAATTAGGTGCCGCTAACAACGAATTTGTTTTATTTGGAAAAGAAGCTAAGAATGAACTTTGTGAGAAAGAGCAGTTGTATCGTGAGCTGGTTTCAACTCAAAAACTGGTTAGGGTTTTAGTATAAGATTGATGAAGTAAGGTATAAATCGTTTATGTGTCTTCTTCCTATTTTACTCTTCCACAACTACTATTACTACATATAACCTGAAGTCTTGAGTAGAATTAGTTTTTGAAAGTGTTTTTTTGGGTGTTAGACTCCCTCGGTTGGGTTCGTCTGCGCGCAATGATAATTTCTTACCGTTTTGATCTAATAAAATGAATGAAATTGGAACACTTTATTCTAAGTTGTCGATTTATTGGATAAATCTTGATTTCTCAATATCAATAGCATCTGAAGTTAGGGTCTTAATTTGCAGGAATTGGGGCATAAAAAATCATGGCGTATCAACGAATTGAAGGTTTTTGCTGATATAGATTGCGACTTCAGATAGGTAATTAAGTACTATCTAATTTCCCTCCAACAATATCTTGATTTATTGTTATTATTCATTGTCTTTGTAGGTCAGTTGTTTGTTTGCTATATATATAGAAATACTATTGATATAAAACATAGTCTTAATCATAGAATCTAAAAAATAAATTTGAACCATTGGATCATCTAAATTAATGGTTGAGATTTAAATATTACAATTTTGTAAATTATATGAAAATTAAATAATGTAACTTTATAAGTGAGGACAAATATAAAATTTTGTTTTGGTTGTCACAAATCCTCTTTCCGGCTCTACCTCTAGAAAATGCAAAATAATAACCAAAATGCAAGTCGTTGGGTTATTTGCATATTAATGACTTAATATTATTTGCATTTTTGTTATCTTCTTTTATATGAGTTGCATTTTTGCATTTTGCATTTTCGTCAAACATTTTGCATTTTTGTTATCTCTTCTTTTTTTTATTTTGCATTTTCGTTAAACAATTTGCATTTTTATAGGTGCATTTTGAAAAATAAAATTAGAAAATATTTCAATCATGTTGAATTAAAGAGGATAAATAACTTAATCTAATGGTGTATATATATAGAGGATGGTTCATGCGAAAAGAGTTTTTTTTACAAAAAATCCGAGAAGCAATTTGGACCTTACGATTAGTTAATCAATGGTGAAGATTAAATATGACAATTTAGTAAATAAATCAAATTTTAAGGATACTAACTTAAATAATAAAAGGGGTAGAATAGACTTTGCCCATATCTCTCTCCAATCTGTCTCTGCATTCTCCCGTATAACTCTCTCTCTCTCTCCCTTACTTTTATTTTCAAAACCCTAGTTCACATTATTTTTGTTCTCTCCCTATCTCTCCCTATACACAATCGACACTCCATATCCTCACCATCACTGTCCACAGCGCAAACACCCCTCACCGCCCACAACGAAGCCACCCATCATCTACCACCACAGTGCAACCATCCATCCTCTACCGCTGCCGAGCCGAGTTCAGGATCAGATTTTGATACAAAATTGTCGATGCACTTCGTTGTTGTGAATGAATCACCGCTCGTCGTTGTGAATGAATCACCGCTCGTCATTGTGAATGAATCACCGCTGCTTCTCCATCGAGATGGTGATTCCTGTGAAAAACAATGTCGTTCAACCCGTTGATGGTGATTCCGGCCCTTCATTCGCCGTCGCCCCGTCAATCGTCGCTGTCTCTTGAATCGCCACCGTCCCTTCTGTTGGAGGTTGATTTTTTTTTGTTGAATTGCTGCCGCCCTTTCAATTGGAAGTCCCGTTTTCTTTTGAAATGTGTTTGTAGGTTGTTTTTTTATGATAGGAGGTTAGAATGTTTGATTATGAATGTTTTAATATTAGTTTGTGATCTGATTCTTTCTTTTGAAATGGTTTTGTAAATGTGAATCTATTTGTTTTTTTTTTTTTTGATAAACAAGTTGATTTTTTTATGAGCAGTCCTTTCTTTTTTTTTTCTTTTTTAGTTGTTCATTACGGAACAAGGGCAATGTTTAATGTTTGTTGCCCGTTAGAGAATACATTTTGGTTTGTTTGGTAATGTACATTAGTGAATATGGAAATTTGGATTAATGTTACGGTTTGATATTTGTTGTATTTATGTTATTCATTTGTGAATAAATAAATGTTAGTTAATATTTGTTGTTTGTTCACTATTACAAACTCGTTTATAATGTATGTTTTACGGTATTCACTAGAGTGTTACTATTAAAAATCTCGTAAATAATTAGTTGTGTTCAGTGTTGAATATAGATGTTCAAGGTTTAGTTTATTATTAAACATAGTTGTTTTATTATTGAACATTAATGAGTTGTTTGTTTCATTAGTTATGTACATGGTTTTGTTTATTATTGAACATTCATTAACTTTAATTTTAATTGAGGTTTATTATAGTCTACTAATGAATATCCTCTATTTCTTACAAATAATAAAGAGGATTTTAAAAGTAAGTGGAAAAAATCAAAAAAGATAAAAAGAATTAATTTGAAAAAAATACTAAAACAATATAAAACTAGAGTTTACTAATGAACAAAGTAATTAACATAACATTTAATAATTTAAAACTCGTAAATTTCTTCGGGTATTGATCATCGTTGAACACCGTAAATGTATTAATTTATTATTAAATTATTTTCTAATTTATTTTGTTTAAAAATTGAAGGAGAGAGAAAAAAAATTTGTTTACTATTGTACCCTTTTAAATTAAAAAAAATAAAAAATAAGATTAATCTAAGTCATTAGATCAAATACAAATAAGAGGTCAGGATTGGGTCTCGCATTTTTCGCAAATAAGACACTTTTCGCATGAACTCTCCCATATATACATATATATATATTGCTAAAATTCTTAAAGACGAATATATTATGACCATTTGGATGTTTAGTAAGATTTATTTTTTTAAAATGGAAGTTTGGAGGTTGGATGAGGGGAAGGCGCATGGGTATTAATTTGTAATTTATTTTTCAGTTTTGCCCTTACTCTTAATGTCACGTGTCATCACCGGATTTGTTCTTTAACTTCTATGTATAATCTCGCCCTATATATATGTGTGTGTATATATATATATATATAATTAAGATCAATATAGAACCTAGTCTTAATCATAAAACCTAAATAAAAAATCTAGACTATTTGATCATCTAAATTAATGGTTGAGATTTGAAGGTGAGATAATTTTGTAAATTATATGAAAACTATATGAGGTAACTGCATAATTGATTGCAAATATGGAATTCTATTTTGGTAGCCACAAATCCACTTTCTAGCTCCACCTCCTGAAAATGCAAACCGATAACCAAAATGCAAATCATTATGTTATTTGCATGTTAATGACTTAATATTATTTGCATTTTCGGTTATTTGCATTTTTGTTATCTTCTTTTATGTCGGTTGCATTTTGAATTTTACATTTTCGTCAAACAATTGGCATTTTTGTTATGTGTTTTTTTTCATTTTTGGCAACATTTTGGATTTTCGTCAAACAATTGGCATTTTTGTCTTAAAATTTGCATTTTCGTAAAAAAAATTAGAAAACATTCCAATCATGTTCTTGAATTAAAGAGGATAAAAAACTGATTCTAATGGTATATTTTTTTTGCTAAAGTTTGGAGGTTGAATGAGGAAGAGGGAAGTGGGTATTAATTTGTATTTTTTTTTTTCAATTTTACCCTTACTCTTGATGTCACGTGTCATCGCCAGATTTGTTCTTTAGATTCTATGAATAATCAAGGTTCTATGTATAACCTCACATATATATAGACTAGAGTTATTGTAAGAAGTAATAATCGTAAGAGGTGGTAAGAGGGATTATGAGCCATAGGATTTCATCAAAAGTCAAACAAAAAAATCAAAATCTAATTAATAGTAACTGCCAATTTAATTAAGTTTAAGGGTAAATTAGGAAAGCAAAAAATATTGATAGTTTCTACAATCACGTCTATTTCTAATTTAAAAAATGAAGAAAATCCAATAATACAGTTTTCATAAAAATGATGAAAAATTAGAATTACATGAGACACAGATAGATGAATACATAAAATTGATGAACCACAATAAGCTGATACACAGTTAGATTAACAAGTAAAAGTGTCCAATATCAGTTATAAACAATCTTGGAACTGGTACAATGAACAATCTGATACAATCATCATCTAATAACAAAACAAATTTATTCACAAGCTTAAAAGTGGTACAAAAGAAATTGATGAACAACTCAATTAGTTCATCTCATTATATAAGAAAGAAATTGATGTACAATCTTTAAAGTTATAAATACAAAATTGATGCACAATCTTGAAACTGATACACATGAAATGACGAAACAACAACTGATACATAAGAAATTACCAAGATTGAAACCCAATTCATATAAACTTGATGAGACATGAAATTGATGAAAACATTCCAACTGAATTTTGTTGCTTCATTCTCCCAAAAGATTTCGATACTTCTCTCACAAAATTGAATCTTTTAGTGTTGTTCACTCCCAAAATCGAAATTTATAAATGATGCACTGACGACAATGGTGGTTTCTTTTAGACGTCGGCGGTGGTAATCGGTCTAAAACAGAGTAATTGATGTACAAATAACCTAACCTGTACAAAACAAAAACCCATCGACCGGTTTGAGATGCTTTCAAAATCACAAGTTTGAAAGATCTTTCAAAAATCGAGGCCATTTCAAAATCAACATGCAATTGATTAGGAACAATATGAAATGGAATCGTGAAACGTCTACGCCTCAAACAGTACTAGTGAACTTACACTCGATTCTAGATTAGTGACATGTAGAATACGGCAGAAGGATGAAGGGACGGCAGTCGGTGATGAACGGCAGATCTATTTCGACAAACTCATGGCTCTCAATCTCTTCCATATTATCTCCTCAACAAACAACAAAGTCATGTAGCTTCTTGTGGAGGGCTTGCGGCTACAATGACAGAGGTATGTGGCAGTCTTCAGAGGGCGAACATATTAGGGCTAGAAGCATTCGGGATTCAAAATAGATGGGGGAGTGGAGGCGTTAATCAAGGGGGAGAGAAGTTTGTAGAAAGGCTAGAATACCCTTTAACCAATTATGCCACGTGTCACTCATAAATTGCCTCTTACAAATATTTCCCTCTTACCCCTCTTACAAATATTTCTCTCTTATTTGCGAAAAGTGTGAGAAGCAGTTTTAGCCATTGATTAGATTTTGATCATGTGGTTCACATTAATAGTAATTAATATTTTTATTTAATTCAAAAGGGTAAATTAGTAAACAATAAAGTTTTCTCTCTCCTATTTTTTAAATAATCTCTCTCTAATTAGTTTCTCTCTCTAGTTAATTTTTTTCTAGATTTTGTTTATTTTTTTGTTTTTATTATTTTCTAAATAGATTTTTTTTTCAAAAATTTCTTCATATATTTAGCTGTTCAATAATGAATCATAATATTTTTGTACAATTTTGTTATCTTTTAATTCTGAAATTACAATTAATATTTTTTTTCAACCATGAATTTATTCTTTTATTCAAGAATGAAGAATCTAAAAAAAAGGCTAAAAATAAGAATCTTTTAATTCTTTTATTCAATGATGATCATATGACAGAAACCAATTATCAAAATGTCAAAAAGACTGAATTCACTATTGAACATATATAAAAAAATCCCATATCTACATAAAAGTTTTATTCCTTAATAAACAAAAACTCTTTTTCCTAATCTACAATTTTTGTTCATTAATAAAAATTTTCATTATGCAAAATACCATAATATTTTTTATAGTTCTTTTTTCAGTGTTCATTAACAAATTATAGCTACGTCCAACAATGAACCTAAAAAACATGAAATATCAACACGGTGGTTTTATTACTTATACAACTGTTTATCAATGAATTATTGAAATAGAGTAAAAATTTTATTTACTGTTTACTCGGATAATAAGCCACAAGAATTATTTATAATAATTAAGAAAACCAAAATTTTCAGCCATAGCCACTTTCACTAATAAACAACCACAACATATAAAAAAAAGTAGGGTTTACTATCCAAAAGTGTATCGAAGTTGTCACTTTTTGCTATTGTATATACCCATCTTTCAAAACTACCATTTAGTGTATTAAACTTCCTAAAACTACCATTTAGTGTATCCGAAAACCTATGGTTCAGGTTACCGGTTATTTTTTACTTTTTCATTTATTTTTAATTACACATCATCTTCCACATCATCAATTATTGCCACATCAGTGTTTATAAAAAACTAAAATCCATAATTCATATGAAATTCATAGGTGAAGAACTTGAAGCAAAAAACCTAGCACAAACAAGAAGCAAAACCCAGAACAAACTCATGGAATCATACAGATCTGAAATAAAGATTGAAATACAAACAAGAAGCAAAATCGATAAGCCAAAATCGAAGAACAAAGATTGAAAAATCCATTCAAGAACCCCAATTCGAACCAAAGTCGGTGATATTGAACCAAGAAGCAAAATCGAGAACTACAAATCGAGATTCATATGAAATTCTTATATGAAGAACTTGAAGCAGATGAAGAACATTCATGAAACCCAGCATAGACGGATGAAGAACTTGATGAATCGATTCATGAAACCATAAACAAAACCTAGAACAGATTCATGAAACAATAACCAAAAACCTTCAATCGATAAACCTAAATCAAGAAGCAACATCGCACATGAAGATGAACCCAGATTAAATCGAAGAACCCTATGAGCCCTAAATCAAAATGTGTTCAAATCTGGGTAGATGAAGAACAGATTTAATGTTCTTATCTTTGATGAAGAACCCTAATTCGTACCATATGAGCCCTAAATCAAAATCGCACATGAAGCAAAATTGAAACTGTCGAACATGAAGCAAAACTGGTTAACCTGCTATCAAAGGTAACGATACATTAAATGATAGAATTTGAAACTTCAGTACATTGAATGGTAGTTTTGAAAGATGGGTATACACAATAGCAAAAAGTGACAACTTCGATACACTTTTGGATACTAAACTCAAAAAAGTAATAATAAACTAATAATCAGAAGAATCTACACAAATCACACTACAAATTTATTTAAAAATTCATTAATAAACTAATAAAAAACCAGCAAACTCATGTTGTTGGGGTACATATTCAATCGTGAACAAAACTATATACCAAAATAATCATACATCATTGGTACTAACACTAAGAAAAGGTAAATCTATCATAAAACCACTAATTAACATAAAACTTATAACTGGAGCATCTCCATATAGACCATCCGATCAAATCAAGTGTCAGGATTAAGTTTCTCATTCTCATAAAAATATCAATTCTCATTTGAACCTCCCACTATATATATATATATATATATATATATATATATATATATATATATATATGGTAAGGATCCACATAGTCTCACCCTTAAACATAGAACTCAAAGTCCAATTTTTAGCCACTAGTTTAAAAGGACAAAATAGGAATTGTAAAAAAAAGTTCCAAACTTACGTCTCCTTAAGCCTTTTCAAAAAATTTCTCTTTTAATTTTTTATTTACCCCTTAAATCTTTAAATGACCATAACTATTTCAATTTTGAGAATTTAAGGAAAAAAATTATACCAATCTACTCATTTTTATTCCTCTTTCAAACAAGACCACTTTTTCCATATTTTTGAAAATTTTATTTCAAAAATGCAAACCATATGAAAATGATACCAAAATGTTATCATTTGAATTTTTATCATTTTCGGTTGTAACCATGTGTATCTTTATCATTTTCGGCTAGAAACATGGGTATTTATATCTTTTTCAGCTAAAAACATGTGTATTTATATTATTTTGAGCTAAAAACATGTGTATTTATATCATTTTCGGGCTAAAAACATGTGAATTTTTATCTATTTCAGCTGTAACTATGTACTTATATAATTTTCGTTTAGAAACATGTGTTTTTATACCATTTTCCGCTAAACCATGTGTATTTATATCATTTTTTGGCTGAAAAATGAGTCTATATTTATAATTTTCATGTGAATAATGTTATCATTTTAAATATTGCATATTATTATCATTTTAATATGAACAATGGTATAATTTTCAACTAAAATCGTTATGCTGAAAAGTTATCATTTTCGGCTGGCTGAAAATTATCATTTTCGATAGCTGGAAAATGTTATCATTTTCAACTGCAATTGTTATTATTTTCAGCTGGAAAGTTATCATTTTCGGCTGAAAAGTTATCATTTTTTTGTAGGCTGGAAATTATCATTCTCGGTGGCTAGAAAGTTACTTTCCAATCGAAAATGATAACAATTTAATCATAAAAATTCACATGTTTTTAGCCCGAAAATGATATAAATACACATGTTTTAGCCAAAAATGAATATTTTTAGCCGAAAATATATAAATACACATGTTTTTAGCCAAAACGATATAAATACACATGGTTTTAGCTGAAAATGATATAGATACACATGGTTACAGCCGAAAATGATAAAAATTAACATGATTCAAAATGATAACATTTTGGTATCATTTTCATATAGTTTGCATTTTCGAAATAAAATTTTCAAAACTATACGAAGAGTGGTTTTGTTTGAAAGGAGATTAAAAAACGAGTACATTGGTATAATTTTTTTGCTCAAATTCATAAAATTAAAATAGTTATGGTCATTTAAATATTTAAGAGCTAAATAAAAAATTATAAAAAAAACTTTTGGAAAGCTTTAAGAGGAGGGGTGAGTTTGAAATGTCTCATAATACCGTTTTTTAGAACCTAGAGGAGGGTGAATAGGTTATATGCCCACTTTTTGAAGTTTTTAACAATATTTGCAAGTAATTAAAGAGTTTAAGGAAGAAAGATATCACCAATGAAGTAGTTTTGACACAATGATTTATAGTGGTTCAAGCAAGGGTTAACAACCTTGCTCTACATCCACTCCTTGGCCTCACCCACCAAGAGTTGCTCCACTAACTTCTCTTTTTGAAGGTAGAGATAAACCTTTTATAACTTCTCTCTTTAGCTTACAAGAATTACACTTCACTCTTGCAAAAAAGGCTAAGATAAACCTCACTTCACTCTAATTGGAAAGGCTAGAGTTGATCCTCACTTCTCTCTAATTCTATAGGCTAGAGATTATCCTTACACTATTGCAAATGTATATGAATGTAATGAAGTATATGAACTTGAAGGCTTTCACTCTTGTTTGATTCTTGATCTTGAAAGATTGAATTATCAAGGAATATGAGCTCACAAGATTTTTATGTATTCTGTGTTTTTTAGATTGCAAGAGGTGAGTAAAACACAAGACTTGATTTGCTTTAAATAAGGAAAAAGTTTGATGCTCAAAAAGTGTCCAGACGATCCACGGTCGACCGTGGAATCGACCGTCGCACTGTTGGAGATTTTTGAGCCTTGTGCATATAGACGTTAGGCTTTTACCAAAACCACACAGAACCCATTTTTACTATAAAAATGCACTGAAAAGAAGCTTTAGAAAAGTTGGATAAGTGCCATACTTCTTAAGTTTGAATTTAATCATGAAAATGGTAGTTTGGAAACCAAATGCACAAAGCATGTTGGAAGTTTACCTCTTTGGGAGATTCCTTTTGCTAAATATGGTTTTGGCTTATTTCAATAGAAGATTGTGTTTAGTATTTGCTAAAATGGGAATTTTTGCTTTGACTTCCAAGCTTGTGATTTTTATAAAAGTTATTTTATAAAAACTTAAACTCATTTGATTATTTATTTTGTAAGCTCATAGACTTTGAATGTTTATTTGTAGGAGACTTCAACATCGACTTCTACTTGAAATCGGATCTTGAGGATTGAAGCTTGGCCATTTGATGAAGCTTATTTTGTAGATTATGGATGAGAATATATTTGATTGAATATATATATATATATATATATATATATGTATATGTGCACATATGTTAATGTTGATACATACAATTATATAAACAAGTTGTATATTTTTGTGTCAACAAAAGAGGATTTATTTATAAGCCTATTTTTCCCAACAATCTCCCCCTTTTTGTTGAAGACAAAAATTTATAACTTGTATAAGAATTGTATATGTAACTTTAACATGTTAACATGTGCATATATACACATATATGTATATATTATACTATCTTCTATATATTCTTCTATCTTCTCTCCCTTTTTTGTCTTAACAAAAAGGAGACTCCCCCTTGGCATAAGCTCCCCCTTGATGTGAGAACTCTACTTCTTGAGTTAAATGGAAATACTACCAAAAACTTGCCAAGGAGATGTGAGTATGAACAATATTCTAATCATGCAAGTATCACAACCCAAATAGCAAATAGCATAATGTAAGATGTCCATAGCAAGATGTAGTAAAGAAATAACAATCTAGTAGATTAAGTCAACAAGCAATCATAAAATATAGAAAATACCGATTGTTGCAATAGTTAATGTCTGGTTAAGAAAATAAAAATAAAAATAAAAATAATTGTTTTTACAATCCATTCAACCATAGAGAATCAAGATGGTTCACCCCCGTCTGTCCCGGCATTGCACCTAAGTGCATTCATGATTGACCGCAGCATCCCTTTTACCCCTTTGACTTCCTTCCGTAGAGATCGGGTTTCATTCCGTAACTCGTTGATGTTGCGATTGAGTGCAGCAATTCGTTCGTCAGTAGAGCCTTCAACCATGCCGTGATCCGGAGGAATTGAACCCTCCTCTTCACTAAAGGTGAATGCGTCAATTTCGGCTTCCGTATCTCCGGAGGATGATGAATGAGCTCGCTTCTTCCCTTTATGGGAAGACATCTTGCGAAGTGTCGCAAGGTCTATGGGAGCCGAGGAAGCTGGAGTAGAAGCTATGCAGGAAATATTGGGTAGGTTGGTGAAGAGAATGGAGAGGAGACGGCCGTATGGAAGGTCCCGACGGCTAGTGACAAGGCCACTCATGCGTTTAGAAAGTATGTGCATTATGTTGACCTCAGATCGCGTTTTGAGAGCATGAAGGAGGACGGCTTGAATGGCGCTAATTTCCAAATGATTCCCGGATTTTGGAAAGATGTTGGAATCAATGATCTTATTCCACACAGCGCATTTGGGAAGAAGATCCCTCCCAAATAGATTGGTCGTTGTGTGTGGAATATTTGGCCTGCAAATCGAGCCAAGGATCTCCGGGATGGAGAACGCGGCAGGGAAATTTGTGAGGTTGTGAGATGTGGTGTAGAACTTTAAACCGGATGAGGGGATATGAAGGATCATGCCTAGTTGGACAAGAGTAAATGTGAAGTCGGTTCCTTCAATTGCAAAGGTGACAACTTCATCATCTTCATTGTAGTTAAACGATGCATAAAATTCAAATATGTGAGACTTATATAAGACATTGGACAATGTAAGAAACGTGGACCACCCAATTGCGTCAAAGGTCGCTTGAGTGTGGAATTGGTCTAGTTGGTTGACAACAACCAACCGACCTTCATTTATCCCTCGTTTTTTGAGGGCATTGGCTGATTGGCGCGGAGTTGGGTTGTCGGGTTTTCTTGAAGCTGATGTACGTACACGTGGCATGATGATCTATAGAGACAATGATGATATGATTAAGTACAAATATATAGCATTATGACTAGTGTGTGCCTAAATTTGAGAAGATTTTGAAAATTTTATGAATCATGTGGTTACTAAGGTTAGTTGATGTAGATTAAGCAAAACTACATTGAGTTTGGACATTAAAAGTCCAAACATAAAAATTTAAAAGTTCAAAAAATTTCCAGTGGGCTTACGGTCGATGCACGGTATCGACTGTGGATCGACCGTCGTTGGTCTGGATTTTTGGTGATAAGTTGCGGTAGAAGTACGGTCGACCGTGGTTCGACCGGCAGTGGACGGTTTTCAAGTTTTCATTTTTGTCCCTTTTTGACATGATATGCATACACTAATTGAATCTTATAATAATAACTTAGACATCATCTATATTTAAAACTGAATCCATCATTTTCATATACCATTTACTACTCAACAAACCTAACATATTTTCTTTTCCAAAAATCAACCTAATCCTAAGATCCACATGATTTTTTGGTGCAAAGAGAGAACCCTAAGAAAAGGAAGAAGAGATAAACTTATACCTTGAACAAAAAATTCGTGAAGAAGGGAAAAGGCAAGAGAGGATGAGTCTTCAACCATGGATCAACCGTGAATCCAACCGTGCCTTCGATCACGGCTTCAACCGTAGTAAAAACCTTGATTTTTGAGGTAATTTTTATGCTCTTAGTTGTTAATGGCGGCTAGGGTTTGTGTGGGGAAGAGAAAGTGTAAGAGAGAGAGAGAGAGTAAAATAGGGTTAAAAATCGTCAGGTACCCTACGGTCGATACACGGTCGACCGTGTATCGACTGTGATATCGACCGCGCCCTTTTTAAGTCTGTTTTGGTGTTTTTGCAGTACCCTGACGGTCGATACATTGTATCGACCGTGGAGCCACTGGATAGCATTTTTTTGTTGTTTTTCAGCTTTTAGGTGTTTATCTCTTAAGGTACATGTTCCATCATTCCCAAACCAAGTCTTAACGTGTCAAATACTTCCTTTTTAGCGGTTTAGTGAATATGTCGGAAATATTTTCACATGAAGTAACTTTTTCTAAGCTTATATTGCCTTTTTGCACATTATCACGTAGAAAGTGATGTCTAATTTCGATGTGTTTACTTCTAGAATGCAATACGGGATTTTTACTTAAATCAATGGCACTTTTATTATCACACATAATAGGAATTTCGGATAGATGTACCTCAAAGTCCAATAAAGATTGTTGCATCCATAAGACCTGAGCGCATGCTCTTCCGGTGGCTACATATTCGGCTTCGGTTGTTGACAAGGCAACGGATGTTTGCTTTTTCGAGAACCATGAGGTAAGTGCCAATCCAATAAAGGCACATACTCCACTTGTACTTTTTCTATCCAAGTAGCATCCACCGAGATCCGAATCCGCATAGCACATTATATCTAAGCCTCTCCACTTTGGATACCACAATCCCAAGTTGATTATTCCTTTAATGTATCGGAATATTCGTTTGACGGCCTCATAGTGTGATTTCTTTGGATTTTCCTGAAAACGAGCACACACACATACACTATACATAATATCGGGACGACTTGCCGTTAGATAAAGCAAGCTCCCGATCATACCATGATATCTTGTACTATCAAATCTTTCACCCTCTTCATCTAGTGTCAAGTGTGTGTTTGTAGTCATAGGTGTACTCATTGGTTTCACATTTTCAAAATCGAATTTCTTAAGCATGTCTTTAATATACTTCGATTGATTTATGAATGTACCATCTTCATATTGTTTTATTTGAAGTCCAAGAAAGTAATTCAATTCACCCATCATACTCATTTCAAATTCATTATGAATAAGTTTTGAAAATTCATCACACAAGTCTTGGCATGTTGATCCAATTATGATATCATCCACATAAATTTGTACAAGCAAGATGTCATCTTTTCTTTTCTTTGTGAACAATGTATTATCAACTTTACCTATATTATATTCATTTTTCAACAAGAATGATTTTAATCTATCATACCAAGCTCTAGGAGCTTGTTTAAGGCCATACAATGCTTTTCTAAGTTTATATACATAAGATGGATGAATGGGGTCTTCAAAACCGGGAGGTTGACATACATAAACTTCTTCATTTATAAACCCGTTTAAAAAGCACTTTTGACATCCATTTGATATAGTTTAAAATTTTTAGTACAAGCATAAGCAAGTAGAATCCTTATGGATTCTAATCTAGCAACCGGAGCAAAGGTTTCATCATAATCTATCCCTTCTTGTTGGTTATATCCTTGGGCTACTAGTCTAGCTTTGTTTCTAGTGATATTTCCATTTTCATCAACTTTGTTTCTAAAAACCCATTTAGTTCCAATTATTGTGTGACCACTAGGTAAAGGTACTAAGTCCCAAACTTGGCTTCTAGTGAATTAATTTAACTCTTCTTGCATTGCCATTACCCAATTTTCATCTTTAAATGCCTCTTTAATATTTTTGGGTTCTATGTGTGACACAAAGACAAAGAAAGTATTAAGGTTTTGGGCTTGGGATCTAGTGAGTCTTTGATTCAAGTTTCCTATGACTTGAGTTATTGTATGGTTCCTATTTTCTTTAATTTCATTTTCATTACTTGTGGTTTTGTTATCTATTATTGGGTTTTGAACACTATGATGATTTATGTCTAATTTTGAGAGTTGTTGTTCTATGGCTTCTTCTTCTAATTTGTCATCATCTACTAAGGGTTGAGTCTTAGGAGGAAGTGGAGATTCATCAAATGTGACATTAAGGGATTCCTCCACAACCATAGTGGATTTGTTTAATACTCTATAGGCTTTACTATTCAAGGAGTATCCTAAGAAGACACCCTCATATGCTTTAGGATCAAATTTTGTCAAGTAGTCTTTGGTATTAAGGATATAGCATTTACTACCAAATACCTTAAGATGTCCTAAGGATGGTTTTCTACCTTTGATGATTTCATAGGGTGTTTTATTTAGCATTGGTCTAATCAAGACTCTATTTAGGATGTATGTAGCCGTTGAGACCAAATCACACCAAAACTTTTGTGAAATGGATTGTTCATTTAGCATTGTCCTACTCATTTCTTGTAAAGTCCTATTTTTCCTTTCAACAACCCCATTTGATTGGGGAGTGCGAGGAGCCGAAAAGTTATGAGAAACTCCATGTTTTTCACAAAATGCTCCAAATTGCGCTTCATTGTCAAATTCTCTTCCATGGTCGGTACGAATTGAAATGATCGTACAACTAAATTGGTTTTGAATTTTCTTGCCAAGAGTTTTAAATTTGTCAAAAGCTTCATTTTTGTTTTTCAAAAATAGTGTCCATGTATATCTAGAAAAGTCATCTACAACAACTAGTGTGTAGAAGTTTCCCCCATAACTTTGAATTGATGAAGGGCCAAAAAGATCCATATGCAATAGTTCAAGACATCTCTTTGTAGTTATAGCATTTTTAGATTTATGAGATGAATGCACTTGTTTTCCTATTTTACATGCATCACAAAAATGATTATCGAATTTAATATTTGGTAAGTCTCTAACAAGCTCATTTCTAGTCAAAGTTTGTAGTAGTCTCATGTTGGCATGACCTAGTCTTCTATGCCATAATGTTGAATTATCAATTATAGATGCAAGACATACTTGTGTGTTAGGATTATCACCAAGTCTACATGTATATAGTCCATTTCTCTTAACACCTTTTACTAAAACTTTATCATCTTTGCATATTAAGCTTTCATGTTTAGTGAATTTAACATTTAGATCTTTATCACATAGTTGACCAATACTTATTAAATTGTAAGCTAAACCACTAACATGCTCAACATTCAAGAATTTGATATTGTCATGAAGAATGTTACCTTTACCAATCACCTTTCCTCTTAGATTGCTTCCAAACACAACATGTCCTCCATCATACTCCTTGTATGAGGTGAAGAGTTCTCTATTACCGGTCATGTGTTTTGAACAACCACTATCAAGAATCCATTCATGAGACATATTCTCACTTTTACTGCAACACTACACATATGAAGTTTTCATTCGAGCTTTTGGTACCCAATGTTTCATGGGTCCTGGATGGTTAGCATCAAAAACTCCTATTCTAATCCATCTTTGTGTGATTTTAAAACTTTTATGATACCATGTGTTCTTAGGGTTTATGGATTGAGAGTATTTTGGTTTTTGAGTCACATTTGATTTGGGTTTCTTGAATCCAAGTCCATGCTTTGTTGTTGGAGTATAAAACTTTCTCATTAACTCATTACTTGCAACCTTGGGCATACAAGTGGAAGAGCTAGAGACAATGTTTACATTTTTGTTTTTTTGAAAATTCCAGTGACCCGACGGTCGATGTACGGTATCGACCGTGGAGGTCCTGGATTTTTTCTTTCCCTTTTTCTTTCACAAATTGGATGGTTTTTAAGTGACTTATTGGCATGTTGTTTGAGTGCCCAGAGAATCCAATGCCACCCTTATCTTTTGATAATTTTTGAATCTTTAACATTTCATCTAACTTTGTTGAACTATTCTCAAATTTTGACAATGTGGTTGTATCCAAGTTTGTTTTTAACTTACTCTCCAAATCTTTTAGGCTTGTATGTGTATGAGATGCAATTTTGTTTTCTAGATCTTTTATCTTTATAACTAAGTCATCATTTTCATTTTTCAACTTGACATTTTTCTTTTTCAAACTTTTATTCTCATTTTTTAACTCCTCATTTTTAGTAAGTATTTTTGAGCTAAAATCACATAATTGATCATATTGATGGCCATTATTGTCACTATAGTAGCTAGAATCGGAGTGTACCTCACTTGTCTCAAATGCCATGAGACATTTTTCTTCTTTTGTTTCTTCTTGGTTCTCATCACCACTATCACTCCATGCACCTCCAAGGAAGGCTTTGTGATTTTCCTTTTTTTTTGAAGCTACCTTTGGACAATCACTTATGAGATGTGAAGAGTCTCCACATCCATAGCATTCTCTAGATGATTTCTTTTCTTTCTTGGCATCCATGGCTTGCTTGTACTTCTTAGGATCAAATGGAGCTTTCACATGCTTGCCTTTTCTTTTGAAGAACTTTTTAAAATTCTTCACCATCATGGCATACTCTTCATCCTCATCACTATTTGTTTCATCTCCGTCATCACTAGAGGAATCTTTGACATGTTTGGCTTTAAGTGCAATGGACTTGCTCTTCTCTTTCTTTAGCTTGGCAATCTCATCATCCTTTTGCATGATCACTTCATACACCTTGAGATTTCCTATTAGCTCATCCATTTGAAGTATGTTCAAATCTTTTGACTCCTCAATAGCCGTCACCTTTGCCCTCCATTTTGGTGAAAGAGCCCTAAGAAACTTTCTTACAATCTTTTTGTTAGAGTAAGTAGTCCCAAGTGACTTGAGACTAGTAACAATAGTATTAAACTTTGCAAAAGCCTCATCAATTTTCATATCATCTAGTATTTGAAATTGTTCATATTGTTGCACAAGTAATTCAATTTTGTTATCTAGAACTTGGGCATTTCCTTGATGTGTGGTGACAAGAGATTTCCAAATAGCATTTGCACTTTCACACATAAATACTCTTTCAACTCTTTTCTAGGCAAAGCATTGTAAAGAAAGAGTTTTGCTTCAAAAATTTTAGAAACCATTTTCTTATCCTCTTGATCCCATTTTTCTTTAGGAAGTGGAACAAAGGCATCTTGTTTGGAATCAAAGGTTTTTGGTACATAATCCCCTTCTTCAATAATTTCCCAAAGATCAACATCTTTGGCTTTGACATAAGTCATGAATCTTTGTTTCCAATAACAAAACCCTTCTTCTTCAAGAAGTGGAGGTCTAACCATAGAATTCCCCTCTACATAATTTTGTCCCATTTTATCAACTCAAAAATTTTTGAAAAAATATTTTTAGAAGATTTAAACAACTTTTCAAAAATTATCTAGAGCAACTTGCTCTGACACCAATTGTTAGAACCTAGAGGGGGGGTGAATAGGTTATATGCCCACTTTTTAAAGTTTTTAACAATATTTGCAAGTAATTAAAGAGTTTAAGGAAGAAAGATATCACCAATGAAGTAGTTTGGACACAATGATTTATAGTGGTTCAAGCAAGGGTTAACAACCTTGCTCTACATCCACTCCTTGGCCTCACCCACCAAGAGTTGCTCCACTAACTTCTCTCTTTGAAGGTAGAGATAAACCTTTTACAACTTCTCTCTTTAGCTTACAAGAATTACACTTCACTCTTGCAAAAAAGGCTAAAATAAACCTCACTTCACTCTAATTGGAAAGGCTAGAGTTGATCCTCACTTCTCTCTAATTCTATAGGCTAGAGATTATCCTTACACTACTGCAAATGTATATGAATGTAATGAAGTATATGAACTTGAAGGCTTTCACTCTTGCTTGATTCTTGATCTTGAAAAATTGAATTATCAAGGAATATGAGCTCACAAGATTTTTATGTATTATGTGTTTTTTAGATTGCAAGAGGTGAGTAAAACACAAGACTTGAGTTGCTTTAAATAAGGAAAAAGTTTGATGCTCAAAAAGTGTCCAGACGATCCACGGTCGACCGTGGTATCGACCGTCGCACTGCTGGAGATTTTTGAGCCTTGTGCATATAGACGTTGGGCTTTTACCAAAACCACACACAACCCATTTTTACCATAAAAATGCACTGAAAAGAAGCTTTAGAAAAGTTGGGTAAGTGTCATACTTCTTAAGTTTGAATTTAATCATGAAAATGATAGTTTGGAAACCAAATGCACAAAGCATGTTGGAAGTTTACTTCTTTGGGAGATTCCTTTTGCTAAATATGGTTTTGGCTTATTTCAATAGAAGATTGTGTTTAGTATTTGACAAAATGGGAATTTTTGCTTTGACTTCCAAGCTTGTGATTTTTATAAAAATTGTCTCAATTTTTATAAAGGTTTTTATAAAAGTTATTTTATAAAAACTTAAACTCATTTGATTATTTATTTTGTAAGCTCATAGACTTTGAATGTTTATTTGTAGGAGACTTCAACATCGACTTCAACTTGAACTCGGATCTTGACGGTTGAAGCTTGGCCATTTGATGAAACTTATTTTATAGATTATGGATGAGAATATATTTGATTGAATATATATATGTATATGTGCACATATGTTAATGTTAATAAATACAATTATATAAACAAGTTGTATATTTTTGTGTCAAAAAAAGAGGATTTATTTATAAGCCTATTTTTCCCAACACCCTTTTTCTATAATTAAGTCTTATAATTGGTTACTTAATTACAATAATGCTATTATTAAATCTTGACCATTGATTTAAAAAATCTAATGGTCAAGATTTGGTCTTTGGGTTTTATGTTTAAGCATAGGACTTTTATTGATCCATTATTATATATATATATATATCTTTAATTCAACTGTACGTGTTTCAATCCCTTTGAATTCTTTATACGTGTTTGAATTATGTATTAAACCGCATCCTCTGTGGCTCTCCGGTTACATTCACCCCTTTCGGGCTCATACCAACCGCATTGCAGTTCCGGTTCTTGTGGCTACGATCTTATATTTATAAAATGTAACAAAATACATTATTTGTTTATACTGAAACTTGGAGACTTACATAAACCTATGACCTTATACGTTTTAAATATTTTCGTTAATTAATGATAGCATCTCATTCATGAGAAGTTTGTCCGCAAAGCGTAGGATTATAAAGCTAGTAAAGTCGAAGTCAGATTAACGACTTCTAAATTTTGAGGAATTCAAAGTCAAGTTTCTCAATCCCGATTTCAGTAATTTAAAAAAAAAAACTCATTTTTTATAAAATTAAGTATTTTTATAACCATCTTTTGTAGGAATGAACGATCAAAAATTTGGAGCTATAAAGCATCTAAATTTCTCAAATTTAAACAAGCACAGTGAACCAATCTAAAAGTAAAATTTTCCGAATTGACTTTCACAATCACATAATAATGCGCAAATAAAAATATTTGGAGCAATTTGTATCATAGTTGTGTTCTAATGTCTATGATGAACCTATAGAAACACTTATTTCTCCTTGATTAACCTAATATGTAATTAGATGCATACAACATTTGGTAAATACAACCCTTGAATATCCATATGTCTTCTTTACTCTTAAACATACTTGATGGAAATGGGAATCCTAACTGAGTACTTTGAGGAATTCCACTCAAGAGCCCCTTCAACATATTGACTTGGTGATTTTTCTGAGCGGACAAATGTCACTTGGTAAGACAACTTCTCGTTAACCGCTGAGAAGGTTAGTGTAGAAGGTGACACACTAACACTCATGCCTGGTGCTGTGATAATATTCACTATATAAGCTGATTTAGCATCCCCAACATTGGTCACAGTTCTGGTATATGTTGTTGAAACATTATCACTCAGTGTGATTGCAAATGAAGGATAGTTCAATTGTGCTTCGGGTATACTTGATACACTTGAGCATGAAACTTGCCTTTGAACAATGGCATTAACTTGCGCATTTGTGTATCCCAGTCCACACAAGTATGGTATGTAATCATCTGGTTGGATATCATAAATCAGTCCAGGATCATTAGCTTTAGATGGGTTCACATGACCTGCCCCAATGGTAAACAAGCTTGCAGGAAGCTCTTGTTCATCTTGTATCCGCTGGTTGTTAAGGTTGATCAAATCAGCAGTGGTCATGATGGCGGACTTGATTGCAGCAGGTGACCAATCAGGATGTGCACTTTTCAATAATGCAGCAATCCCACTTAGGTGAGGACAAGACATTGATGTTCCAGAAATCACGTTAAATGGGGCAGTTGTTGGTTTGTCATCAATAGAAACAGGCCATGCTGCAAGAATGCTAACTCCAGGGCCAATAATGTCAGGTTTCAAAATTCCAGGACTTGCTTGATTAGGCCCTCTTGAAGAAAAATAGGCTACTTGAGGAGCTGATTTATCTCCAATTACAGTTCCATGGAAAAAGATACTAGCAACCGGTGATGAAGATGAATTCAAGTACTCTAGAATTATAAGTCCATCTTTATAACCAACATTTGATACAGGAAGCACATGAGCTTCAGGTGTTGTACTAGCACCATATAGAATCGTGTTCGTGATAATCATAGCAGCTCCACCAGCATTTTTTACTATCTGTCCTTTAGCAACCTTTTCTACACCACCACCTCTTAGACAAATTACTACCTTCCCTTTAACATCGGTGTTTTTTAATGATCCTGGGGCACAAAAGGTAGCATTTTTATCTCCTGTTATTCCTGGGTACACAAGGGGTAAAAGCTTTTCTTGGAAATCTTTAGGCTGGAAAAGCGATTCTCCGTCTAGAAATGCTCCATTCCCGAGCTTTACAGTCGCCTTTACTTTTCTATCAATTGTACTAGCACCAACTGTGAGAATCCAAGGAGCTTCGTTACCCAATGAAGCCTCAAAAGGCCCATCGTTCCCTGCGGAACAACTCACAAATATCCCTTTTTGTATAGCAGCATATGCGCCAATAGCAATAGGATCGTTATAAAAAAAGAGTGGTCCTCCACCAAGGGAGATTGAAATAACGTCTACCCCTTCTTCAATAGCTGCATCCATAGCAGCTAATATACCACTCTCACTACATTGTTGATCACATACTTTATACATTGCCACGTGTGCAAGTGGAGCCATCCCAACAGCAATGCCATTGTCATTTCCAAGCACATTAGCACCTTCAACAAAGTTTCCGGCTGCAGTACTTGATGTGTGCGTTCCATGTCCATCATCATCAAGTGGTGAACCAGAGCCACGGTTAACAAAGTTCCTAACACCAATAAGTTTGTTATTGCACCCTGCAACTTCACATTTGCCTCTCCATTTAGCCGGTGGAGGGGGGACGCCTTTGTCGTCAAAGGAAGGATGACTTGGAGTAATTCCGGTATCAAGAAGCCCAACAATGATTCCTTTTCCATAGTTTGAACTGCTCCAGAAGCCTAAATCCGAGTGCAAACCCAAGAAGTTAGGAGAATGAGTTGTATGTAAAGACAATATCCTTTGAGGTCGGACCGATATGACTCCATTTTTTTCTTTAATTTCGTTTGCTTGTGCTACAGTGAGTTTCGCTGCAAATCCCTTAAGAACATGATGGTATGCGAAAACAATATATGGTTTCTCATCCAAGTCTGTAATAGTTGCGGGCAAAAAAGTAGTGTACCAGCTTTCAAGGTCTTCTCCAAATGTCTGGTGGTCGTGGGGAGAGCTAAGTTGGATAATATATGTCTCCAATTTTTTAGTGTCCACCTGCATGTGTGAGATTCAAAATGGTGCGGCATGAAAATAAGAAGCAAAAAGTAAAGTAATATTAAGTTGTATCTCTCTCTCTCTCTCTCTATATATATATATATATATATATATATATAGGAGAGGGTTAAACGAGAACTATTTTTCGTACGAGAACTAATCTTGGCCATCCAAGTGTTAAGTAGAATTCATGGATGAAGAGCGTGGGAGGATTGAGTGTGGCAAGGTGCATGTAAGAAATTCATGGGTGGGAGAATTGGACGGCTAAGATTGGTTCTCGCAGTTCTCATTTGAACTTTTTCCTATATACATATGGGAGGGTTATTATGAGATTGTATATTTAGGTGAGAATGAGAGAATAAATCCTATTCATCTATTAGATCTAATGGCCGTAATTCACTCATCGTAATTTATGCATATATAGCCGTCACATTTTATGGTTGGGCTATTAATAAAATGAAAAACCAAATATAGACCATCCGATCAAATCAAATGAAGGGCCAAGATTAAGCCTCTCATTCTCATTTGAACATCCCACTATATATATAAGGAAAGATTATTATGATAATGAATATTTAGGTGAGAATGTGGGAATATATCCTAGCCATTAATTAGATGTCGATCTATTATATCAAACGATCACAATTCATTGCTCGCAATTCATGATTGGGTAATAAATAAAATGAAAGGTCAAATCTAAACCATCCGATCAAATCAAATGATTGAATTGCGAAGTTTCTCCATCTTTTTTATATAAATTTTTATTTTTATTTGAACCTCCCGAGATATATATATATATATATATATATATATATATATATATATATATATATATATATATATATATATGTGTGTGTGTGTGTAGATAGTAGGGTCCTTGTAAGAGGGATATAGAGATAAGAGCGATATAGAGATAAAAGGGATAAGAGGGGATCTCAGCCCTTTGATGTACAGGAAAGTCAAACAAAATTAATCATAACTAATGACTTTCTGGATCAAAATTAATAACGTAGAAGGTTATAAATGGAATATCATTATATTCTCTTGTGATAAATCAGGATAAACTATCATAATTTGTTAAAATTTTGATGCAAACAAACAAAATTGATTAAACAAAACTGGAATTGATATTCAGAAGTTGGAAAAAAAATAAACATAAAAATGAAACAGTTCCATTTTGATGAAAAAACTGATTTTAAAGTAGAACTCAAACAAAAATTGATGAAGATAACTTTAGATTCTAAAATCTAAACTATAATAACAATAAAGATACAGTTTGCTCATAAAATTAATGAAAATCAAATTTTACACATCTAAAATTCATCAAAAATTGTGATGAAATATATAACTTAGAATTCAATTTAAAAAAACAATATGTTCATAAAATTGATGAAAAACGAATTTTACACATCTAGAATTAATCAAGAAATTTGATGAACTACATAACTCAAAATTCAATTAAAAAGAAATAATTTGTTCATAAACACTATTATTCAAACTTGCATCTTGAAATAATATCTAGCTTCTAAATACTATAATTTACAACCCAAAGAACCAATGATTAAGATCCAAAAATTAATGGATAAAGACATAAGCAAGATTCATACTTTTAAGTTTTAACAATTTGATTCTATTGAACACCATAAATCAAAAAACTAGAAAACAAAATTAACCGAGTCTGCTGAACCCCCAAAATCGAGGCCATTCTTCAGAGGTGCAAGCGGACAGTGAGGGTAACAGCGGCGGTGATGGTGACGATTTAACAAATAAGTAGTGGTGGCGGTGGCCAATAAAACTTATACAATCACCCACAAAATATCTACAATAATGATGGCTAACTAAACATCGATGAAACGGTACCTCGAGCGGTGGTGGCGATATAACAACGGTCATTGCACTATAAATAAGGGGCGGCGGTTGAAACCATCGCCTACAAAGAGGATATGTTTTAGGGCTAAGTTTTAGGGATTATGGATTAAAGGGGAGGCACTTATCAACGTCGCCTTTGAGAGGAGGATGGTGTTCTAGGGTTGATCCGGCGACGATATTAGTGTGACGACAGTGAGAGAGCACCGGGCGTAGTGTGTCAATGATATCAGAGAGGAAGAGTGGATCTCTGAATGGGAAATGAAAAAAAAAGGGATAAACAAAGGGAAAGAGAGAGAAAAGTCAGGTCTAAAATACCCATTTGTTCATGTGACCACGTGTCACTTCCTTAATACCTCTTACCACTCTTATAAAAAAACAACTCTTATTTGATCCCAACTATATATACATATATATATAGGAAAAAGTTCAAACGAGAACTGTTTTTCATACGAGAACGGTGAAAACCAATCTTAGCCGTCAAATTCTCTCTCCTTCAATTGGATTGCCCACTCATGAATTCTTAACATGCATCTTGGCACACTCAATTCCCCCACACTGTTCATCCATGAATTCCACTTACCACATGAATGGCGAAGATTTTCACATGAATTCCACTTACCATATATATATATATATATATATATATATATATTACTTTTGATAATTTAATTATATACATGTGATCGGATATTGGTTCTTAAACTATGAATTTGAACCGTTCAACCTACGCCTCGATCGATCAAGATTCCCTAGATGAATTGAAGATGCACTAACGCAACAAAAAGAAATCTAGCTATCACAAAATGGTATTTAGTAATTTTGATGTCCTATAAGATTGTAGGTTCAAGTCTCATAGTAGATAAAATAATATAGAATTATGTTTAAATTTTGAAAGAGTGTGTGTTTAATTAGCTGTTAAAAAAAGCAATAATTTTTATTAATATCTAGCAAGTTGCTAAAAAATAGAACGTCAATTAAGGTTGTGTTTGGTATGATTAAATTAAAGACAGAGTGGAATAGATCATTACAACTGAATAAGAAAAAACGTGTTTGTTACTCGCTTAGGAATGAAATGGACTATTCCATAAGGAATGTCATTCCCCCATTTTCATTCCTTGTAGAGTTGATATTTTTAACTCATTCTTTCTATGAATGGAATGAAACTTATGTGTTTGGTTGGACAGAATGAAAAGAGAAAGGAATGGAATGGATGAGGGAATGGAATAAGTGGTGGAATCAAAAGATCTATTACATTCCTTTATCATGTTTGGTTTGTATGAGTGTTGAAATCTCATCGCATAACATGTTTTAAAAAGTCATTATCTATTAATATAGTATAGTTTGACAGTTTTTTATATCAAATTTTCATGTTATATAGATACATCTAGTTCATAATTGAATAAAAGCTATAATGATTTATTTGGTAACTTAGAAAAATTATACATAAAAAGACTAAGAAAAATATGTTTATAAAAAATTATGAAAAAATAATACCTTTTTAAAACTATAATTATGTTGTAAAATTAAAAAAAGATTAAATTATAAATTTTCATTCCATTCCTAGAAGGAATAAGTTAAAAATATCACCTCTCCAAGAAATAAAAAATGAGGGAATGATATTCCTGAAGATGATCCCCCAGCTGCCCCCGCCTCTGACCCTGCCTTCTTTCCCACCGGGCATTCTCCCACCCTGTCCCCTTCTTTTTGGCATTTCCAACATACACTTATGGAATAGTCCATTCTAGAGTAAATTACACCAATCGTCCCTGTGGTATATCACTTTTTACACCTATCGTCCCCGAGCTTTATTAATTACATCAATGGTCCTTACTTTTTGGATTTTGTTACACCAATAGTCCCTTATCCAGATAAAAAGACTAAAATGCTCTCTTCTTTTCTCTTAAAAATACTATTATACCCTTATTCCATTTTTTATTTATTTTCTTAATTAATAAATGATTATTGTTATTATTATTAGTATTATTATAATATATATATATATATACACACCCACATACACACATCCCCAACCTCATTTCTCTCTCTGATTTCTCCTAGCCACCATCGCTGGCCACCCAACCAACCACTACCGCTGGCCATTCTCTCATCATTCATCCACCGTAGACCACCACCACCACATCCCCTTACTTCTCCGCTCTCTGCCGCGCCAACATCAGCAACGACCACCCTCACCGGAGGATACCACCCACCACCATAGACCACCATCATCACCTTCCCCCTTCTCCACCGCCGCCGAACATGAACATCGTCATCACCACCATTTTCACCGTTCAGATTAGGGTTTATTTGTTAACTCTTTCGCTTCTTTCTCTCTCTCGCGTCTCTTTCTCCCTTCAAATTAGGGTTTTCTCATTTGATTTTTTAGATTTGTATACGAGTTCAGATCTTGTTCTTCTTTGGTGTAACCATCGATTTGTAAATGCGATTTTCAGATCTTGATCTTCATTCGATTTCTTGAGGTATGTGTGTGTTTGATTTTTGGTGGTGGGATTTTTTGGAGTTCTTGTTCTTCGTTCAATTTTCAGAACTCCCCTTTCTCTTCACCTTCATCTGAGATCGTGGTGGTGTTTTGGGTTGGTTTTGGCGGTCGTTTTTGGTAAACGGTGGTGTGTGTTACAACGATGTGTCACATGATGGTGGCGATGGTGATCACCTTACGGTGGTGGTGCCATATCTTGGTGGCGATGGTCAGCGGTGTGGAGGCCGACGTAGGTTGTGGGCGGCGGTGGGGATGTCGACACAATAGGCTGTGTTTGTGTGTGTATATAATATAGATATATATATTCTCTCTCTCTATATATATATATATATACATATATATTGTTTTTAAGTTTTAAAAGTATTTTAAAATTAAATCTAGAATCAAGAAAAATAGATAAAAAAAGAGAAAGGGTATTTTGGTCATTTCAAGTGAGTTAGGGACCGCCGGTGTTATAAAATTTAAACAATAAGGATGGTTAGTGTAATTAATGAACCACGAGGATGAATGGTGAAATTTGTGACATACCACAGGGACGATTGGTGTAATTTACTCTCCATTCTATTAATAAGTGAGCAACAAGCATGTTTTTCTTAGTCTTTTTATGCTTAATTTTTCTATATAACATGAAAATTTGATACAAAAAAACTGTCAAACTATAATATTAATAAACAATGACTTTTTAAAACATGTTATGCGATGAAATTTCAATACTCATACAAACCAAACATTATAAAGGAATGCAATGGATCATTCCATTCCACCACTTATTTCATTCTCTTGTCTATTCCATTCATTTCTCTTTCCGTTCCGTCCAACCAAACACTGTTTGACAAAAATAGCTGGTATCTATATTTGTAGTTATAAGCCGGAAGTTGGAGTTGGAAGATGTATCTTTTATTTGTATATTTTTTTGACACAATAGTTGATAACTTGAGTTAAATAGTGTAAAATGACGAAAGAAGATAAATTATAAAAAAAAGAATTGTAAAACAATTAAAAAGGATATTTATGCAATTTTATATATAAAAAGCATGCATGTAGTTTTAAAAGATACTTCAAGAATTTTTTAGTCTATTATTATTATTATTATTATTTTTATTATTATTATTATTATTATTTGATGTTCAGAATATGACATTATATATAAAAGCACAAAACCCCTTCTAGCCTCCCGCCTAAGCTATGCCATGATCTCTTCGAAAACTCTAACCCTCAGCCATAATCCTAGTTATCCAAACCTTTTCATCTGAATTTTTGTCCTCTATGAGATGTAACTCCTTCATGTTGAACTTGTCTTCCTATTGCCTGCAAAGGCATCCTCTCTCCTCGTTCCGATTACTATAATTGCTTATGCCTTCGTAACTAGCTCTGTAGGAAGTCTCTCCTTGATATGACCAAACCAACACATTTCTTCTCTCAACTTGGCCGTGATATAGCCCATCCCTGAATGCTTCGTTCAAGATCTTATCTAGCAAGGTCGTACCAAAAATCCATCTCAGCATTCTCATTCTTGTAACATCCATCCTCATCTACTAGTATTTCTTCAAGTCCATCACTCCATATCATATATCATAGCCGGTCTAATTCCAGTTTTGTAGAAATTACTTTCAGCTTAAGCAATATTTCTTTTATCGCATGACTCACATGGACGCTTTCAACTTCACCCGGCCTACACTAATACTGTGAGTCCCATCCTCATCAATCCTCCCAATCTTATGTAAAATTACGCCCAAATATTTAAAGGACTCCTTTGGGTGTAGGAACCGATCTCCAATGCATCTTCCTCCCCCTCATAGCTTTTATCCTGACTGAACTTGCACGAATGTATTCCTTCTTCTCTTTACTTATTCTAAGTCCTTTAGCTTCTAAAGTTCCCCTCCACGGTTCTAACCTGGAATTCGGCTCACCTAGCATCTCTAAGACTAAGACAATCTCATCCGCAAAAATCATGCACCAATGAAGCTCCCATGGATGACATGAAAGCTCATCTAGAATCCTCAATAAGAAAGGGGCTAAAGGCCGACCCTTACGTAAACCTTTTTCTATTGGGAAGTACCCCGTGTTAGCCACCGGTGTTTGGACACAGGTGTCTCGATCGAAAAGGGTGTCTCTATCGAAAAGGATAGAGCCCTAATAGATCTCCCAGGGTGACTCTATCAAAAATAATCTTCCATATTATCTCTCTAGAAATAGTATCTTACGTCTTTTTAAGATATATAAAAGTCATATGTAAGTCTCTTTCTCTTTCCCCGAACCTCTGCATAAGGATTCTAATAAGGCGATTTGCTTCGGTCAAACCTACCAAGCATGAAACCGAATTGGTTTTCATTTAGATTCGCTACACGACGAAGCCTCGACTCAATAACTCTCTTCTACAGCTTCATAAAATGGCTAAGTAGTTTGATACATAAATCTCCATTCCCATCAATGTTATTGTGTTTGATACATGCATAATATTTGATAACTAGACCAAGCACAACTTCTTGCCCTGTATTTTATGTGTTTGTCAGTTTGGGTGTGTAGATTATAAATTATGAATTTGTGACTCCAAATCTATGTTAGGTCTTTGTGCATTCGTGTGTGTGAGTGTAAGAGAGAGAGAGATTAGTGTTTCTGTGTTTGTTTGTGTTTATTCAAAACATTATGAATTGAATGTGCTAATGAGTTTCGTTATTTATATATCTTTGTTTGTATTTAATTTATAAATTTCTTGCTTTCTTAGTTATGGGTTTTTGTAATCAATCAACACTAGTCAATAGTGATGATTCCCGTTGAAGAATGTGATAAAAAGGTTAAAAATTAGGATGCGTTTAGCAGGAGTAAAATTTTATGTTTTTCGTTTTCTGTTTTTCTGTGAAAAATGGTGGAGTTTTCATTTTCTAAAAAAAATAGAAAACGTATTTAGATTAAAGGGTGGAGTTTTTCTTTTTCAGAGAAAAATGAAAAACATGTTTAGTTGAATTGTTTTCTTGTAAAAGTTGTTTGAAAAAGTATGAGAGTTTGAAAAAATTGAGGAGTTTGGAAAAATGTGAAAAAGTGAGTTTTTTTGTTTTCTTAAAAATTGTGTAAATGAACATGTTTTCTAATTTTTAAATGAGGATTTTTGTGAAAATGAAATCAGTTTAAGTTTCTTAGATATGATTTTTGTGTATGTCTTCATATTTGAGTTTCACAATAGTGATCGACAACACTAACCCAATGTTTTAACCCAGGTTTTTAATCGACTAGGTGTAATAATGGGTCATAGTTAGTTTAACTGTTTGAACCATTTGATCAATCCGGTTTTATATATATACGCACATGTATGTGTGTGTATTTCCAGGTTAGAGCTTTTGTGGGTTTTTCAAATAAAATTATTTGCTTTAAAAATAAGAGTTTTTATGAGTTTTGTCGATTTTATGTTGGTATCTCGCAATGCCATATACCCTTATTCATATATCATCATAAAAAAAACTTTAAAAAAATTAAAATAACCCAAAAACTGGATCAATAACAGGTTGAAAGAGCCGGGTCAATTGGCTTGACCGGAAACCTGGCCCGGTCAAAAACTAGCATCAATCCGATCATTGTTTAACCACTCTCCCAACCAGTTCACGATTCAAATCGATCGGCCGGGTTTTAAAACGTTTTCACTAGCCACATATTTCTTAGTTTGGTTAAAAGCTTTGGATGGATTAACCTGCAGGATCAAATTTTGTAGATGTGTCGGTTTGAAGTGGCCAGTTTTGAATTATAATCTGTTTTCAGTTGCAATCGAAACAATCAAAGTTTTATGGTTCATTGTCGTCCGGCAAGAATCGAGGTTTGGATATATGGCAGCGTCTGTTTTGGAAGATTTGAAGTTCTCATTGATGAATTCATGTGAGGCTGTTGTCTTTGTCTTTATTGTTTTTTAGTCTTGAATGTGTGGCTATTCAGAAGCCTTATCTGGTCCTGTTGTGGGTTAGTTTTTGATATAGTTTTACAGATTGAGTCACATATTATAATACATAATATCATTTTGTTGTTCAAAAAAAAAGTTACAAGTATATCATAATATATCATATGCATGTATGACATGTAATTGCATATTTTTGGTGGAATACTGTTTGGCTAGATTTGATTTCCAGACAAGCCCTCAAATCTCAAATATGTTTAGCAATGTAGTGGTTGCTTTCCGGCCATCACTAAAACTCAGTCACTTAGTTGATTAATTAAGTATCTAAAAGGGCTTATTATCATGTCCAAAGTTAAGTATCTATCTTATGCTTCCTAATTATTTAAATTTTTAATCGATCATTTGTTAATTTATGATGGTTTTTCAATAGCCATGAAAGAACATCTCTAAAATAAAAGTACCATCTTCAATTGGTGGAAATTGCGACGACTAGACTTTTTCTATTTTTTCCTTGATTAAAGAAGCATAATTACAAACATAACAATAGTGATTATATATATATATATATATATATATATATATATATATATATATATATATATATATATATATATATATGTAAAAGTTCAAACGAGAACTGTTTTTCGTACGAGAACCGCGAGAATTAATCTTAGCCGTCCAATTCCCCCTCTATCCATTGGATTGCCCACCCATGAATTCCTTACATTCACCTTGCCACACTTAATCCTCCCCACACTCTTCATCTATGAATTCCACTTACTACTTGTATAGCCAAGATTGGTTCTCGCAGTTCTTGTACGGAAAATAGTTCTCGTTTGAACTCTCCCATATATCTATATATACATATATATATATATATATATAGAAAGGTTCATTTGAGAACCGTTTTTATTGCGAGAACCGCGAGAACCAATCTTAGCCGTCCAATTCCCCTCCTTCAATTAGATTGTCCACCTATGAATTCCTTACATGCACCTTGCCACATCCAATCCCTCCACGCTCTTCATTCATGAATTTCACTTACCAATTGAACGGCTAAGATTGGTTATCGCGATTCTCACACTAATAATGGTTCAACCCTCCCATATATATAGGCAAAAGTTCAAACGAGAACTATTTTTCATACGAGAACTGCGAGAACCAATATTAGCTTTCCAATTCCCCCTCCTTTAATTGAATTGCCCACTCATGAATTCCTTACATGCATCTTGCCACACTCGATCCCCCCACGCTGTTCATCCATGAATTCCACTTACCACTTGAATGTCCAAAATTAGTTCTCGCAGTTTTCAACCCAAAAATAGTTCTTGTTTGAACTCTCCACTATATATACAAACTACGTAATATATATATATATATATATTGAAAAGTTTATTTGAGAACCGCGAGAACCAATCTTAGTCATCAAATTTCCCCTCCTTCAATTGGATTGCCTACTTATGAATTTCTTACATGCACTCTAACACACTCAATTCCCCCACGCTCTTCAACTATGAACTCCATTATCCAAAATAAACGGCTAAGATTGGTTCTCCTAGTTCTCGCAATAAAAACGGTTCTTAAATGAACTTTTCCATATATATATATATATATATATATATATATATATATATATATATTAGAGTGAGAAACACGAGAACCAATCTTAGTCATTCATTTTGGATAATGGAATTCATGGATGAAGAGCGCGAGGGATTTAGTATGGCAAAGTGCATGTAATGAATTGATAGGTGGACAATCTAATTGAAGAAGGGGGAATTGGACGGTTAAAATTAATTCGCGTAATAAAAACGATTCTCAAATTAACTTAATTTTCAATATATATATATATATATATATATATATATATATATATATGATTGTAAGCATATATATTAAGATTCATTAAAAGTAATATATTTACACAAGCTTCTACGTATACGTTTGATTCGATAGTGCAACTTGTACTAATTGATCAATCATATTACGTAGTTTGTATACGTACTCAATTAGAAAGTTACCTTAACTCCGGTTATCTCTTCAAAACCAATTGCCGTTGTTATTACACCAAGGACCGCCACAAGTATGAGTGCTTTGCTCGCCATTTTTGGGTTGTAAGTGTGTATATAACAGTACTATCAACTGCATGTATATATTTATATGAAGATAGGGTTACACTTTAAAACATATATATGGACATGCAATTGGTTAGTAGTTACTACGGACGATGAACCTTGGGAATGAGGTGGAAGACTTTAAAACATAAATTAATGTGGAAGACAAAGAGTCTTTCATGGGTCCGTGGTGATTGATGTCGAAATACTTGTCAAGCCTAGTGGGCTAGTCCCACAACAAATCAACAAATCACTTATTAGTCTATACTAATTAATATATAATACTTACACACTCTTTTTTAAAAATCTTAATCTTTTAGTTTTAAATAGTACAAATTTTAATTCATCATATACAACAATTACAACATACTAAGGAAGTGTTAAATGGGTAATAAGATGCATAAAATATAAATTACCTATAACTTGAAATAATAAATCTAAATTATATAAAGCCTCAATTATTGAATTTATAAACATTCCTAAATTTTTTTAATTAGGTAATAAGCTAAATAAATTAGAAGAGTTGATTACATTTTGGGTCTACATTGTTTGTATGAAATTTCATATTTAGTGTTATGCTTCAAAAATCACAATAGTAATCCTTATCGTTTATATTTCATTTCACTACAAGAAAACTGCTTATTAGCACGGATTTTAGAAACGCCTAAAATCCGTCGCTAGTTAGCGATGGATTAGCAACAATTTAGCAACAAATTTGATTTAAAAATTAAATTTCAAAAATAATATTACTTTCGTCACAAATCCGTGGCAAATTAGCGACAAAAATATTCCATCTCCAAACCATAGCTAAATCGAAGTTGAGTGTGTCCCTATATTTAAGCGTGTATTTATACGTATTTGTGTATAGAAACAGAAACAAAAGTAGCAAATCTATTTTTAATTTTTTTTAAAATCAGTTGTGAATCCGTCACAATTCTGTTGCTAATGAGACTACATTCTGTTGTAAATTTAGCAAATCTGTTGCTAATTTTCTTTAGCTAATCCGTCGCTAATTGGTCCGTAGCTAATCCGTGGCTAATTTTCTGTAGCAAATTCGTCGCTAATCGGTCCGTAGCTAATCTGTGGCTAATTTTCCGTAGCTAATCCATCGCTAAACGGTCCGTGCAAATCCGTTGCTAAACATCCGTAGCAAATCCGTTGCTAAATGTCCGTAGCAAATCCGTTGCTAAACATCCATAGCAAATCCGTTGCTAGTTTGTGACAACCTTAGCCACGGTAGATTTCGTTGCAAAACACCGGAATCCGTCGCTAAATTCTGCCCTAAAATTAGTGACGATCACGCATTATAATGACATCGAATAATTTTTGTTTGCAATGTATCTATTTTCTTTATCATGTTTCCATTTTTTTATTTCTCTTTTCTTTATAACTCTTTTATTAATTTTCTAAAACAATAAAATGAGAAACAAAATGAATATTAAATATACTATAAATTAAACATTTTATTTTGATTACACAAGTCATTCAAAAAATCAAGAAATGTTTATAAATTTATGTTTCATGTTATTAGGTTTATAAATTTTAGCTATACGTATTTTCTAATACTTAAATTAAAATATGCATGATAAAATATTTAAACTATTATTTTTATGAAGATTCTTTTTATTTAATTTTTAATTTATATTTAATATCATATAGGTTGAAAATTAACTTGCTAACTTGCATACATTGACTTGACTTTTTTAAACCTTATTTATTATGAAAGGTTTAGTTATAAAAATGATACTTAAGAATCTAATTAACTCTATATAATTGTTTCTTTATAGGTTTAAATAAGGGGTAAATTAGTAATTTTAAATTACTTAAAATTAAGAAATTAAGGCAATGATCTAAATGCTTTATAATATAGTGTGTATATATGTTAGTTCCAGATTGAGTACGCAACAATAAATATTTGTAGAAGGGGAGGTTGAATACAAACTTTAGCTTTTAAAAATTAAAGACACAACATTATACTTTTATATAATTTTTATTGATTATGAATCAAGAACTACATGTACTAGAAGCGGAAATTCTAAGTACAATAAAAGGTGGCAATCAATTTGTCTAACACATAGACAAGCTAACTCTAAAACAACTAATGTTTAATGAGTGTTCAACACATGAACAAGTTTGGTTCTACACAATGCTTAAACTCTACGAATTTATCTCAACTAATGAGATTGCTTTGTGTTGTGTAAAAGCTTCACACTTTTGCATGTCCACCATGCATGCATATATATAGAAGTCTTGGCGTATCGGTTGCATGAAGTAAGGAGACAAAGAGTATGTGGAAATATAATATTTTAATTGTAAAGGTAGTGGGTGAAAAGTAAAGTTACGTTAATCAAGTGTTTGATAAAAGTAATTGTACTTTTCTGAAAAAGTGCAGCCCACTCACAATATAAAGTATTAAAACCCACATCTTCTGTCGTGTAGAACTTTTTTTCTCTTTCCATGCTTGTACTTTAAACAACAGTCATGCTTCTGTTTGATTTGACTTTACCAAGTATGGGATTGCCAGCCATACTTAGTTGTTGAAACAAATCTTCAAGATCTTCGTCTATTTGAGGTATCTTTCTCCTTTTCCAGATGATAAGATCAAACCTTTTTGTCTCATACTTGATCCAAAAAGTGTTTTTGACTTTTACAAACAAAGATCTAAGGCACAAAAGAACAACACATGTTTTGCCTTTTACATATGATTTTTACAATCTGAAAGATAGAGCGGATTTTACATTTTACTCGACTCAGCTAACAGAAAGTACTAGGAACTTTAAATTTCACTACTCAATTGACAAGATATATCAGTTGATTAATTTTTGCTAGGACTCAGTTGATCATGTGGATGCTCAGTTGATCAATAGTTATCTTAGGAGGACATAAGCTCATGTATTTATATGATCAGTTGATCAAGATTGCTCATCTGATCATTTAAATACATTAGTTTATGTAAATAGATTACTTGTGTTAGAAAATACTTACTTAGCTGATGCTCTGGGCCTCAGCTTATCCAATGTTCACTCAGCTGATACAGTCCTTGCTCGGCTGATGGTGTTGGCACTCAGCTAATCAAATTTATTTACTCAGCTGATAGTTCACTTTCCTCAGCTGATGGTCTTCTTCACTTGTTTTCTTCATCTGATACTCCTTAGCTGATGTCCCTTGGCTGATACTTTGAGTAGGGGCTGATATTCAGCTGATGGTTCTATACTTAGCATATTTTCAAGAATCTGATCCAAACAACACATGTTTGAATTCTTTCTAAGTCATACTGAATGTAGGGTTTGGTTATTATCAAATTCTATGTTTTAGGATAGGCAGAGTTAATTATTAGGGTAAAATGATTATCCCCCAACAATATATATATATATATATATATATATATATATTAATTTATGTATTTGTATTTTACATATTTTTGGTTTATGTACAATGAAATTAAGTTATCATATTACATGATGCACATACGGTTGTATATTTATTTATGTGATTTACTCTATATATAGTTAAAAATAGAAAAGCATAATATATAGAATTATATGCTATTATAAAAAGTTTTAAAAAATAGATAGAAATAAATGATTTTGATTAATATATAATTATATAGAGAAGGAAGTACATGAAAAAAGAAATAGGAGAAATAATAAAGGTAATAGTTGCTGAAGAATGTTTAATATAATCCATAATTAATTCATGGGTAAAATACGCGAAAATATAACAAACTTTGTCGAAATTGCCATTGTATACAACCAACTTTATTTTGTATCTAAAAATACAAACAACTTTCTAAAATGTAACGCCCCGTTTTATAAAAACCATAATTAAATAAAAATATAACAAAAAGGATTCACATATAGATTTTAAAGTAAACGGAAGCATAATTTACATCAAAGTTTAGGTATTGTTTGTAACGAAAACACATCTGATAATTCATATGTTACACAACGGCGTTAAGTTTCAAATGAAGTTCAGTAAAAGGTGTCAAATGGAAGCTTTGCCCTTGCCTTTGGAATGACCTGCAAAACATTTTTAAAACAGTATCTGATAAGCTACGAGAGCTTAGTAAGTATGCTAAACTATAAATCATATATACCCACGTATAGAATCATTAAGAGATACCACACGTATGTCAGACAACAAAGTTAGCCTCTGGTTCTAGACCCAGGGCAACTACATAGGTCACAGTACTGTACCACATCTGAGCCTTACTGCACAAAGCAGTATGCTCACACACATATGAATAGTATATGCATAATATTCTATCATGATATCACACATGCTGTAAATATGAATGATAGTTTAGAAAACTCACCTTATAAGCTGTAATATTATAAATCAATCCATAGATGGTTATAGTTTAGTGAAAACATTCACGATTCGTCTCTACAGGTATAATACCAATAATATATCAAACACATGATAAAACTTAAAAGATATAAACTAAAATTGGGCAGGGCACGCCCGTACCCCTCTAAGGCACGCCCGTGCCTGGTTCATGCGACCTACGGATGCTACAAATGATCCGACTTTCGTATCAACTTATTCATCCGACTTTTAGAACTCAAAAGTCGTATGACATTTAAGTTACGCCCGTGACTGGGGTACGCTCGTGACCTTGCCCCTTGTCACGGAGTGTATCTCAAGAACTATGGCGGTTCCGGCCATAGGAACGCTCGTACCCTCCAAAGGTACGGCCGTGCCCGGCTCTGGTCTGAACCAGTAAGTCGGCCAGCTTGCTGTAAATGTCCATTTTTCAACCAAAACTCATTTGTAATCGATTTAGAACTGTATAAGGGTGATTCCCTTCATCCCAAATAGCTAATAACCAACAACTAACACCAAAATAACATACTTTGATCTTTGAATCAATCCTTGACCCATTTAACCCATAAAAACACTTAAAACATCAAACAAACTTACCTTGATGTTATAGAACTTGATGTAGAGATTGAAAGATGCTAAATCCTTGATGTTTGCTTGTTTAAAATCTAAAGAAAATGGCAGCTAGAACTCACGAAGAAAGAAAGAAAAGTTGTGTGGAAAGTTTTGAGAGAATGAAGAATTCATGGTGAAGGCAAGCTTAAAATCATATATATATATATATATATATATAACTAAATGTAACATCCTGAAATTAGGCCTAGTGATTTCTTAGGCTTTGGTACGTTAACACGTTATTAGTATTTGATTAATTACTTGTTAATATTAAATCAAATGGTTTTAATTAAAGTAATTAATTTAGATTACATGATATATATATATATATATTGGTTATATATATGCGTACGGTTTGTATGCATGTGTGTGCATGGTTTGAAAGTTAGGAGTTGACACCTCATGCTTGTGTTATCGATGTACATATACGTGGGTTTGTAATTCCATTTCTTCACTTTGAAGATTTGTGAGTGTGTGTGTGTGTGTATTGTGTGAAAACCGAGAGCTAAGCAAGGAAGCAAGCAATCGGATTTTGGTGAGTTGAATATAGATTCAAGATCAAGGTTGGTATAATTATTGTGTTCTTGAAATCATGATTCATGTTTAAACATGCTAAATTTACTGTTATAGCATGCTGGGTTTTGTGTATAATCACCAAGTATGAACATGGTAGAAATTATTGATAGTGGGTTTTGTATGTTTCGAGTGTTTATATGGTGAAAAAGGTGTTTATGATGCATGATTGGATGTTTAATCATGCTTACATATGTTTTGGTAAGCTTGTGTATGAATTATATGAACTGATAATATGATTCATGGAGTTTTTGAAGTTATCGGATTGTGGAAGTATGAAGTTGGCGGATTCTTAGTGAAGTGGATGACGAAATCCGCGTATTGGAAATCCGGGTGTCAAATCCACACTTGTGAAATCCGGAACTTGGAAAACCGACAGTGATGAATCGGTACTTAGAAATCCGGAATTAATGGTGAAATCCGATGGTGGACTAAGTTGAATCCGACAAGTGTGGAAATCCGACAGATGTATCGGATTTCTTGAAATCCGATGGAAGTTGCGGATTTTCTTCAAATCCGACAGGGGTATCGGATTTCCCTTGAAATCCGATAGTTTGGCTGTTTGTTGAATATTTGATGCTTAATGCTGAGTGTTTATGCATATGTGAATCTAACATGTTTATGTTTGATTTAAAGATGATATAAATATATGTTGATATATATATATATATATATATATTTATAAGTTGGATACTGATGTTTGGTTTGTTGTGTTCTCAGGAACAGACAAGGCTCAGTAATATTAGATCACTGAGTGGGAGTTTGATAACTCAAGGTGAGTGGATGTTTACTCACGGGTGATATTAGTTGTAACTGGTTTGGTTGCAACTGTATGTGAATTGATGCATGGATAGATTGTATATCTGCTAATTGATTAACTGGTGGTTTGTTAATTAATTGTTGCGCCTGTGTTGTGAAGTCAGTCTCGGTTTGGGCCATGGGCTGGGTTTTTTTTGCTATCGGCTAATCAGTATTGTGACCTTTCGATGCATTATTTGCAACTTAAGGTAATACTGTGTGAGAATAGCAAATGAACTATTTGTAAACCTTTGCTTTGGCCGGCATTGGTTGTAGGTTCCTGCAGAACCGCCGGTCTTCTCGTAAGGCAATTATGTGTTTACTTTTGTTGATATCATGCGGTTAGTGACTGATGTATCTGTGGTGGTTTACTTTCATTCACTTAGATTTGTGCTAATCCCTCACCTCTCACCACTTTTATAGGTGGCTGGTAAGTTCTGCGGTTCAGTTGTGAGGGAGGGTAGACTGAGAAGTAATTGAGAGGCACTCTAATTGGAATTGTGACGAGCCGTAGTTTTTGTAATACTATATTTCAAACTGATTGGTTTTGTTAAACAGTGGATTATCTTCAATTGTAAATACTTTTATGTTTTGTGAACGCTTTCACAGTGTTAATTAAAATGAAAATTTTATGGGTGAAAATACGGTGTTACACTAAATTACACAAATGGTCCTTACACTTATTTAAGTTCTAATTTGATAGTTTTGGCCCCTCAAGTTTTATTAACACATATAATTTCATCTAATCAACTCATATCACACATATAACACTTAATAATTTATTTATATCATTTAAATATAATTTCGGACCTTGGGTGTTACATAAAACGTGTCATTGTAAGCAACCTTTAACTTGTTAATCAGGTAAAAGGTTATTTTTTTAAATTTTGAATTTTTTAATAGATATCCTTCATATGTTCTTCATAGCTCTTGCCTCTTCAAAGAAACCATCAACAAGACGATGAAGATTAGCAAGAAACCACTTGAATCTTCAAAGAAACCATGAATCAAATTTGAACAAATGATTGAAAGCAAACAATAGCGAGAACAAGAAATCATCAATTACATCCGAACAAACTATGAAATCAAGCCCTTATTTGGAACATATTCAAGCCACAATCTGGAACGTATTCAAGCCCTAATTGACTAACGGCAATCAACCCAAAACAACCGACCAAATCGACACCAATTTAGGCCACAAGGAACGATAACCTAGAAATGATAGATGAAAGCCGGTAAGTTACTAATCATGGCACATCAAACTCTTCAAATGGAAAACGACCGATTCCATATTTCACGAACTCCTAAATTTGCACAGAAGTTGAAAATCAAAATTACATATTTGAACAAAGATGGATCGGCTTGAACGATTTGGTTTACACCATCAGAACCAAAATGCAAACCATCGAAATCGGAAAGATGAAGATGAAACCCTCAAAGCCGATATGTTCATCCTTAAATCTCAATATGAAAAACTACGAATCCTCGAACCCGATGAAAAGATGAAACCCACAAATTTCAAAACCAATTTCAATATGAAACGATGAAACCCCAAAATTTCCAACCCGAAAACTCCAAACCTTCTAAGCCGATTCTAAAAAACACGAGGAAGTCGTTCTTAAAATTAAGCCTACAATTTGGAACCAACCGAAGACACCTTAAATCCATCGAATGGCGGTAGTTGGAACTTGAATCGGTTGCTTACTTATGTTCTTATAAAATCAAGACTAGAATTTGCTTACCTTGTTACTTTCTTCAACAAGTTCAACAAATAATTCATATCTTTTAATTAAATTTATTTAAAAAAATAGAAAAAAAGGTAAAAACCAGTTGGTAAAGTGCTATCATAGGTCAATTGCATACAATGACACATTTTAGAAAGTTGTTTGTATTTTTAGGTACAAAATAAAGTTTGTTGTATGCAATGGATATTTCGACAAAGTTTATTGTATTTTCACGTATTTCGTAATTTACATATGATGCTTTTACAAATCACATGTGATTGTATACTGAATCACCTGTGATTGAATATTAAAATTTTAAAACTATGTTTTTAATGGACTTTATTAAACACGACTCAATAGTTGCTATCTACAAAAAATAAAAAGGAAAGCAAGAGAAAAAGGTATATAATACGTGTGAAAGCAAAGTTGTTAAGTTTAAGATCTTACTATAGATTCATTTAGTCGTCACAAGATCGGAAGCATAAGATCAGATCAAGACTATAAGATCCTACTATGATTTCGTAGTTTTTTTATATATAATAATTTATATCAAATAGTAATCTTACGATAAATTATTATAAAAATCAAAGTCTAAATATGATATTAATAAAAGAAAACAACTTTCAAAGTTTTTATATTAGTAATTATGATATTGTAAACTTAGATTTTAGAATGATAACCCAAAATTTTATAAAACTACTTTTATATATCAATTTACGTGATTACATATTTATTTTACATATTCGTGAAACATTTAGAAACAATTAAAAAGGAATAGGGAGAAAAGCAATAAAAAGCCAAAAGGAAAAAAAAGAAAGGGAAAACAAAGGAAACATGCGTGAGAGAGTAAGAAAGGAAAAGGAATAAAATGCAATCAAAAGCCAAATCCATAATCAAGGCTTGAAGTTGGGACTAGATAGATAATATTGTATTTATTTTTTTAAAATATGATTTATTTTATATAATACAAAGTTTATAAATCAACCAAAATAACTAGGAACCACCTCACCACCATGGAAGTCACGTAACCGGATCAACCTCACCAGTCACCATCATCGCACCACCACCATGACAAGTCACGCAACCAGGATCAACCTCACAACCATCGCTCCACCACCATGACAAGTCACGCAACCGGGAACCGCCACGAGGAATCGCATCATCACCATCGAAATTGCACCACCCTAATCTCGAGACATTACCACTTTCATACGTCAACTCTCTCTCTCTCTCACACACACCCACATACACTCTCTCTCTCTCTCTCTCTCTCCCCGATCTCCATCCCCACAATCTTTTTTGCCTTGATTTCCTTACAACCGCTACCAACACTACCATCACTCATGGCCGCCATTGAGGAAGGTCTTTTTTTGCCCTAATTTCCGTAAATGCAAAGTGTTTTATTTGATTCAGTTAATTGCTTGGGATTTTTATTTGTATGCCTTCACTAAGCAAGGTCATTGCTTAGGGTTTTTATCCATATGTCTTCACTAAGTAAGGTCTTAGATTAGGGTTTTTGATTTTGTTGTATTTGTGATTTCTTTCTTTATCATCTTAGATTTTGTTTGGGGATGATAATCAAATTTTGATTTTGTTTATCCAATATGTTTCTGTTCATCATCTAATATGTTTTAATTTAATAAGTTGAAGATAATATTGTGTTTATTTAGTGTCATTTTGTTTTATAGTTAATTTAAAAGAGACATAGACCACTGCCATCTTCATGGTGTTAATGACCATCCCCATCTTCAAGATTTGGGTTTTTTTAATTGATGGAGTTGTTTCTGCAGGGTTTCAAATATTTATTTGACTGGTCATAGCCCATAAATTCTAAGAACATTGTATGAATTTGTCACAAAGGGGTTATTACATGCTTGAGTACAAGGTGAAAATTGTTTTTTATTTCTTTGGTAGTATGGTTAATGCAAACATTTTGATTTGCATAAAAAGAAAGATTTTGGCTTTTTTTGGCAATGAGTGGTGGTGGTTGTGTTCACATATATAGTAGAGAATAAGAGAGAGGTAGAGAGACAAGAACAACTATGATTGTGTTATTAATATCAAGGTGAATGGTGTTTGAAAACAAGTAATGGAAATGATAAAAATACCTTATGTCCAAGGTACATGAGGGTCTTTTAACAATAAATTTTTTGCGTCTTAAAAACCAAATATGTAACAGAATATAAACCATAGTATGATAGTATCTACCGATGTACTTTTAAAAACTAAAGAGAGAAAAGTAAAGTTTTGAGTAAACTGTAAGGGGGTGTTTGGTTAGAGAGATTTTATGAGAATTGAAATCCAATTCCTAAAAATTTCAATGTTTGGTTCACTATGGAATTGGAATTTGAAGAAATTAAAATCCATGAGGGAGGGAATGTAAAATCCTTCAAGATAAGGAAAGATTTTAAAATCCATAAAGGGGGGGGGGGGGGAATGTGGTTTATTACCGTTATACCCTCTGCCTACTTTCTTCGCGTTGCCGTTCGTCCTCGCCGGTTGCTGTTCGATGTTCGCCGTTCACCTGTCGTCTTTCGTCGTTCGTCAGTCGTGTCCCCGTTCATCGTTTGTCGTCCTCGCGGGTCCTGTTCGTCAGTCACTTCCCCGTTAGTCGTTTGACAGTCCTCGCGGGTCGCCATTCGATGCTCGCCGTTCACCGTTCGCCTGTCATCTTTCATCGGTCATCAGTGTGTCCCCGTTCGTCGTTCGGCAGTCCTCGCGGGTCGCCATTTGATGCTCTCCCTTCATCGTTCGCGTGTCATCGTTTGTTAGTCGTGTCCCCGTTCGTCGTTCGTCTTTCGCGGGACGTCGTTCGTTGCATCCCCGTTCATCGTTCGTCAGTCCTCGCGGGTCGCCGTTCACCGTTCGTCTTTCGCCGATCGTCGTTCGGTGGGTCCCCGTTCGTCAGCCCCGTCGCTGTTTCGTCGTTCAACTACTGATTTGTGGGTAACTGATTTTGTTGCTGTTAAGAATGAAGTTAGAAGTTCTAGGAAGGGTAATTCTGTCATTTTACATGACTGAAATCAAATTCATCTACATTTCGAAATAAAAACAAAAAATAAATAAATAAATAAATAAACATCGCATTCTTTGTGTTCTGTAAAGCATAGTCTTTAGTCATGTCAACCAATTTTAACATTTATCGTCAATGATATATAGGAATTTAATATGTGGATATTAAATAACAATGAGATTTTCCAACTTTATATCGGGCTGGGTTTATAACGTAATTTTTAATAAAGAAAGAAGATTTAAAATATAAAAAATTAATTAAACATATAGTTGAAGCAAAGGATAGTAGCAGTTACATCTTAAATATAAAATTTCATAGTTTATATAAATTCTAGATTATATTACATTTCGCTCCCTCTAATTTATCCCAAAAAGATTTGTCTCTATAGTTTTTTTTTTTTACTTGTTTTTGAGTCTCTTTTGACCTTAATACTTGTAATTTTATTTCTCCAGCATATAAATTAACTAAACTATCCTTATTCTATCTATTTATTTCTTTTGCCTATAACTTTTTTTGTACGTAATGTCTAAAACTATTATTATTATTATTATTATTATTATTATTATTATTATTATTATTAGGGTTAAAGTTACGAAATAACATAAAAAATTGTCTTAATATTCCAATATGATACTTAAAGTATTTTTTTTACACATATGTCATTAATTAACTTGTTAAAAACGTGTTAACATACCTCTTTTTTTTTAACTTGCAACCGGCTTAGCTGGTAAATTCATGATTTTTAAACTCTAAAACTTGTCCTCCTAGATCACTTCAAGTGTTAGGGTTATTACATGCTTGAGTACAAGGTGAAAATTGTTTGTTATTTCTTTTATAGTATGGTTAATTAAAAACATTTTGATTTGTAAAAAAAAGATTTGGGATTTTTGTGGAAACAAGAAAAACAATAGAAATAAAAAAAATACTCTCATGTGCAAGGTATGGAAGGACTTTTAACAATTAAAGTTACCGAAGAATAAAGGGTTTAGTTCCCCAAAATGTATCCAAGTTGTCAACTTTTGCTATTGTGTGTACTAAACTTTCAAATTTACCATTTAATGTATCAGACTCTTAAAAGTTACCATTTAATGTATCGAACCTATGATAGTGGGTTATATGGTGACGTGGCATCGGTTTTAATGATGTGGCACCTGACTAGGATGCCTACATGTATTTTTCTTGTTTTAAAATAATTGAAAATAAAGGGTATATAATAATAATAATAATAATAATAATAATAATAATAATAATAATAATAATAATAATAATAATAATAATAAATACGGAGAGAATAAGAAGAAAGAAGGGGAAGAACCATCAGATGAGTTTGAACATGAATCTGCGGCCCTATAAACAAAGATAAATCCAGATCTGTAGGTTTCGATTGTGTTTGTTTCAAGGATTTTAGTTTCAGATGTGAAGAAATCGAAGGGATTTTAGGGTTTTCATTTCAGAAGCAGTTAGGGTCCGTGGTTGATGATTCATATCTGCCATTGATGAAGGGTCATAGATGACTGTTCTTGGTTCTTAATCGATTACGGTTCGTTGCTCTTAATCGATTATGATTTATGAGTTTCGATAATGGTTCTTTGTTCATAACGATGAAGGGTTATGTCTGTTCATAGTGATGAAGGTTCCAGATCGAAGATTTAGGGTTCAATATCTGTTTCATGAGTTTCTGAAAGGATGAAGGTTCGGTCCCTTTGTGCTTTGATTTCATCATATTTTCGTTTATCAAATTTGCAATTTAGTATGCGTTTAGGGTTTTGGTTTATTAGATCTATGATTTTCATGTGCTCGATTTAGGGTTTGGTTTATCAGATCTTCGATTTGATTTTCATCTATTCATCTTAGGGTTTGGTTTCATCATGTTTGGATTTCATCTCTTTCTTGTTGTTCATCAAAGGTTTTTCGATTTCATCTCCTTCTTGTTGTTCATCAAAGCTAGGTTTCAGTTTCCAAATTCTGTATTTTATCTTGTTTTGGTTGAAGATTTATGTTTTGGCTTTAAACTTCATGTTAAAGCTCAGTCTTCATCATCTTTGTTCCTTACAGGTTCATGTCCAGTACATGTGGCAATTCTTTGACGTAAAAAATAAATTAAAATTAATAAAATTACCTGTTACCTGCTTAACAGGTAACACAATACATTAAATGGTAAGTTTAGTAAGTCTGATACACTAAATGGTAAGTTTTAAAGTTCAGTACACACAATAGCAAAAGGTGATAACTTGGATACATTTTGAGGAACTAAACCCAAGAATAAAATCTGTAACGAAATATAAACCTTAATAATTATCAATGTAATTTTAAAAATTAAAAAACGAAAAGTAAATTTTGAGTCAATATATGATATATAGGAAATTCATATGTGGATATTATATAACGCCCTGAGGTTTTCCATCTTGTATATCTAGGTGGGTACGCGTATTTTTAACAATGAAATAAGATTTAAAATATACAAAAATTAAACATATGACATGCACATATAGTTGAAGCAAAGGTTAGTACTAGATACATCTTAAATATTAAATTACATAGTATATATAGATTTTAGAGTATATTACATTTCGGCATTTCTCTCCCTCTAATTTATCCCAAATAAGATTTTTGTCTATATAGTTTTTTACGTGTTTAGAGTCTCTTTTGACCTTAATACTTGTAATCTTATTCCTTATTCTATTTATTTATTTATTTTAACTTTAATTTATTTTAAAAACATTAAGTACGTAATGTCTAAAATAATAATAATAATAATGATGATGATGATGATTACAACAATAACAATAATATAAGACTATGTTCTCAAGCTGAAAGAAAAGGAAAGACAAAATTTACGGGGACAAAACTTTTTATTTTGAGTTTGAAAATGAAAGAAAGGAGATGAGAGGGAAATAAAAGAGATGGGAGAAAAGAACTAGGAAATCTTTTTAATTATTTGTGTTCTTAGGTTAGAAGAACTGGATCGGAAATAGAGGAAAACTATGTTCTTGAGCCAGAAGAAAAGAAAATGAAATTATCATTTTTACATTTTGTCTATCATTAATTAGTATATAGAAAAACTTATTTTTTAAATATTCTGTAATTAATTTATTTTATGTAACACAATAACCATCCAACATAACATTCCCATTACTTATTCCATAACATTTTCAAAATAATACAAATTAAATAGCAAAATTGTAAATCAATTGTTTCATGATAATCATCACACAATTTTAATATGCAAGATATTATTCTAAAATAACCAAATCCATATTTTCATAAACAAAACAATGTTCTAAAACAATGAACATGTTTCAATCCACACAAGCTTAAATGAACTTTATAAAACTTTCAAAAAAAAAAATTTATCACCTAATAATCAAAATCTTTTATATTAAATCTCAATGTTAATAATTTAATGAGTATTTATACATCAAATTATTCCATGAACATAAATCATCAACCATAAAATGAATTTACAATCATTGTTAAATCGTGGTATAAATATTGTTTACAACATTGGAAGTGAAATCAATTGTTAAACACTTTAAGATATTTCAACTAGCACTATTGTCATGTCGGAGCTTTCCTCATTACCAGAGTTTGCATTAGAAGCCTCAAGCTTATCAGAATTTACAAGCATGATCATATCTTTTATCTTCACGAGAGCACTTGACCATAAGCATTAAAACAAAATTTTCTACTTTTGAGAAGTGAGTCTGCTGTTTAGTATTTTCTGAATTTTCATCGAACAAAAATTTACTTCCCCTCACGATTAGCTCTTGATATTCTGAATGATTTTGAAATAATTTCTTTCTCTCAATTTTGTAAAAGGATGTCTTCTTTTCTTTAAAACTTTGTTAGCTTTTCTTGTTTTATCTTTTCAGTAAATAAGGATTTCATCTCCTCAAAATATAAGAAACAACTAGTATTCATAGACACCCGTAATTGATGTATCAGCTCCCCCTTGATTTGATATCCCCAACAACATATAAATTATCATATCTTCAGCTTCATACTTTTGATGAACTTTGTCTTCTTATCATATTGATTTGAACTCATCTTCATCTCCAGCTCAGTAAAATTCAGCTGGTCATCTCTTGTAATTTTCTAAAAATCAAGTGAATTATCTTCCTCCAACTTCTCCCCCTCATGATGGCCAGGATCCATTATGATGATTATGCATTTGTAAACTGTATTCAAATTGGACTATATCAGAATGATATGACAATGAATGCATCTTTTGTAACACCGGATCACATAGATTTCCCATTAAAACATCAGTTTAAATAAATTGAGTGACCTAAGTTCAGTGTTGGTATGATGTTAGCACTGATAGGATTTCTATCTATCATTGTAAGTATCATAAGGATATTACTCAAGATGTTCTGACACTGTCACAATAACAGGCAGATGATTCCATAAGTGTCCTATAAGAAAAATGATATAGCAATTAGCTCTAGACTTAATAAGTGCACGAAAGAAGTCGGGGACCGCAACAACTATCCTCCTATTTTCAATATCAACAATCTCCAAATGAGGTGTCAATAGTGTATGTGATAAATCTTCGTTTGAAGTTGAAACAACCATCTTTTAAAAGACAATTGAGTATGTGATAATTGTAAGATTGATTACCACAAACTGACACAAGATGAATACTTTCCAGAAGAAATGAAACGAATAAAGGAAGGATTTCAGAATTATATAAATTCAGGAAATGAAAGATGATTATTTGAAAGATCGACAAGGAAACAAACAAGGTATCAGAATGAATTGAAGAATGAATACCTTCTTGAATAAGTAACAAAAATTAAAAAAACTAAAAACTTTTTGTACTTTAAACATGTGTATTGTTTTTGTATTTTTCATTTTTGAGAAAGGCACCTGAACAATAGAAAATAATATTTTTGAAAAATATTTTGTGATTTACTCTCCCTAGAAGCATGCATAAAAACAATTTTATTGACAAAAATTGCATACTTGCGGGTCCTAAAGACTTGTGCTCTCCCTACAAATAACAATCATCAACATAGAAGTTATATAAAAAATGATAAACTATAAAAGTAAGTTTGACAGATCATTGGGCTGGTGCTGAACACAATGATGTGTAGATGAACTACAAGGTACACTCTTTAGTCTCCTAGCCATTAGATTTGAACTTTTAAGCGTATTAAACACACGATTGTTTTGACTTCACAATATTCTCCAGAGTGTAAGTGTGGTGTTTTAGAATGTCTCCTGGCTTATATGCAAAACAGATTATGCAGATTTTGGTACCCAATTGAGTTTGGGTCCTAGTGGATTAAGAGAGTCAACTATAAATTCATTTTTAGGCATCCATTTGTAGTTAGAATTCAATTTCTCCTTTTAAATTTTCTGATTTATCATAAATATCTTCACTTTTTGAGGAGATGTACAAATTTTCTTCTTAAATAACCTTATAAGGTTTTTAATAGAATACACCTTAAATGGATATTTTGCATCAGACTTGTCTAAAGCATCCCAACAAGAATCAATAAAAGTAGAAGATTTATACTTCTCACAAACAAGCATGCTTGAGTGACAAAAATTATCATAAGCGGAGTAATCAGATTGAGAATTAGCATAATCATGAACACCAAACTTAGCCTTACCACCAGAATCACGACTAGTTTTCAAGCTAGGTGAAACAAAATTATCAAAAACAATGGGTTTATGGCTAGAGTTAGAAAATTGTTTGTTCTCTTGGAAAAGCTTCTTTCTAATTTCAAGTAAACTCTTTCTTTTCTCAAACCATAATGCTCTCTTGACTTGTCTTTTACTAAACAACTTATCTGTCTTCACTTCTAAGCTAGAGTTAGCAGACGCGGAGGAGTGAACATGTCCTTTTCTATTTTTATCAATATTTTATATTTACTCATTTAATAACCAATTTAGTTATTTTTCTTTAATATTTTTAAATATAAATATTTATTCAATTTATCTAATTTATTTTACGTACCACGTCAGCATGCGTCTAGGCCCTTTCTGAGGATGTTACAAATCTACCCCTCTTAAGAAGATTCCGTCCACGGAATCTGCTCAACAACGAACAAGTGCGGGTAGCGTGCTTTCATTTCATCCTTAGTCTCCCATGTCATGTTAGGACCCAGATTATGCTTCCACTTGACGAGCACTAACTTGATCATCTTTTTACGCAGCTTCTTGATTTTGGATTCGAAAATCTCAACAAGTTCCTCCTCAAGGCGTTTAGCTGAATCAACTTTCAACTCTTGCAGAGGTAGGATCTGATCATCATCCACCTTGCACTTCCTCAGATAGCACACATTGAATGTGTTATGAATACCAGATAGCTCTAGAGGAAGTTCAAATGATACAGTCTGTTCATTGACCCGTTGTAGAATTTTAAACGGACCAATATAAATTGGGCTTAGCTTACCCTTACGACCAAAACGAATCACCCCTTTCCAAGGTGAAACTTTCAAGAAAACCCGGTCACCCACTTCAAATGTAACGGGCCTCCGTTTTGGATCCGCGTACATCTTCTGCCTGTCTCGTGCAGCTTTCAGCTTTTCACGTGACATCTTGACTTTATCGGTTGTCATCTGCACGATGTCAGGACCTGCGTATTCCTTTTCACCATGTTCCAACCAACACGTAGGTGTACGACATCGCCTACCGTACAACATCTCATATGGTGGCATGCCTATACTTGAATGATAGGAGTTGCTATAGGCAAATTCAATCAAGGGAAGATGTGAATCCCAAGAACCACCAAATTCAAGAATACAAGCTCTCAGCATATCTTCAAGAGTTTGAATAGCCCTTTCGGATTGTCCGTCTGTATGGGGATTGTATGTTGTGCTAAGATTCACCCGCGTACCAAGTTGACGTTGAAGACTATGCCAAAAGTTTGATGTGAACCGTGAATCACGATCCGAAACAATAGATAGAGGTATGCCATGTCGTGACACCACCTCACTGATATACAATTGTGCCAAACGATTCATAGGTGCAGACTCAGTAGTCACAAGAAAATGTGCACTCTTCGTAAGGCGATTTACCACAACCCAAATCATATCATGCCCCTTTGCAGTTCGGGGTAGCTTGGTAACAAAGTCCATGGTAATGTGATCCCATTTCCACTCCGGGATATCTAATTGTTGCAGATTACCATAGAGCTTTTGGTGTTCAGTTTTAACTTGCGCACAGACTTGGCATTTTTTTACAAATGAAGCTATGTCGCGCTTCAATGTAGGCTACCATTACAATGATTTCAAGTATTGATACATTTTCGTGCTTTCGGGATGAATAGACAATCTAGATTTGCGTGCCTCGTGTAAGATTGTTTCCCGATTGCCACTAAGACTCAGTACTTAGATCGGGATTGAAATGTCTTCAGACCTCGGTTGTCTTCTCCCAATTGCTTTGATATTTTAATCATTGTCTCAGCTTTCAAGTTGTTTTCTTGCAATGCTTCTTGTTGTGCTACTTTCAACTGAGCAATGATATCAGATTCAACAGTCATCTTCATGAATTTAGCCGTTGCAGGAGAGTTCTTTTGACTCAGTGTCTCAGCTACCACGTTTGCCTTGCCCGGATGATACTTGATCTCACAATCATAATCCTTGATCAGCTCCAACCAACGTCCTTGTCTCATGTTTAGCTCTTTCTGCGTGAACACATATTGCAGACTCTTATGATTTGTGCATACAATACATTTGGTGCCACACAGATAATGACGCCATATCTTCAAAGCAAATACATTTGGTGCCATACAATACATGTAGTATCCAGCAAGACCTAAGAAACTCTTTATCTCAGAAGGATTCTGAGGAGTCTCCCAGTTCATCACAGCTCCAATCTTCACTAGATCAACTTTAAAACATTCATTGCATATTACATAATACTCACACATCTTTGATTCTAACATTACTTACTTTTACATTATGTCTTTCTACAAAATTTCTCATATCTCATCTTATGTTAAGAATGGTGTTTATCAAAACACTATCCATTCATAACATTAACTAAATTTCATTCGTTTATATGTATACTTCACTTTAGTAAATCACTACTTGTGACTTTACCAATTATTTTCAAACTCACTTAATCTTTCTCAACTTACCTCGTAAGGTCTCTATTCTTATTATCACAGTTACACCCGTAGGTGAACTCATCATTTCTGGAAATTCATACGATACATGAATTTCCATGCTCATTGAAATTTTACACATATGCATTACTTTATACACTTCATAATCTTAGATTTTATTTACTAACAAATGGAACTTTGTGTCCCCATTTTTATTTCAATCACTAACTTCACTCATTTACTTGTAACCACTGATTAATCAGGGTTACCTTCATATTCATTTCACTCTTAACTTTCAGAAATTGTTGTCTCTTTACCTATACATCTGGACTTTTATGTCTTTATGTCATTGTTTGTTTGAACCATGACATATCATTTATTAACCTTTTTTTTAAATCACAAACGTTTGATTATTTAGACACACAATCAACGATTGAGCTTTGAGCTCATTACATTAAATCCTAGCAACGATTTCATGGCTACAATTTGTTCCTCATGTTAGATCTTACGAATGGTTCTACTATGAAGTGTTAATTACACTACACATTTTAACTCAATAGAGTTAATCTTACTTCTGTTCAATCTCATTTAGCATTTTAGATTAACGAATCGTGAACCCACAATTCTTCTTTTGTTAATCACTTAGATTTTATCATTTATTATCAATTACTTTTCGTAGGAACTAAGGACAGTTCCCCTATTTATCATACTACTAGTAGTCCACCTGACTACTATTATTCTGGTTATTCCTTTGACATCACTTTTAATCTATCATTTTCAATGTGATTATATCAGATTGATTTAAACTCCACTTTATTACATAACCAATTAATATATTGGTAATCGTAATTTAAACCTTCACCGTTATCGTTTCGAGTTATCATACATAGCTCTGTTAATTTGTACCATTAAGGCACTTATTGTATCTTTTACATATTCATTCAGTTTCATGATTCATTACTTTCTTGTTTCTAATTCACTTGTTATTCTCATCACACTCGCTGGATTCAAAGACATTTTGCATCTCTCTAATCCAGGTCTCTACCGTGGAAGGATCATTAGTAGTGCCAACCAACGTACGGAGCTAACAACTCTAGAAGGTTCGAAGGTAGGAGATTTCTAAGTCTCCCTGATCATACGTAAAGACTCACACACGTTTGCCTACTGCATTTGAGCCTCCAGCCGTAGGATGTAGGCATCCTTATCATCATCTCTCGAAGAACCAATCATGTGAGTTAATTTTCTATACTTATTTCCAAAAGTAGAGTATCTAGTATAGATATATCATATATCTTACTAACTTATCAACATTTATACTTTTCTAATACATAATAATTCACATATTTCACTCAACACACCCAATACCACCCTGGGAACACATAGTAATGGTCGAGTTTGAACCCGAGTTTGAGACTGAATACTATTTATAGTACTCAATTCACTCAAACTAAGGCTCTGATACCAACTTGTAATGCCGGTCCTTAAATTTTAGAGTATAAATTTTTTTTATCAAAACGTGTGCGGAAGCTATATTTAATTCACATTATACAACTTATATAAATATAAGTTGTAATACAAAAGTATTGTTTAACAAACACACCAAGCGTTACTAACTCGTTCGACCATTACACTATAGTACACATCATAGACTTTACATAGTGTTCCCCAAAACCTAACATGAACTACCAGCAGGTACCCGTCCTCACCTTCATTCTATTTACCTGCATATGGAGAGTTCATAAGAGAGTTTGCTATAAATAGCTAGTGAATAAAAATTAAACGGAAGTAGTATATTAACAGTATCAAAACACATTACACGCATCACATAACTTCATTTTTATCATTCAATTGACCTACACAGGCCTTCAACATATCATTTTTATCATTCAATTGGTTCATTAAACCTTTAAACATGCAAAACTACAATTTCTTGGTTTATCACACACAAAACATCTTTATAACACTATCAATATCATGCTCGAGTTAACTGTTACTCACGTGTGTAGTTATAACAGGCAAGCACTATGTCACAGATGATTCTTGATCAACTGGTACACCTAAACAAATCAATACATACAATTTAACACTTAAAATAGAATCTGCCAAAAGCAGGGTACGGTCGTACCTTGCCAAGGCACGCCCCGGATTTGGGCAAGCACGCCCCGTACCTAATACTCAGGTACGCCCCGTGACTGCAGGCACCACCCCGGACCCTCTAGGGTTAGGTACGCCCGTACCTTTTGGAGGTACGCCCGTGCCCCCATGGGTACGCCCTTGGTCACGGTCTGTTCTTGAGAGGCACGCCCGTGCCTTTCCATTTGCAGCAGTAGGTTCGACCAGAACCTGCTGTTTCCCAGCCAAACAATTACCAAAATTTACCAATTCAATTTCCAGTCGACTTCTATCATTCACATATGAAACAACACATAAAATACAACCTAAAGACATCATTTTTCCATACTTTAACATCAAAATCAGACCTTAGAGCCAATTTCACACTTTTGACCCATTTCAACTTTAATCTTCATAATCAATCAAGATGAAGCCTTTAATTAACAAAATCAACTTCTATGAACTCATAATCAACTTAGGAATCAATTGGTAAAATCTAATTTCATCTTTGGCTTCAATTGGTGATTTCCACCCAAATACCCAAAACTTAGAAACTTGAAGAATTGAAGACTTACAAGAACAAAGATTTGGATTAGGAATCACAGTAGATTGTATCTTGTACAAACTTGAATTCACAACAGATTTATGCCTTGATGATTCCCTCTTTGATTTCTCCTTGAATGGCTTCTTGAAAGCTTGAACACAAAGAATACACAAAAGAGAGAAAATGAGTTCTCTGGTATGTGTATACGTAAGAGATAGAGGAGGTGCCTACTTGTGGGTTATTATTATCCACAAGTGGGTATCTTGTTCCCCTTTTCAACTTACAACTTAATGCACGAATACCCGTTTTAACTAACTCGTTCTAAACCATTTAATATTCTTTTATCCTTTTCTATTTTTATCAATATTTTATATTTACTCATTTAATAACCAATTTAGTTATTTTTCTTTAATATTTTTAAATATAAATATTTATTCAATTTATCTAATTTATTTTACGTACCACGTCAGCATACGTCTAGGCCCTTTCTGAGGATGTTACATGAAACTTTATGGGGAACATACTCAACCCTTTCTACTTTAATAGGATGTATTTGGGACTTAGGAACCAAAGTAGTTTCTCTTTGCTTTAAAAAGATTTTAGGATGAGTACCAGGTAGTGCTTTTATTTTCTCTTTGTTAAAAATTGCTTTCTTTTGAGAAAATTGACAGTCAACAAGATTAAACCCTTCATCAGACTCAAGAATTTTGTTAAAAGCATCGTTTTCTTGTGAGCACTTAGAGGCAAACGTGGAAGTCAATTGATCTTTGAGAAGATCAATTTTATCAAGAAGTGTGTCTCTTTCATATTTCAAAAGTGACCTCGGAAAAAAGATGTGAAAATTCGGGTTTATCAGAAAAATTTTTAACTTCTGATTTAATTCTCCGAAGAGTAACTAGTCAAAAAGTCAGTTGACAAGGGTATTTCTCTTGCTTTGTAAGTCTTGTTCAATTCATTGAAATTAAAGGGTGCTTGCATTTTTTAAGATTTTCTCTTTTTATCTTTTCCATTTCAAGGTCCTCAGCAGCCCCTGTAAATCTTATAAGTTGAACATACCCTTTTTCCATTAATTTAAAATCATATAACTAAGAAGCAGGTATTTTTTCCAGAATGTGAGGATTTTCAAAACCAAGACCTTCATAGGTATACAAATTATAAAAGCGTGTGTCTTTTGGTTTGTTCAAAGGAATGGTTTGATCTATTTGACCCCATTTGACAAGTTTACCCTCAAGATCTTTGCTTTTCGAGTACAACTCATTTCTTTCATTAAAAATGGAGTTGACTTTAATAACATTTTCATGGCTCTCTATCACTGCAGCTCTAAGCTTTTCTTTTGGGTCATTTATTTGAACTTCTTTCTTAGCTAAACTTTGTCCTAAGTCTTTAACATTGTTACATGCTTTGGACAATAGACAGTTTGCTAGTGCTTCAGCTTTCAAGCATTCTTTACTAACCACAATGTTATTTCTTATTTGTTCTTCTAAGGCACCAATGGTTTTTTTTTCATTTGTAACATTAGCTATTTGCTCTTGAAAAGAATCAATCATAGTTTGAATATCGGAGGAATGGTGCTTACCTCATAAGTAGAAGTAGACTCTGAATGGCATGAGTTGGTGTCACCATCATTGAGATGTTGTGTTTCACTAGACATGATTAATTAAATGACTGATCTTTTTGATACTCGAGAATGGATCTTTGAGTGGAATGATAAAAAGTGATTTTTAACAATAACTAATCTCAAACTTGGCTATTAAGGACTTCAACAAAGATGTTTTAAACAGAAAATTCTTAAAGGGAAAAAGTCCTGCCACGTATATAATGTGATTTAGAGATTAACAAGTGTTTTGTGATTCGGTCTTTAACAGGTGATTCGTGATTCGGTCTCAAAAGCTGATTTGCGATTCCAGTTCCAAAGCTAATTTGCGATTGCAAATTTATTAGTTGATTTGTGATTGCAACTTTAACACATGATTTGTGATTGCAGCTTTAACACACGTTTTGTAATTGCAGAGTAACACATGATTTATGATTGCAGCTTTAACACACGATTTGTGATTGCATATTAACACATGATTTATGATTGTAGCTTTAACACACGATTTGTGATTGCATATTAACACATGATTTATGATTGCAGCTTTAACACACGATTTGTGATTGAAGCTTTAACACACGATTTGTGATTGCAGAATAACACATGATTTGTGATTGTATCTTTGACATATGACTTGTGATTGTTGTTTAACACATGATTTGTGATTGCAGATTTAATATTCAAATTGCGATTTAATCAAAATGAACCATTCGTGATTAAAACCAGATATCCAATTTGTGATTCCAATAAATTAAATACAACTTCTGATTTAGAATTAAAGCTCTAATTTGAGATTCCAACCAAACAACCCACTTTGAAATTCAAGCAACAAAAGACAATTTGTGATTCAATCAAAAGGTCAATTTGCGATTTTGGGCAAATTCTCATTTTAACAAACCTAATTTATGATTCAATTCAAAATTTAACACAATTTGCAATTCCAACAAATTTTAACATAATTTGTGATTTAAAACAAAATAGTCAATAGACCCAAACACAAACACAAACAAAAATTGCAATATAAATTAGAATTTCAATTTGGATATCAAACAGATGGCAATTTGTGATTAATTTCATAAACAAAGTACCAATTTGCGATTTAGGCTAGTTTAAGCTGTAAGCCCTAATTTTGTGATTGAGGGGACATTTTGAAGAACACATATACAAATGTATGAAAATCCATGTGTTCTCAAATAAAGTCAACAACCCTACTAAAAAACGGTTCAATGGGTTCCGATTTCGTGAGATTGAACACATAATAATCACCAATTTTGAATTTAAACACACCAAAATCATCTATCACAGCCCTAACATCTCGATTTAACATCTAAAAACCCAATTTACAATTTTGAACAGTGAACATACAAACATAGACCGGACTAAGGTTCGATTGGGAACACGTAATGAACAACAATTTTGAGTTTTAAACAAAACAGAGCACCATTCTTAACCTAAAGGCTTGATAATGATAGAACTTACGATTTCAAGAACAATCGGTAAAACCTAATATGTTATGAATCAAATTAAGTTTAATCAGTTTCTTAGGCTTCAATTAGGCATACTAAGCACATAAAGACCGATAATTTCAAGATTAAACATCCTACAATCTTTCCCAGCCCTATTTTCTTGATGCAACAGTCCAAAAACCCGCAGAAAACCAAACCTAGAAATCGATTAACAGCCTATTAAGGATGAATCAAAGTTGAAATCGAACATACCTTGAGAATAGTCAACAAAAAACGAGCACAATGGAGTAAGAATCAAACGAGATGATGAACAGCAGATGATGAATCGAACAAGGGTCTTGAGGTCGCCGAGAATGAAGAACAGAGATTAGATATATTTTCTTATCTCTTTTTGATCCACTCTCTGCTTTGATACCACTTGTAGGTTTCAAATCATCAAGTATCAATCTTATATGGAAGTAATCTCACAAAGATAATCTTGGTAGTATGTATGCGTATGTATGTTCACAGAAAACCAAGAACGTACACAGGTTTAGAATATTGATTGCTATCCCCCCTTGATTATTTATATAACCCCTCTTGATTTGACATGTGTGAGTAAAAAAAGTACTTTGAAAATTGAACTTTCTTGATTTGATATTTGGGTTTGTGAGGGAAGGGGGGCTTAATAGTAGCACCCCTATTAAAATGGTTTATAACATTATACATATATATAATATATATATATATATATATACACACACATACACTATTGGATATTTACACAAAATACCCTACACCATGACTAATCTTATATGTTATAAACTTATTTATAAAGGATTGAAGACAATTCTAAGATATAACATGGTTCCTCTTGAAGTGAGAAATTTGATTTCTCTGATGGATGTGTGTGTTTACGATTTTACGTTGTGTAATTAGTACCCTTTATTAATTAGGCCTAATGCTCTTCACAACCTCCTTTATAAATTAACTCCTCTCTTCTAGTATTCGTGCTTCACAGCTACATGTCATATGTAACATTCAGAAATACAAAATATATATATAATTAACAAATGTACGATATTAAAAGGCCATAGAAAAGAAAGAGATGGAAGGGACCTTTTCAAGTGATCTTCAAGATGCAAGTGGAGAAATTTTTGTTGCTAAATCCAATTTTTTTAAAGACCAATGTATAATTAGTCTGTTTAAGAATGCAAGGAAATAGAGTCCTCTAAAACTACTCTACAAAACACAATCATCAATAACAATAACAAAAACGACAAGACTTGGGGTATGGAGAGATAAGAAGTAGATAATCATATCAATGTTACCAAGATCGGGATATTACCTTGAATCGTTTTTGTCTTTATAAAATCTAATCGGGATTCTGATCCTAAGATCCTACCGGAAGTCACTAATTTTTTTTAGTTTTTTATTTATTATAATTTTTATCAAAAATCAATTATATAACATTTTTACAAAGGAATAAAACATTAAATTCTAAAATAATATAGTTCCAATTTTAAATATTAAAAATATAGAATAAAATTCACAATAATTCATTTGTTTACATATTATAATAAAATTTAATATGTAACTCTTAAACACAATCGATTTATTTATAGCACACTATGTGTAATACCCGAATTTTCAAAAATAAATAAAATAATATTGTTGGAACTATGCGCTTGTGATTTTTATAGTTTAATGATGTTAGTATGAGACTTATTAATGTTGCATTGGGCTTGTATAATTTGTTAGGTAAGAGATTGAGTTATAGGCTATAGTGAACTTATAAGTCCTTGGGCTCAAATGGTGAGGTGTTGGGCTAAAGCCTTTTTAAAATGATGTATAAACACAAGATTAGGGCACAGGCCCCAACACTAGATACTGTTTCATTGCTTTCAAATTAGTATGTGTTGGTGTGTGAAACCCTCAAAGAACAGAGGAAGAAGAAGAAGAAGAGAATCATCTGTGGACTTAAGGAATTGCTAAGAAAATCATAAGGTAATATTTCCTACCTCATTATGGTATTGTAGGTATCGATTTTACTCTATTTTAGTGATGATAGAATGAGTTAGAATTTGGGTTTATGGAGTTTTGGGTTTATGGAAGAAACCAGGGAGAGAGATGGAAGTAAAAACACTTGATATTTGGTGAAATGTAAATCTTTCTAAAGAGGAATTAAATGAATGGAGAAATATTTTGCAATAAAAATGAATAGAATTCATTGAGTTTTGAGAAAACTTGATTTTAGCTATGGAGTTTTGAAAAACAGAACTGACAGGGATGACCTTAAACCCATGCGACATACCCCATGCGACTTATATGCATTATACCCCATGCGACTTTCACATGTACAATTATGCGACTTTCATATATAAACCCATATCATGCGACTTTCATATATAAACCCATCCATGCGACTTTCAAACCCACCCTATGCGACCTTCGCGCGCACACACACACACACACACATATATATATATATATATATATATATATATATGTTTATTCATGCGACTTAGTACATCCGACTTTCAGCTCAAATAGATGATCCAACTTTCATAAGTGTTTCATCCGACCTTTGGGTTTGAACCATCCGACTTTCATGACTTGAGGACCCAACCCTTTTATGTGTGGTATGACTTTAATAGTTGTATGCGATGTGACTTAAGGGTGGGAAGGAGGTCCGACTTAAGACCTAAAATGCTCGAACGAACAAGCAAGGGATTTGTACAGGGTATTGATTTATTTTAGGCTGGTTGTAGGTGACGGCCAACTGATAAGTAACCACAAGCGAAATTCTAAAATTTGAACTATGTAACTGAGCCTGCAAACAGGTGAGTACTCTTATTTACAATCTAAATTGATGACATGCTATGTGCTATATGATACAATGTGCTTATTGAATGATGAGACCGTTCACTTCGGTGACGGGAATGATGAGACCATTCACTTCGGTGACGGGAATGATGAGACCCCATACTACGGTAGCGGGAATGTGGGACCGTCTACTACGGTAGCGGGAATGATTGACGTCGTATATGTGAAACAAGTGGATGGTGTGATGTTGGTTTGTTGTATGTAAAGTGCTCGCTAAGCCTAGTTGCGTACGGTTGTTGCTTAACCATCTTTTTAGATAATGACTACGGCGGGGCTCCAGCTCGTGATTGATAGCTCATCTCTAACAAGCTTCCGCGATGTTTCCATTATCATAAATTTCCTATTGTAATTCAAAATGATTGTATTTGAATTTAAGATTTTTATGGGTTTTCACCCGGGATGCAATTGACGTTATACAGTGTTCTAATTATTGTAGACTATTAACTGTATGATTTGGCACTAACGTTATTCAAAAAAAAAATTGGGACGTTACACTATGCACAACATTAATTACTTATTTTAAAACAAAATTAATCGTCTTATCATGAACCTCTCTCTTAACGTTACACTATGCACAACAAACTATATCAAAATTGTTATTGTATGTAAAAAACTTTTAATTTTTGTTAATTGTATACAATTGGTAACCTAGTAATCAAGTTACCAATTGTATGCAATGAACAAAATTTGTAAGTTGTATGTATTTTAGGTAAAATTAAAGTTAATTGCATACAATGACAATATTGGCAAAGTTTATTGTATTTTCGCGTATTTTGCCTATAAAAGTTTTATGGTTTTAATGTAACCTTTTTTTTTACTTATTTACTAAATATCTTGTTGTTACTTATTAGGGCAAATTGCATGAAAATACAATAAATTATGCCAAAATTGTCATTGTATGCAACCAACTTTATTTTATACATAAAAATACACACAACATACAAATTTAGTTCATTTTATGCAAGTTACCTATGACAATAGGTAACTTACCGGTAACTTAGCCAAAAATAAAAGAACATTGGTACCTAAAAATACAAACAACTTTCAATTTTATTCATTGTATACAAGTTGTAACCGGTAACCTGGTAATCAGGTCACCGATTGCATACAATGAATCAAAATTGTAAGTTGTTTGTATTTTAATGTACAAAATAAAGTTGGTTGCATACAATGACAATATTGACATAGTTTATTGTATTTTCACGTATTTTACACTAATTATTATTATATTTGTTGTTAATATTATTGTAATTACTATTATTAATACTATTACTATAATGACTATCTCATCATAGTTATTATTAATTATTATAATAACAACAATAATAATAATTATTATTATTAAATAAATTAATCTATATCATTATCACTGTTCTTATATTAATGGTATTTAAAATTATATGTTATTATTATTATTATTATTATTATTATTATTGTTATTATTATTATTGTTGTTATTATTATTATTATTATTATTATTATTATTATTATTATTATTATTATTATTATTATTACAACTACTTAGACTTTTTCTCGCCGGTATAGCAAATTTTAGTCTATAGTTATACATGTAGAAAACCCATATAATTAATAAATTTTCAATGCTAAACTAGCCTACTACACTACTTTTTTTCTCTTTAAAAGAACCTATCCAAGACATGTTTTTTGGAGAGAGAAAACTCTTAAAATTTCATTGTCACTCTATAAAACAAAAGAAAAATTACGTAAAGATACATCCTACTAATTAACACAATGGTGTACGTAAGCATCTTCTTTAACTCTTTTTCTAATATTTAAGCTTCTAACGGCCAGCTTTCAATTACTGCAGGAATTAAAGTGGTAACCTCTTGAACTTGGTCTAGCTTTCAATTGATTATATGGTAACTAAATAGACAAATACTACTTGTATATTAGTTTGTTTGCTAATTTGCTTAATATAATTGTTTAATTGATAATTGTTATATGGTAATTTATTGGCGTTTGTATATTAGTTTATTTAGTTGGTAACTATGAGATTTTATCTGGAATTGCTGTTTATTAGTTTTGCTTAGTTTGTAATTGGTAATTGAAATTTGCATATTAGCTAGTTTGCTATTTTTTAAATCATGTTTCAAAAGAAACAATTATTTAGTTGTCAATTATATATTTTCGTCTATTGTTGCAGTTAATTACGTATAATTGTAAGTTTTTTACTTGACATTTTTATATAGTTTAGTATTTTTTTAGGGGCCTGTTATTTAAATTTGCTCCGGACCTCGAAAATATTTGAGACGACCCTGTCTAGGTACGTAAGAATTCTTTCCACTTTTGTGTTGTAGATCAAATATTACATTATGTTATATCTTTAATAATTAAACAGTAATATTAAAAATAAAACACAACTAAAATGGAAAGATATGACGTGTCATAAAAGTCCAACCTCACTCAAAGTGTAATAAAATAATAAAGGGCTTATAATTTAGCGGTATGTGTTGTGAAGTGGTGTTTTCTTTTAAGAGGTTGTGAGTTTAAGTCTTGTTATGAACAATGTAGTAGATTTAGGGGTAGGTTAAGTGAGAGTGTGTTTGCGGTTTAAAAAAACATAGTATTTTTAGTATACTAATGACTAAGACAGAGATGCACACGCAGTCATACATGAATTACCACCAAATCACACATCTAAAACATTCTGTATGTATCTTGTAATTTATTACAGCAGCCGGAGGCGACATAGATTTCATGTTCAACATCAGAGCAAATGTTGCCACACAACAACTATAGGCGATGCTACATCATGCTTCCCATCGCTCCAAATCAATTTACCCAAATGTGTCTCCATACTTCCCCATGAGCTAGTAACCTTTTCAGCCACGATTTTAACCGTGTAACTTTGTTTTTCACCTTTTGCTGTAAACCTCAACCTCTGTGGCTCTACGGTTACATTCACCCCATTTGGGCTCGTGACAACCGCATTGTAGTTCGAAGCACCTTCCGTTACATGAGTTACGGTTCTTGTGACTATGATCTCTGGCTCTGATGATCCTCTTGGTTCACCGTATGCTATTGATATCGAAGGGTAATTGATGTTCCACGGCTTATCTTGCTTCTTATTGCAACTAAATGGTTTTGGGGAAAACCGTCTAAACACTCGGGTTGAGTCGTTTACTGCACATAGAAATTGGAGGTAATCGTTAACTGTGATATCATATACCAAACCAGGATCGGCAGCTTTTTCGGGGTTTATGTGACCCGCACCCGTGCTCCACACGGTTGACTCGTTATATGATTCTTCATTTAGCAACGGCTTTCCTTCTGTGTCGTGCATATACGCTGTGGTCATCATTGCTGATCTAATCATGGCTGGAGACCAATCCGGGTGAGCCCCTTTTAGTAACGCGGCTAAACCCGACACATGAGGGCATGACATGGAAGTCCCGGATAGCATGTTAAATCTAGACCGTCGAGTGTCAGATAATATTTCGCTTGGTGGCACATAGTCTGGCCATGCACCAAGGATGTCCACACCTGGTGCTATTATATCAGGCTTGAGTACGTAAACTGAATCAAGACTCGGCCCTCTTGATGAGAAAGATGCAACCACAGGTGCGGGTTTAACACCGGTTCGAGTCCCGCGAATCACTATTTTGGCCTTAGGTTTTCCTGAAGAGATCATATGATCATTAACCTTTTTACGTGCGGATTCGGTTATTAGCATGCCTGGAATCGTATACGAGTCCGAGACTAGTCCTTCGCCTTGTGGGGCCACGTTAGCCACGACCACCCCGACCCCACCAGCATCTTTGACCACTTCACCTTTCTTCACTCGGGCATTGCCACCACGGTCACAAATCACAATCTTTCCCTTTATAAGTTCTTTGTCAAGTGATTGCGGCATGCAAAGTGCGGACTTCGAGCTTGTAAAGTGCCCTAGTGAAGCATTTCTTCCGTGAATTAAAGGAAAGAATTTAACCGCTGGGTTTTTTTTCCATCTTCCACTTGAAACAGATGCACCTGTTATTACTTTGCCATCTTCAAGTATCAAATCCGTGGGAAACCGTCTGTCGATTGTGCTTGCACCCACCGTCGTGATCCATGGAGCGCCGTTTGTCACCGACATCATCGTGGGACCACTATTTCCAGCGGAAGCTGACACAAGAACACCTCGTGCCATCGCACCAAAAGCACCTATTGCTATCGGGTCGAGATGGTATGGTCTAGTGGTGGTACCGCCAACAGAGATTGAGATGACGTGTACACCGTCTTCAACCGCCTTATCTATACCTGCGAGTATGTCTGATTCACGGCATGCCTCACCCCAACATATTTTATACGCTGCGATTCTAGCTTTTGGTGCCACTCCAACTGCTAAGCCATGGGCAAACCCAAACAACGATGCGTTGGGGACATTTCTTCCTGCGGCAATCGATGCAGTGTGCGTGCCATGGCCTTCGGTGTCTCTCGAAGACTTAACAAAAGCCGACCCATTGATTTTATCGATGTTTGCTTCATATCCGGCAGTAAAAAACCTTGCTCCGATTAACTTCTTGTTACATAGATTTTTAGTGAAATTTTCACCTTCCATACACTCTCCTTTCCAATCGGAAGGAATTGGACCAAGATCATGATCATGGAAGCTTGATGATTCAGGGGAGATACCAGTGTCCAGAATGCCAATTATGACATTAGAACCGTAATCAGACTCTTTCAAGAGGTTATTATGCTCGTTATTACCGAGCCCTAGAAAATTGATTGATCGGGTTGTATGAAGCCAGCGGATTTCGTCCGGTAAAACATCGATGACCCCCGGCTGTGATTTGAGTTCTCGGGCTTCTTGAGGAGTCAATCTTGCTGAAAAACCATGGAAAACAGTCTTGTAGACATGAAGGAAGTCTTGGTTTGACTTTTTACCACTGATTTTTTCGGAAGTTATTCTTGAATTCAAACTTCCGAGAGTTGCACTATACCATTGCTCTGCATCTTTGAAAACAGATGGTTTCAGGTCGTTTTGGGTTCTGACGATGAAGGTTTGTGCATAATTCGGCACAAAAAAACCGAGAATTGCGTAAATCAAAAACCAAAAGATACTCATTGAGATTGAGAGAGATATGATCAATTTATTGAAGCTATAGCTATATGTGTTATTTATAACGCAATTGTATATGAATATGTTACTAGAAAAGCAAGAACCAGCTGGATTTGGAAACTCACAGAGAATGTGATCAAGGGTGTGCATGATAGTCAAAAAATGCATACCAGAAAGCAATGTTGAGAGTCTATTTTAGGAATATTTGTGAGGTAAAATGTGTCTGATCATCCTTATCTTGAAAAATGCTCAAAAATAAGATAACGATGGTCAAGGCTTTTACGGGAACTTGGCATAAAAAGCAAGATTTGCCGCAAAAGTGATGGAAGAAAACTGATGATGCATAGAATTCTTGTTTCCTTTCTAAACATGGTTTGTGGGCCGTGGTTGTTGGGCTTTTGCATGCTTTTTAGGTTAAAAAACCCATAACTGAAAGAAAATAAGGTAAAGTGTTCAAATAAGTTCAAGCATACCTTACATATATTATGGTTATATATTAATGTGATTAAATAAATATCTTTTACATGTTAATATTTAACATACTTAGGGATTTTTTGTTAAAAAAATAATAATTAAGTACTGAATGATTCCGTGGTCTGAATAATTCAAAGGCTCTGAATGAATCTGCCTCTGAATGTGACATGTTGTTTAAGAAAGGTTCTGAATGAACAATCTGAATAATGCAAATTACCATTTTAACCTTAATATTATATTATAAGATATGATTTTTTTAACAAGAAAACATGTAAAAGAGGAGTGTTAGGGTAAAATACCTAGTGCTTAATGATTCAGAATGTACTTTAAGGTAGAATGATTCAGCAACATTCTTCTATTTCATTCGGCACAGTGTTCATTCAGAGACAGTAATCAAACATGCTAAACCATTCGGCATTCAGTGTTAAATGATTCTATTAAGCAGCAAACAAACAGCCTCTTAATTTACAACACTTATACAAGTTTAGGAGGTGTATGAGGGTTTCTTTTGTGTTCACGCCACATCACATGACGAGTAACTTTATGTTGTTTGTAGGGTTTTCTTCGACCAAAATCCTACAAACAACAATCTATCTTTTTTTAAATTCCAAGCTTTGGGTTTTGAATTTTGTAAAGAAAAAAAATGAAGAAATACCGAAGCTTTTTGCTCCGACATATATAGACTCGTCGCTATTCCAAAAGTTGAACATGACACATCTTTGTTGGTATTTGAAAACAAGGTTATTGGCAAGGGATGTTTCTGAAGGGTGATTGTCATTTGTCGTTGCAAACTTCAACTCAGTTTTTGTGTTACGTTTGTGTTTATTTGGGTTGTGACTTTTTGTTCGAAATAGTCGATCGAAGTGGGCCTTTTCATTAAAATTACTTAAAAGACATTTGATAGAAGTACGTCTTAATGATAATGTTCGATGTGATGGAGTAGTGCCTGCCTAGGATGCAACGATGGTGGCATAACTACTGAAAATGCAAGAACTTATAGTCATACTCATACTAGTGCGGGGTCGTCCTTACTAAGTAAAATACGAGACTTTGATGTTAGTTTTTCTCTAACGCTTAATTAGTGCATATTGGCTTTGGTTCATAAATAGGATATAACCATGTTGACTGGATGTCAAAGTTACCTAGATCCCCGACAGGGTTCATGGTCGTGCATGCCGGTGCATAATAAACAAAAGTCAATGCGGTGCGAGCGCAGTAGTGGTTCCCGCCACCATAAATGTATGAGGCATATATATGGTTGTGCGTCTACTTGCTAACAAAAGCTTTTTACTAAATATGAATTGGCTTATTAATTCAATGGCACTTTTTGGTTAACGATGGTAACGATAGTGATCAACAATGGTGACAATTACTGAAAATAGAAAAAGCTTGAAGATGATAAATAAAAATTAATAAAATTAAATTAACTATAATTATTAACTTTTCCTTAGGGAAAAAAAAGAGTTATATTATTCATCCGTGTTAAAGGTACATTTATTAAAGAGGAGAAGTCTTATAATCGAAGGTGAACAACAATTGCTATATTAGTAGTTGATCCTATCCTACTCTTAATTAAAATACAAAAATATTAAATTTTCTTTTCCTCAATTTTAACTTTGATGAAAATATAGCCTTTAATTTAGACTTTTTCCGTCGACTGTAATTTATGTTGCCTTGTGCAAAATACTAACTTGTCACACCATTATTCTCTTAACCGGACAATCAAATGTCTCGATTTTATTTAATTGGTTTCTATTGCAATTTTAATTTTAACTAAATTTGATTCTCACCCACATAAATATCAGAGTTAATTATAAAAAATGGTCCTTGTAGTTGTTACTAATTTTTACTTTTGTTTCTTTAACTTTAAAAATTACGAAAATAGTCACTGTGTTTGTCAATTTTTTTCACTTTTTGTCCTTTAAACTAACTTCTGTTAACTTTGACTGTTAGTCAAAGTATATTTTAGTCTTTTCATTTACTATCCTTATTTCCAAACAAGCCTACCTCTTTCCTATCCTTTTGTTTTTATTTAAAATTTTATAATACTTAATTATATTAAATGTCTTACTCGGAAAATAAAATTTACATTTAAGATTTTAATTTTCTTTAAACCAAATTAAGATTTCACTTATTACTTTAAACAAAATTAGTTTTCTAATTGATTAGGTTTATTTAAACCAAACAAGATTAATGTGTTTTTCTTGTTATCAGTTTACCTCTATTTTATTTATCACTCCACCTCCATTTTATTTTTATTTAAAATTTTAATTACTTCTGCCCATCTTGATGTTCTTGAAGATTAGAAGTACTTCATACATTTTAGGTTTCAACTCATCAAAATTTTCAAGAACAAATACACACACTTGAATAATTTAATTTTGTTAGATAAAATACAAAAAGAAAGAAAGAGACATTGAAGTTTAATGTATATTGCTGATAATTCTCACCACCAATGACCTCTTTCACAAACATCTAACATGAAAATTGGCAAGTTGAGGAAGCATCAGACTTGATCTGCTTCAGATCTTGTATAATGGTGGTAGCTATGAACAAAAACCCTAATTAAATCCAGCGGAACAGAAGCATAGGGTTTCCCCTCGTGTGATGGTGGTTATTGACGATGACAGAGAAGGGGCTGTGGTGGTTTGACACTGGGGCTGCAGTAGGGTTCAAATGAATCAAAATCAAAATCCAGTGAATCTAAAACATATTCAAACATTGAATCTGAAGCACACACAAGAATATATTGAAGAATAGGAATCAGATGAGTCAAATATGAAGTTCTGCAAATCAAAATTTAAAGCTTAAATCCTATCTACAAATCTAAAACATAGCAACAGAGACCAAAATGAAACAACACCTTTATCAAGAATAAACCACAAAAAATAAGAAAACAAACAGAATTCACAAATGACAAAGAGATTCGGGTTTTTTTAATCAACAAAAAAGGATTTTTTTTGAAGTGTCTTGAATTTACCAAAATCAAACAACACCTTTATTTGATTTGAAATCTGAAAGTAGATCGGATTTGGGCAACCTCCACCATTGCTTCAAGCCCTAAATAGAGAGCATAAAGGAGAAAACACACATAAATCTAGGTTTAGAACGCCGATAGTGCGATGGTGGTGGTGTCCGGTGGTGTTGGCGTCACCGATGGTGTTAAAAGAGAGATCTCGTGGTGGTGGTGTCCGATGATGGTGTCGTCTAGCAGTAAGATAGTTGGTGGTGGCGTCGATAGTGGTGGTGTCTAGTGACGGTGGCGTCAAGAGGTAAGAGATGGTGGTGGCGTCCGTGGTAAGAATGAGATGGTGGTGGCGTCTAGTTAAGGTGGTGTGTAGTTATGGTGGTGTCAAGCGGTGAGATAGACGATAGTGGCGTCGGTGGTAAGAGCAAGATGGTGGTGGTGGCCGGCGAAGTTTAGGGATAGAGAAAAACGTGATATGGATCTTTGGATATAGATTGAGAGATAGAGTGATGAATAAAGGAAACCAAAACCTTGTTTGGTAACAAGGTTAAAATAAACTATTTAGAGAAACATGTTTGGAAACAATAATGAGACAAAAGTTGTTTGGGTATAAGGATAAAGTGAGAAATGACCAAAACACCCTCTGACTAACGGTCAAAGTTAACTGGAGTTAGCCTAAAGGACCAAAAGTGAAACAAAATGACAAGCACAATGATTATTTTCGTAATTTTTGAAGTTAAAGGACTAAAAGTGAAAATCAACGACAACCACATGGACCATTTTTGTAATTAACTATATTTTCTTATAAATTATATATTTATTTTAGGAATGTATTTAATTGTATATGTTCATAGTTTTTCTTTTATAACTTTTCATGTATAATGATTTATATAAATATAATTTTGTGTAAATTGAAATATAATAATACCTAATCTTTTCGAAATATATATTCTTGTTTTTCTTCTTTATAGAACTCTAATCCAGAGACATTATGGTTAATTTTTATGTTTATGAATCACTAAACTAGTAAATATTCTATGAGGTATTTTTCATTTAGGGTATATATATGATAATATTTATCTACAACCGATTTGTAAGAGAGTTTAAGTTTATAAATCCCTAAATCAATTATCTCTTTCCTTGATACAATCATACAACGTTTGAACTATTAATTTATTTTTCGATGACAGTGATTTCATAATAAGATATTGATAACTTTGATGCTTTTAATAAATACATTATTAGTAAGTAATTATTCGGCCCAAAGCTTTGCATGCCATGAAAGAAGGTTATGAGTATGAAATTCAAAATTTTGAGACAATATTATTTTGAGCTAATCGAGTGATTTATGTATTCGTTAGGATTTATAATTTAGGTTTTATATAATAACAATAATAAATTATAGTTAAATTATATTATATTATTATATAATAATCTGTATGATTTTGAAATTAAGAAGTATTAGTTATTTGAGTTATAACTTAGCGCTAGTAATACCATTAATTACGAGATAGTTTATGTTTATTAATCCCTCAATTTTGACTTTTGATACAAAATTAAACTTCGATTTTGACCTCCGTCTTTTTAATTTACGAATTTAAATGCAAACACATGCGGGGCATATCATATTATAATTCCAAAGAGGTTTCTTTCTTCTCAAAGAGACGACACCTAACCCTAATCTTAAACTCCATCGCCGTTCTTTGCAACTGATACAACAGATCAAGAAACCTGCAACGTCTACTGATTGTTGGCCAGGAAAAGGTTTATGCTTCTTACTTACTTGAACATATATACGATTTTTTGAAATTATCTACCGATTATTTATGTTTTTCTTTTGTTTTTTTCATATTTTTCGTCTCTTATTCTTGGATAAAGGGATTATTTCTAGAATTTGCGGAGTGTTTATATTGTTTATATCTTTAATTTTAGGTTTTACCCTCTTCTTAGAGATTTACTTTTTTTCTCTAATTAACCAATGGGTTAAATATTAAATTTTCTTTTAAGTTTAATAATTGTATATTGATCCACCATTCTACTTGTGTATATGTTTTAACTTCCTTTTAGAAATAATAAATTACCGAAGGTTTGCTAATGTGATTTTCTATGTTTATACACTATAACAAATATGAGTTTTCCTTACGTCTTATTAAAAACGTGTAGAATATAAAAAAATACACACTTAAAAGTGTATAGAATAGTTTAAACAAAATATAGGTAAAAACAACAAAAAAACTCGCACTTTTAAATGTATTAGGGTTGGTTTGGCCGGTAGAAGCACGGGGAAGATATGCACCAGCACGGCATCTAGGTGAGCAGCATATTGGAAGCTGCATCTTTGACGGTTTAGGTAACTTGTAACGCCCCAATTTTTAAAAACATAAATAAAACCATACTTCAAGTTTTTTTAGAAATAAAAGAGTTATTTAACAAATAAGCGGAAGCTACAAAACTGTTTTGAACCCTCGGGTTCATACAAAAGTCTGAAAGTTACATATTTACATCAAAAGATGCCTTTTCGCTAAACAACTGGGCGTTAAGTTTCAAAACACTGTTTTCTTTAATAACATAACAACCGTCAAACTGAAGCTTTGCCCTTGTCTTTGATAAAACCTGCAAAACATTTTAGAAAATAATATCTGATAAGCTGCGAGAGTTTAGTGAGTAAACTAGACTGCCAATCATATAAACACATAAATATAATCATATGACAAACACTGATAATAACTGATAATAAATCTCTGAGTAATTAACTGAGCCACTACTGTCCAAGGCAGTATGCTTATTGATCCACATGATTAATTAACTGAGCCACTACTGCACAAGGCAGTATGCTTTCTGATATCTGATTAATTAACTGAGCCCCAGTACTGTGCTATTTCTGAGCCACTACTACACAAAGCAGCATGCTTATATTAACCGAGCCTTACTGTACATGGCAGTAAGCTTAACACACATAAACATATATACTGAAACATTACTATAACACTACTGAACCTTACTAAGTATAGCACCCATATCTGAGTATCCTAACATATCAATAACCTGATATAATAACATACATGTCGTAAATATGAATAGTAGTATAGAAGACTCACCTTATAATAGTTAGGATAAGCAAAGATCTCCAACTGATACTAATTCTGATACAAGGTCAATCACCTCCCTATATATACCATACAACAAAGTATCACCTAAAACAATCTGATATGAAACATAGGCTACACGGGCCGTGTACCCCTACACGGGCCGTGTCCCTAAAATACTACACGTCCTGAGCTGGCTACATAGCCAGTGTTGACCAGCCATCCTACACAGGTCGTGTTATGTACACGGGCCGTGTACCCCTCCTGCTACACGACCATGTCTTGGCTACATGGCCGGTGTTGACAACACACCTACACGGGCCGTGTAGACCCACACGGGCTGTGTACCTCATACTCTACACGACCATGTATACCAACATGGCCCTGTGACTGCCTTCTACTCTACACGGGCCGTGTACCATACAGACCCAGCCGACTGTTTGCTGTAATTCCGGCCAAACCACCAACACAATCACTTATAATTCAAGAAAACGTTACTGGGGTGTTTTCCTACACCCCAAACAACTTCTAATCCATAAATAACAACAAAAACAAGCTTACTCCATGATTCACCATTGAATCACTTGAAAAACCCATAAAACTTGAAGAACATGGTCAAGAATTCTTACCTCAAACTTGTATGGTTGCTATAATCTGTTGTAGGCACTTGTTTCAAGCTGAACTTGCTCCATATCTCAGAGAAAACACAACACTTCAGTTTCTACGTGACTTTAGTTCTTGCAAATGGAGACTTTGACTCCAAATAGTCAAAGATGGCAATATATATTTATAACTATGGACTAATTGCACAATTAGTCCCTCAACCTTTCCAAGTTCCGTTTTGACAGTTTTAACCCCTCTAGTTTATAACCACATACTAATACATATATCCATTCGTAACTCATATACCACTTTGTACATTCCTCGCATTAACTTAATAATAGAATTTCCGGGTGTTACATAACTACCCCAGAAATCCGAAGTAGCACATGTGAACTTAAAGTCCATACCTTCGGTCTATCACCGCGGAGTGCCGGACCTGCCTTCCCGGAAATCACTCGCATACAGATTCTAGGCGCTTATCGTGGAGTTACGCTTGGGACTGATTGAAGTTTGTTTGTGAAGAGTAAGTGGGCGTACTCACAAGTCTGTAGGCTTTGTCCATTTTATGATCATATATTGGTGCATATGATTAAAAGGAGGATTTCCACTCGCGAGAAAGCATTTGAAATATTTGAGTTCATTCTCATATAGCGGGAAACTCTCACCATTTCGAAAAATAGCTCAGTAAATAAATGGTCGAGCTAGCTCCTTCCGCCTAGCCGAAAAGCCTATAAAGTGAAAGGGTCGTGAAGCGGCTTACTTTATAATATTGATTTTAAAAGGTGCACACTTTTAAATGTGTAAAGATAGTAATTAATAGAAATTGAAAAAATTTCACGCTTAAAGTATGAACTTTTATAACATAGAGTTATTTTCAATATTTTCACATTTAAAAATATGAAAACTTTAATTATTTGTTCACATTAATAAATGTGATACTTTAACTATATTTATCACATTTTTACATGTGAACTTTACAAAAAAATTTGTCATACCATATTTTTTCACACTTGTTTATAATTCTTTACATTTTAAAGTATGAAAATATTACTAAAAATGTGAAAAATCAACATATTTGTTGTAAAGAAATTAGAAGTATGTTTCATCGAAAAAAAAGTTTAAAATAGAATACTTTATGAATCAAGAGAGTACATTAATAGAAATATTTGAATCACCTAATTTCAATATTTTAGTTGTCATAATAATTAAAGATTATTTAAGAAAATATCATTGCTTGATTCAGTCGATTTTCAATTTATTATCGGAGAAGTATTACATCAACTTCATAATCAACTTTTCTATTATTTTAACGAATAGAAAAAATATATAGTAAATATAAATCAAAGTTCTCCTAAGTAGGTTTTTGAAATCTTCATTTGTTATGCATTTTTCACTAATTTGGATAGAGTGGGTATCACAAATATAATGTTTTGATAAATAAATAAAAAGGGCAATTTAATCTCACTATAATCATATTGATTGGTTGGTTATTTCAAGAAATGCACATAAAGTGTTTGATGAAATGTTATATTGACATGTCTAACTAGCACCGTATGATTTAGATAACTATATATTTCGACCCATTTAACATGTGGTAAATAATAAATCAATAATTAAACTAAAACTCACACATTCATAAGCAAGGGTTAGAACCCATATTTGACTGGTATCTAAATTCATATAAATGATGTACGCTATGACTTACGATGTTGAGTTCATATTTGAAGACTTGAAGTTGTTTTTCAATGCATTTTTTAGGCTCAAGGTTACTAAATTATATCTTTTCAAAACATTTTGAATTATCTTGTCATGCTATTTCCCATGTTTGAATGTTTGTAGTGTAGTTTAGTTTGATTATTTAGAATAGATGTTGTTCAATGTTTTTGTTAGGTTTAACATATTGGGACTGAAATTGTATTTCTGGTCAAATTGTCAAAAATATTTGTACTTTATTTGGATGGGTGTTTCTAAATTGACATCCTTAATCAAAAAATTTAAGTGTAAGATATTATTTCCATATTTATATATCTTAATTAAGATAATTAATGTATGTTACTTTCTAGATTCCTTTTTAATATTGTTTATATATTTTCTTCTAAATTTTAGTTACAATTATTAATATAAGATACATATTAGATTACTTTTTATGTAATAAACATTTTTATTATAACTAAATGTTTATAATCGTTTTTTATAAATAAAAAATAAATGAAATGTAGCCTTTAGATCATAAATTAAATCTGCACAAACAATTTTTTGTTAAATTTATCTTTAATAACAATATATAAAGATTACGATAAGTTTGGGTTTTATTTTTTAAAATTTATGGTCTTATTAGTAATTTTTAATTTATACACTTATTTTATTCGAATTTATGCTCTTAGTAATACAATGTGGTATCTAGATTTCTTATTCTTATATATATATATATATATATATATTGCGATAACTTTAAATTTTCATAAAACATTCGATTTCTTATTTAGTAATTTAATTTACTAATAAGGCCATCAATTCAAAAAGATAACAACTCAAACTCGTCGTAATTTTATATATGTTTACTAGATTAAAAGCGTATTTGAGATTGCAAGAGTTTTCTACACAAATGGCTAGAAAGAATATTAAATAGAAAGTCACAATACAAACTTGGATCTTACGACCGATACTCCACAATATTTTATCGAACTTGGATATAGTAATTTGATTATATACATGGTTGTCAAGACATTGTAAAAATCTATATAAGTTGCTAAAACTTATAAGAATTTATTTTATTTAAAATTTTATCAGCTGGTTTTATGAATCCTCAAAGCTATGTTTTAATAATCAATTTATATGAGTGAATGTATATGTATATATTTTAGATCAAAACTCATTATTTGATTTGTTAATTAATTCAATTATGAAAAATAATTATTTATTGACACATATATATTATAAATTGTGATTATCAAAAGATTTAAAAATATATTATATAATATTATCGATTCGATTGCACTAACACACGTTATAGATATAGCAACTGGATAGTTATCACTACTAGAAAAGTTGCTAATACCAACGGATTTTTACCAATGGGCATAAATCAGCTGGTAATTTGGTGTATTTCCAACGGCATTACCAACGGAAAACAATTTAATATGTTTTTTCATTTTACCAACGGGAGGTCGTGTAATGCCCGCATCTTGAAAATGTACAAGAATATTTTTAATGAATATTAATGGTGATTTTATACACAAGGTGATTGCAAATTATTTAAGTATTGGAAATTATGTCTTGAATATGTGGATATTGTTGATTGGGAATTTATTCAAACTATTGGGCTTATATATAGGTATACATATATTTAACTGGAAATTTCTAAGCCATTGGGCTTGTTTAATTTGGATCCAAAGAGAGTGCTAGTTGTAATTTGGATTTGAGATATGAAAGTAGGCTTAGGCTCACAAAAGTGTGTTTTGGGAAGTATAAATAAGAATGTAAGGCATAGCCTCCCACATATTCTCTAACATTCCACTTCTCCATTGAGAGTGTGTGTGTGTGTGTGTGTTGGTGCCATTGAAGATACGAGAAAAGAAAGAAGAAGGTTGCATCAAATTGTGGAAACTTGAGATTTTAGCAAGGAAAATCATCAGGTAATGTTCTCTATCCTTTAGAATCATGTAGACATCACTCTTGCTATATTATGGTGATAGTTGAATGTTTTAGAATCTGGGTTTTTGGGTTTTGAGGGTTTAAGAAAAACTCAGGAAAAAATCTCACCAAGAACACCTTGAAAGTTTATATAATATGGATTTAAGTTTAAAGGAAAGTTTTATATGAATGGAGAAATGTTTTGCAACAAGTTTGAGTTGAATTGGTTGAGTTTTAAGAAAGCTTGATTATGGCTATGGAGTCTGGGTTTTTCAAAAAGTTGAACTTACATGGAGGAAGAGGGTTCATGCGACAGTCACATGGGCACATTTATGTGCCATGCGACAGTCGCATGGACACATTTATGTGCCATGCAACTTTTAGTTGGCATGTGTGTATGTGCCATGCGACTTTCAGACCTAGTTTGTATGTTCATGCGACTTTCAGTGTATGAATATTATGCCATGCGAATTTTAAGATGATTCATGCGACTTTCATGTGATGAGAATAAGCCCATGCGACTTTCATATGCATTCATGCGACTTTCATGTGTTGAGTATAAGTCCATGCGACTTTCAGCTCCTGTGTATGTTCATGCGACTTTCAGATGATTCGTATGTGTAGTTAATGCGACTTTTAGACCATGCTTGTATGTCATGCGACTTTCAGATTTAATTTATGATGTTCCATGCGACTTAGTGTAGTCCCATGCGACTTTCAGCATGCTCCCATGTGACTTTCAGTATCATGTAGCAGTTCATGCGACTTTTAGGTGATGTACAGTAGTCCATGCGAGTTTCATAGTAGTCCATGCGACTTTCATAGTAGTTCATGTGACCTTCATGTAGCAAGCATAAGTCCATGCGACTTCAGTAAGTAACAGTTAAACCCAGCATTAACCATGGTTAGACATGAACCAGGTAGCAGTCAGTTAAAGAGCAAACAATTTGAGTCGTACAGTAAGAACGGAGTGACAGGAACAGCTGACAGGTGAGTATTCTCACTTATAACTTGAATAGATTCCAGATGTTATGTATGCATGTGCATACCAGATATTTATGAATATACGAGTTATAGTTGATTGTACTTAGATCGTTTACTTCGGTAACGGGTATGTTTGGACCGTTCACTCCGGTGACGGGTATGTTTAGACCGTTCCCTCCGATGACGGGTATGTTAGACCGTACAGATCGGTGTCGGGTATGAGACCAGCACTTCAGTGCCGGGTATGTTTGACCGTTGTGACGACAACGGGTGAGACGAGACCGTCCTAGTGATGGATATGATGAGACGACTTACTACGGTAGTGGGTATGAGTTGAGTAGTATGTGAACTATTTGGTTATAAGTAGTATACTTGCTAAGCCTTGGGCTTACAGTTGTTGTTTCATATCTTTTTAGGTAACGACCATGGCGGGGCTCCAGCACAGTGATGATAGCTCTAATCCCAAGCTTCCGCAATCTTCTAACGTAGTGTTCAACAGTATTAGTTTTAATTACAAACAATGAGGATGATTGTAACTTAATGAATTATGGGTGTTTATTCAACGAACAATATGTCGTGTGATTACGTTATCATTGATTATGAATATCTTTTATGAATGAATTATGTTTTAAAAAAAAAATTAGGACGTTAAAACTTGGTATCAGAGCCTAGGTTTAAGGGATCTAGATGCGTTTCGGTGTTTTTAGACTTAAACCTTGGTTCTTAAATAATTTTCAAACAAAGTTCACAACTTCCAAATGATAAAATTTTAATGAGCTATCAGCTGGAGCTAGTCCGAGTGGTCACGCGCGAGGTACAAGGTACTTACAGTATTATATTATATGCTAGTTTGTATATGATTTCTGATAGTAGGCTACTCTAGGAGGGTAGCAAGGGGTTAGTGAGACCTTTACATGATTACTATACGTGAGAACCAGATGCTGTAGAAAGTAATGATACATGGCTCAAGCCAGTGAATCGGGATTTTCAAGGGTAATGCTAGGATCTAGTACGTATAGTGTGTTGGTAATAATAGGGCCCATATTATTAGTTGCACACGATACTTACGGGAACCTACCAGCATCCAAGGGAATCTTGTGAATCCGGTGAGTGGTACTTGTAGAGATAAGATGCCTGTAGCTAGGGTGCCTTAGAATTACTAGGGTTGCCTGCTAGCTAGGTCTTGACATGCGATACTTGATATATGCTTTGATATTAGTGAGGACTGTATGGCAATGCCGCCTATTGATTAGTGCACTGTCTATACATCCAGTATGGTGAACACGAGAAACCGAAGAGTTATTCCAGCAGAAAGAGTTTTTGAAAACCCGCCAGACAGGGAAAACGCCAGTGTAACCGGGGAAAGTGACCCCCGCATGCAACCAGTTGTTAATGAGCCACTTCCTGAGAATGTGGCTCCTGAGAATGCAGTACCCAATGATCTTGGAAGTGAAGAGTTCGGGGAAGCAGATATGATAGAGTTGGTAACCACAGCGGTGACCAATACCTTGAAGGAACTTTTGCCTAAGATAGTAGAGGACCTAAAGCAGGATATGAGCACCATGATAGATCAAAAGCTGGGTGCCCTGTGGGCCGCGAAAGAAGCAAGTTTGACAGCGGCAAACACCCAGCTAGTGACACCAGTTGCTAATCAGGTAACTCCAGGAGGTACCTTTCGAGACTTTTCGGCATGTCAGCCGCCGACTTTTGAGGGTCTGCCAGACCCAGTGCTAAGTACCAGATGGATCGCAGCGGTGGAGGGAGCGTTCTTCACTTGCAAGTGTGCTGAAGATGCGAAGGTTTGGTTCGCATCCAACTTCTTGAGGGGAGCCGCCAAAGACTGGTGGAACTTGCTGCGAAAAATGAAGGGGTCGTGCCTTCCAGATGATAGTGGAGGAAGCTAAGAAGGAACCGGACATGATTGCAGGTACTTTCATCGTTAACTCCTTACCTACACTTGTACTTTTTGATTCCAGGGCTAGCAAGTCCTTTGTATCCTTGTCGTTTTGTAAAAGTTTTGTTGTAGAGCCAGTAAAACTAGAAATGCCACTAGAGATAGAAATTGCCGATGATAAGGCTTTGAGTGTATCTACCATCTATAGAAACAATGTAATAGTAGTAGACAATGTAAAGTTTTCTATAGACTTACTGCCGACTCCGATGCGGGAATTCCAAGTGATTGTGGGAATGGACTGGCTAGGGCATCACCAGGCCAGTATCTTATGCAAGCAAGGCATCATACGGATCCAGAATCCGAGTGGGGGAGAAATCTCCATCTATGGCCAGAAACAGAAGGGAACGAAGGTATGTTGCACCGTAATCAAAGCCGCGAAGTATCTACGCAAGGGGTGCACTGCGTTTATCGCACACGTCATCGACTCGAGGAAGGAAAAGAAACAGTTGGAGGCATCCGACGTACCAGTGGTGTGCGAATACCCCGAGGTATTCCCAGAGGATCTGCTAGGGATACCGCCGGACCGACAAGTAGAATTCCGTATAGATTTGGTAAAGGAGCCGCACCTATCGCGAAAGCGCCATACCGTTTAGCATCGCCAGAAATGCAGGAGTTAATGACGCAACTACAAGAGTTGCTTGACAAGGTATTCATCTGACCTAGTAGCTCACCTTGGGGAGCCCCGATCTTGTTTGTAAAGAAAAAGGACGGAACGTTCAGAATGTGCATTGATTACCGAGAGCTCAACAAGGTAATAGTGAAGAATAGGTGTCCATTACCTCGAATAGACGACCTGTTTGACCAAATACAAGGTGCGTCCTGTTTTTGAAAGATAGACTTGCGGTCGGGTTATCATCAGCTCAAGGTTCGAGAAGAAGATGTAGTGAAGACAACATTTCGAACAAGATACGGGCACTTCGAGTTCGTGGTAATGCCTTTCGGCCTCACAAACGCACCCGCAGCTTTCATGGACCTAATGAATCGGGTTTGCCGACCGATGCTTGATAAGCCAGTAATCGTGTTCATTGACGACATTTTAGTCTACTCCAAGACTGAGGCGGAGCATGAGAAACATCTTCGAGAGGTGCTAGAGACGTTGAAAAGGGAGAAGTTGTACGCAAAATTTTCAAAATGCGAGTTCTGGTTTAAGAAGGTGCAATTTCTCGGGCACCTGGTGAACCACGAAGGAATCAAAGTGGACCCGGCAAAGATAGAGGCCGTGATGAGGTGGGAAACGCCGAAGAGTCCAACGGAGATCCGAAGTTTCTTGGGATTGGCCGGTTACTACAGACGATTCATCAAGGATTTCTCGAAACTGGCAGTGCCACTGACAAAGCTGACGAAGAAAAATGCCCCTTTTAGTTGGGGATCCGATCAACAGAAAGCATTTGAAACTCTCTGAGGCAAACTTTGCGAAGCCCCGATATTAACCTTACCCGAAGGAATGGAAGATTTAGTGGTGTATTGTGATGCCTCTCATGTGGGGCTCGGGTGTGTTCTTATGCAGAGGGGGAAGGTTATCGCTTATGCTTCAAGACAACTAAAACCTCACGAGTGTAATTATCCAACTCACGATCTGGAGTTGGCAGCAGTTGTGTTCGCGCTCAAGATTTGGCGACATTACTTATACGGAGTTAAATGCACCATCTACACAGATCACAAAAGCTTGAAGTATTTCGCCGACCAGAAGAATTTGAACATGCGACAGCGAAGGTGGCTAGACCTCGTCAAGGATTATGACTGTGAAATCTTGTATCACCCAAGAAAGGCCAACGTGGTGGCGGACGCATTAAGTCGTAAGACGAGCCAGTTGCAGCTTAGCGTGAAATGTCTAAGGATGACGGTTACAACCTCACTATTCCAGATGATTTTGACGGCCCAGGTTGAGGCCGCAAAGGAGGAAAACCAGAAAGCGGAACGGATTAAGGGTCAGTTGGCTTTCATGGCCAAGGACAGTCGGGGATTGTGGACCCGTTACGGGAGGATTTGGGTGCCGAAAGCTACAGAGATTAGAAGTGTGATCCTAGATGAAGCCCACAAGTCGAAATTTTCCATACACCCGGGGGCTACCACGATGTACCGAGACTTAAAGATGGATTATTGGTGGCCAGGAATGAAGAGAGATGTGGCCAGTTACGTGGAAAAGTGTTTGACGTGCCTGCGAGTAAAAGCAGAACACCAGAGGCCACACGGTAAGTTGCAACCGTTGGAGATTCCGGTATGGAAATAGGAGCACATAACCATGGATTTGATAACAAAGCTGCCTAAGACACCAAGAAATTTTGACGCCATTTGGGTTGTAGTGGATAGATTGACCAAGAGCGCGCATTTCATACCCATCCGAGAGGCTAGCTCGGTAGAGAAATTGGCAGACATTTATGTGAAGGAGATAATCTCGAGGCACGGAGTGCCAGTCACTATCATTTCGGATCGGGATGTGCGGTTCACATCCAGGTTTTGGAACAAGTTTCATGAGGATCTGGGCACGAGGATAAATCTCAGCACAACATACCACCCGCAAACCGACGGGCAGAGTGAGAGAACCATACAGACTCTTGAAGATATGTTAAGAGCTTGCGTGATCGACTTCGGGGGAAGTTGGGATTTGTACTTACCTCTCGCAGAATTTTCCTACAACAAAAGTTACCATGCCAGCATCGGGATGCCGCCCTATGAGATGTTGTATGGAAGGAAGTGTAGGACCCCGATCTTTTGGGGAGAAGTAGGTTAGAAGGAGCTCAGTAACACCGAGATAGTTCAGAAAACGTCGGAGTACGTGCAACAAGTTCGCGAACGATTGAAAGTGGCTCAGAGCCGGCAGAAAAGCTACGCGGATAAGCGAAGATCCTTATTAGAATTTCAAGTGGGTGACCACGTATTTGGTCATATTCTTACATTTATGTTTTTTTATGCTTAATTGAAAGGGTTTATTACAAAAAGTTTATTTAATTATTATAAAAATATTTATTACATTTATGGAAAAATGACTCTAATTATAAAAAATGAAATTTAGAAAGTATAGTTGTATTAATTATGATATTTAAAACAATAGTTATAATTTGGAAAGGAAAATAAATCTAATTATGGAGGGTTTTTTTAGTAATTTGAGGGTGTTTATTTAGCCAACCCCTATTTAGATTTATTCGATTATTAATCCTTTACCTATTTATAACGTTTAATTACATATGATATATTTAAGATTTTTTAAAGCTTCCCAATACATGCATGAATCAGATTTTGAATCTTTACTGAGCTAAATAGTTGAATAAAATTGATATAACTTCAGATAATTAATTAACATTCATTATGTAATTTAGAATTATATTATATATCGTTTTTACAGTTTCATTAAATATAGCAAAATTAATTAATGCTAGATCATTGCTGCAGGTTGATAAATTCTTATGTTCTTAAAACGCGTTTAAGCCTTAGATTAATAACAATATTAATTGCATACTCACAATTTTAATTAATTGAAATGAAAGGTATTTTAATTTACTCTTTAGACCGAGTGCATCCTTCCTGTGGGATTGAGCGTGACTCAGCTTTCTTTCATCGCCCCCACCCCCTTAATTTCAAAATGAGGGTTTGAGCTGGTTGTTTCTCACGCCTACTTTTTCCTTTTCTCTCTTCTTCTCCTCTCTATCTCTTTCCTCTGTTTTACATTTAATTCTTTTTTTTAAGAAAATAGAGAATGGTTGGGGGATGGTTGTAGGAATTAGTGGGATGAATGAAGATGATACAAAAAGATAATCTAACGCTCACGTGATAATAAAAAGTAGTTGGATGAATACATACAGCCTTAGACAAAATAATAATTGAAGATACATATGCTGATAAAACTACATACACGATGATAAATTCAAGAAAAAAAGCACAAAACACACACATGTTGCATAAATGAAATCAAGCCCGTAAGGTAAATCAAGATTTTATTTATGTATTTATTTTTTAAGGAGTGTTTTCCGGTTAGAGTTTATTCTTAATTGGGGGCTTTTAATTAGTTCAAATGTATATAATCTAACCGATTTTACTCGTAATCGTTGTTTCGGAAGCATCCCCTAACAACCACCTCTGATTGAAATTATATGGGTATCGAACCCTTGACTCCTATAAAAGGCAAGTGAACTACTCGATAGGTCATCAAAGAGATACAAAGTAAGTCAGCTGATTGAAATTAGGTTTACTACATGAAAAAAACATTAAATTTTCGAAGATTACGTATAGACGTCGACAAGGGTTAATTTGGTAGGTATATAGAATTTTGGATATATACAAATATATAAAAGTCAGTCAACTGAACAACTGGATTAATGTAATTAATACTTAATATCGTTTTGTCGTTTTGATAATATATCGCCATCATTAATACAAGCTAATTCCTCAAAGGTTGACATCTAAATCAACAACCACCCAACATTTCTAGTGTAGCGATATTGAAGTAGTTTAGGTTCGGTATTGCTCGTGAGTTCAACTTCTGTCATGGATAAATTTAGGGTAGATTTAGGTGTCGTTTAAAAAATCCAAATCAACAACCAAATGGCTTATAGCCTAGGGGTATCCGGTGACATTAATGTCGTACAAGGTTGTGAGTTCAAATCTCGTAACAAAATAGTTAAAATTAGGTTTAGGTTTAGTGATATTCTTTAAAAATAAAAAATAAAAAAAAATCTAAATCAACAAAGTCTACCGCTTTTCCTCGAATGTTCATATTTAAATGCCCATTGACATTCCATCTCTATTAAGGGGATGAAAGTCTTTCGCTAATTTGGGGCCCTCATTTTTAGAAGTATATCGGATAACAAAATAAAATCGTCTTCATCATCTTTCTTAAACCATCTTATAGTGCGTACTTCTTAAAAACCTTATCTTTGAATTTAAAATTTCTTCTTCACTACTTAATTCTTGTAACTATATATATATATATATATATATATATATATATATATATACTAGTGGGGTCCCCGCGCAATGCGACGGCGGCAAATAAAGAGGAGGTTGTGTGTGTAATGTTTCATAGTTTCAATTATTATGTAATTGAGTTAGAATGTAATGTTTATAAATCTCAACTCTTTGACTCTTTCATTTGTTTGGTGTTTGTGAAATCTCTTGAATTTGATTTATTGAAAACAGGAATTTAGGTGATCTCATAAATCAAAAGTTAATATTAAAAATATATGATTAAACTTAATTCAGTTATAAGTATGGTGATCTCATGAATCAAAAGTTAATATTAAAAATATATGGTTATAAATAATTCAGTTATAAGTATTGGTTTAAATTGATTAATTGTCAGTTATGTTTTCAATATTTATTTGTTTAAATTCATTAATTGTGGACTTAAAGGTAGGGGTGTAAACGAGTCGAATCAAGCTCGAGCTCGACTCGAAATTTTATGTTAAGCTCGAGCTCGGCTCGATAGCTCGACGAGCTTTCATACTTGAAGCTCGAGCTCGGCTCGAAAGGGTACATTTAGCTCGAGCTCGGCTCGAAAAGCTCGAAATAATATAATAAAATTAAATTCAAAAACTAAATTATTCAAAATATAGATAAAATCTGAAATTAATGATTTTTTAGTAACTACTTATTATAAATAGTGTGTATATAAAGTAGATATGTTTCAATAAGTACTCTTTTTTAATATGTTTTAATATTAGCCCATCATATAACATATTACATATATAAATATACATATTTTATACAAGGCTCGAAAAGCTCGATAAGGACTCGAGCCGAGCTCTTAGAAGCTCGAGCTCGACTCGTTAAATAATTCGAGCTCGTTTTAGGGCTCGAACTCGAACTCGAGCTCGATAAAGTTCGACTCAAACGAGCTGAGCTCGAGTTCGAGCTCGAGTTACTCGATAAAAGCTCGACTCGTTTACACCCCTACTTAAAGGATGGGTAAAGGAGAGGTATAAAGGAGGGATATTTTAGTAAATTTACTCTTCTTAAAATTAAGAGTTTTTAGATGATAAATGCATTATATAGGAGTAAGATATTAAATAATGACGATGACGTGAAATTAATACGTTTTGTTTTGTGGATCGAAATAGGCTTCTTTGATCTAATTGGTGTTGTGACACTATCGCCGATTATTCTGTTACAATTTTTTATTGTCTTTTGTTGTTGTGATATGTTTTCTTTTATTTCTTTGTAATTTTAGTATCTTGTTAGTTTCATATATAAAATTATCATCCGCCGCTAAAAAAAGGATCAGATTTATCAAAAACTAAACAATAACATCTTAACTAAAGAAACATAATTAAGGTTGGTAAATAAACCTTAAGAAATTAATTAACATTCAATTATATACAGATATATATACCTCGTAACAATGACAAGGTGGACGAATATTCATATTCATATTAATACATATTAAAATGAAATTAATTAATGAAACCCCGGCCATGTTACAGCCAGAAATGGTTTGACCAATTCCTTGGTCGACGCATGAAAGTAAACTTTGTTTTTGTCAACGGCTAAATTGATATATGATACCCATATATATATACATCCATATATATATATATATATATATATATATATACCTTATTAGTAACAGGCATTCTGCATCCACAGCTTCTTCGTATACTCTCTCATTTGTTTAATTAATAAAAGAGAACTAAAGAATGGATAGCAAAGTGGCCGGGTTCTGCGCAGTTGCGGCGGTGCTCGGAATAATAGCTGCAGCCGCAGGTTTTGCAGGGGAGGTCACCAAGGTTAAGGTAACAATCAAAATCAACAAGTTTTGTTCAAAAAAAAAGATTAATTTATTATAACGGGGTTAGGTGATGCGACTTGATTATATGCAGTTATTTATTAATTGGTCGTTTATGATGACGTGAGATCGAGTTAGTGATTGTATTGATGACAATCAGTCATTATCATGTGTATTCAAATAAGTTTAAAAAGAAGAAAAATTCTATTTGCTCAATACTTAATCCTTCTACTTTCTCAATAATTGATACGTGGAATCTATTAATTCTCCCTCCTCATCTCATCTTTTGATTTTGTCAATTGATGATTAATTCAGAAGAGGAATGAAGTAAAAGTACATAGAACCTCTTTATAAGGACCATGTTATAGCTTATAATTAACAAGTAAAATAGTAATGATATGTGTTGTCTCTATATATGCTTGCAGGCAAATGAAGTTACAATCGTGTTCGATACATGTGTTTATCCAAGTAGTCCGGCTCTCGCACTTGGAATCGTATCAGCCGTGTTTACTATCATTACACGAATTTACATAAGTGTTTCTTTTGGCGGAGCTGGTTGTTGTCGAAGTGACCCGAATTCAACACCAATTTCAAAACTACTTTTTGTATTGTCATGGTACTAAACATTAAAGATTTTGCTTTGTATATTTGTTTACCTAGTGGTTGGCATCCCTGATTCTCACAAGACGTCACAGATTCAAACCTCACTATATATGAGAGTCATTGGGTTAGCCAGTAGTCTCATTGTATTGTGAACAACAGGGATGCCTCTTTGTTTACACTTGGTAATTAATAAGTATGTCTGTGTATAACTAATGTATTGTTGAACATCCATGCAGGGTAGCTTCTGTGATAGCTGTGATTTTATTGCTGACAGCTGCCGGGCTCAATAATAGACAAGGTGGACAAGTTAATTCGTATGGTTATATTACATGTTATGTTGTGAAGCCTGGAATCTTTGCAGCAGGTGCCATTTTAGCTTTGTTGAGTGCAGTTTTAGGGATTGCTGCTTATCTTACATTAACTCCACCACCCAATACTACCACAAATCCTTCAGTTGCATTCCCGGTAGCCGGTAATGTTGATCCAGAGAAAAATCCAGTCCCTTTCCCTCCTCAACAATACCCTCCTCAACAGTACCCTCCTCAACAATACGCTCAATAAAAATATACAAAGAAAGATATGTCGGCAATCCATCAATCGACAGTATATAATAACATGAAGCCGGGCAAGATCTTTGATCAAAGTACGTAACATATATGGATCACATTTTTGAATCGGTTTTTAGATTGTTGATTTGATGTTGCAAGTGTTACTTCGATTGTTTTTATTTTTATTGGTGTGTTTCTGGATTCATTCCCAGCTTCATTGTATCGTTTCAATTTGTATTCTTGTTAAGTTTCTTAATAGCTTGGATTTGTAATAATGTTATTTTTGGGTGTTTAATTATTCAAACATGCATGCAATAGCAATGTATTGTTCAAAGACGAAATAATTAAGTGGAGTTTGCTCTTCCTTGATATATCTTGGTCTTATTATTATTTATCTTATTTAATATCAAACTTTTTTTTATTAAAAATTATAAATAAAATCAAAATTGAGCTTACAAAGTGTATAAGTTAATTATCAATTAATCTTATATTATCTTTCTTCATTTTTTTAAACATCTACACGTTTACTTTTCCATACAAATTACACACCACTTAAAACAAATTATTAAAATGGAGAATCGAGTTGATATTATTGATTTATGATTAGTTGGCTTAATTAGTAAAAAAAAAAAATTACGTGTAGAAAATTGAGTTGTTTTTGATAAAAAAAAAGATATTAATGTTGTTTTTATTGAGACGATTTATTGCCCTAGATGATTGTATAATTATAATTTATAAAAAAAGTTTGTATTAACTTTTTAAATGCTTTACAAATAAGTATTCGAAGGCTAGAAATTAAGAATTATACATAATAACTATAAAATCGATCACTAGAATTTTTTTTTAAAATTATTTTATTACACATACTAATTCTGAATGGGAAGTTTAATAATTATCAATGATTCAATCCTCAGAGACCTTATAAAAGTAGCTAGTATTCTTTTTTTTTCTTTTTTCAAAAGCAAGGAAACTAACTAGCTAGTATTGGTAATTATTAAAAAAGAAAATAAAAATTCTTGGTTCCAAAATATTGACCAAGTCGTTGGTTGATATATTTGACATGAGAAAGTAAACTTTGTTATACGTTTTTCAATACCCATTTGCATAATTTTAACAGAAGTCTCCAGCTAATTAATTTCAAAGCATTACCCATGCATGTTAATTTACACAAACGTACTAGAAATATAATTCAGAGATGTACGTAAATATAGTCAGAAATTTCACATACATGAAACATATAAATCTTACAAAATTTTAAAATACAGTGAAATATTGAAGAGTTGCTCTTGCTTACATACTAGGTCCTCCCTACATGTATATAAATTTTAACCTGTTAATTGTTGAAGCGGGTAATAACGGGTGTTAGATGGTCACTAATAGATCACATGAGTACGAATGAGTCATGATGAGCCAAATAAGTTTGAATGGGTCAACGTGAGCTAATATATTTTATGGGAGCGGTTTAAACGAGAACTGTTTTTCGTACAAGAACCAATCTTGGTCATTCAAGTGGTAAGTGAAATTTATGGATGAAGAGCGTGGGGGGATTGAGTGTGGCAAGATGCATGTAAGGAATTCATAGGTGGGCAATCCAATTGAAGGAGGGGAAATTGGACGGCTAAAATTGGTTCTCGCAGTTCTCGTACGAAAAACAGTTCTCGTTTGAACTTTTCTCTATATTTTATATATGTTATAAATTAGTCAAATTTTGTTGTAATGGACCACATGCGTATGAATGGGTTATGATGTGCGTAACTAGGTTATTATAAATCAAGATGTGTAGCTAGTAGTTAATATGGTTGAAATTGGGTTTTAATAATGGTTGTTATTAACAAGATGAAAAAAATTATGATATATGTTTCTAACGGCTCATAAGGGTAGTAATAGGTGTTAATGGGTCATATTTATGACCCATTAACACTCGAGTCATTATGATGCAAGGTGGGTTATATACACACACACACATATATATATATATATATATATGTGTGTGTGTGTGTGTGTGTTTAAATTGGTTAAATTGAGTTCTTACGGGCAATATTAGTGTAAATGGTCATGATACATCTTAATGGGTCATATTCAATTCTTCTAATGGGTTATATATGAGCGTTTATGTCAAATTTGGGTTGTAATATTTACTTATTATACTTAGGTATTCGAGCTGAAACAACAATTACAAGATTTGTGTGAACGAGAACAAAAACTAATAAAGGAAATGAAAGAGTCCCGCAAGGAGATGGAAGAGTCTCGCAAGCGAGAAGAAGAGACATGAAAGGCTACAAAATATCGGTCTAATCAGTTACAAGAAATGTTACTTTCTCATTTCCGTGTTAACCCTCCCCCTCCCCCTCATAGTTAGTTATTTAGTTGTATGTTTATGATAACCTAAATTCCAAACATTATTATAACTTAATCTAAACTCCAAACACTATTGTAACTTTATCTAATGTGATTGAATCTTTAATTTTGGTATCAAATGTAGTGTTATATTTATATTTGTATTGAACATGAGAATTTAAATAAATACAAAAAAATTTAGAAGTGATTAAGCTTTTTGTAACAAGTCCGTCACTACAATTTCCGTCGGTAAGTCACGTCACAGGCATATGATGAAAATTGTCGCTAATCTCTTGCTAAAAGCCATTTGTAATCTGTCGCTAATATTCTGTCCTTAATCTGTCGCTAATCTCCGACCTTTTAGCAGCGCCTATTTTTCGTTCGCAAAAAATTAACACTAAGGTTTAGCGAGGAACGTATTAGTGACGGTTAATTTCCGTCGCAAACACCGGTTAGCAACGGATTTTGCCGTCGCAAATATGGATTTTTCTAGCAGTGACACTAATGGAGGTATGCTTTTAGATCTTTGAGATATCAGGTGCTCAATATTGTTCAAATGTTCGATTTTAGATGTTGAGGTCTTAGGTGCTCCTCAATACATCAAGCCCTAGTTTAGTGCCCCCAGCAAAGAATAATGATTTGTCTAGGGGATTGGATGTAAAAGAAGGCATTATCGTCTAAAGTCCCTTACTTCATATCGTTTATGGTACTACCCCATAGAATCAGTAGGGCTATCTATTTTTGGAAGTCAGTGGCATTTGCGTTATTTTGAATAGGTATAAGCCCTCTACCTATTGATTGTTTTTGTCTACTTTCTTCTTTAATATGTTCGGTTTACATTTAGAATGTTTAATACTTGATTGTGTGTTTGAGTTCTTGTTATCACAAAGTATAATATGTAACACAAGAAATAGATTATGAGTACAAATATGATCTAATGAACTTGTGCCAAACATATAGTACTGTAGAGTTTTACTGTGTGGAGATTGGTTAACAACGTCAACTTAGCTAAATGGGGGGTTTAATTCATAAAAATGTATTAAACTTGTCACCTTTTACTATTGTATGTATCAAACTTTCAAATTTACCATTTAATGTATCCAAGTCTCAAAAGTTACCAATTAATGTACCTGGTTACCTACATAACAAGAAACCAATAATTTTTTTTATTTTTTTGTAATATTATAACATTTTCCACCAAATTATTGTTGCCATCTCATTATTTCATGAAGAACATTCATCATCTTCATCCCTTTAAGAATGAATAAAAACACACATGGTTTGAACCATATGAAACCCACAGATGAAGACTGAAAATCAAAACACCAAACGAAATCCATAGAAATCAAAATCATATGAACCCTAAATTGCAATAGATCAAGAAAATTGAAACCCCATAGTACTCAAATCATTGATTATGAAACCCTAAATTGCAACAGATCAAGAAAATTAGAAGTTTACAACTAAAAAATCGACCAATCATACAGACCAAGGAAATCAAACCTTTACTCGTATCTCTTACATATGAATCAATGACCCTTCATGAATGGCATATTTGAGCATCGAACCTTATGAATCAAAATTTGATGTATGAAATCCAAAACCTTCATTAATGGCAGATCTAAATCGAGCCATTTGGAACCTTATGAACCCTAAAGAATGGAGTTGCATTAAACTCCTAAATCATAAACCTGAAGAACCCTAATTAAAGAAGGGAGGATGGAGCTACATAGATAAAACCAATTACGAAGAACGCTCAATCAGATAGCTTAACTCTTAAAAATCGTACCTCACATGAATTGGTAACACCACATATCGTAATCCATTCAAATCATATATATATATATAGGGAGCGGTTCAAACGAGAACTGTTTTTTGTAGGAGAACTGCAAGAACCAATCTTGGACAATCAAGTGGTAAGTGGATTTCATGGGTGAAGAGCGTGGGGGGATTGAGTGAACTCAAAGTAAAATTGAAGAAGGTGAAGCTATGGAAGAAAGTGAGGATGAAGAATCCCTAATCCACAAATCATAATCCATAGAAAAAGTGGAGATGAATCGAAGAAGGGGAGATGAATCCATATCACAGATATGGTCAATTAGACGTGTGAAGAACCACATCCAAAAACCTTTGCAACTTATTAGTATTGATTATTATTACTATTATTTTCATTAAAAATAAATATCAGTTTTAATTGAATTATTTCTAAATTAGAAATATCATGTCACTTGCCATGTTAGCAAAAACTAGTACCACGTCATCAGGTAACTTGCATAGTAGGTCCTGTACATTAATTGATAACTTTTGAGGCTTGAATACATTAAATGATAAGTTTGAAAGTCTAATACATACAATAGCAAAAAGTGACAAGTTAGATATATTTTTAGGAACTAAACCATTTTATTTATATGTGATTATTTATAGGTAAATAAGAGCTTGTCTTTAACTATTTGACTTAGTAATAAGAGTTTGTTGATGCATTAATTATACATTTTCCATCTTTGCAATATTCTGGAACTAGCTAGCTAGAGAACAAAATGACCATGCATTTTAGTAATTAATAAACTATTTGATGATCGAGCTACATTTCTAATTACGGCATGCGGAGCTTCACGTACTTGCTGATGCGGTGTCTGTTAGGCATGCATTAGAAATCACTTTTGAGCTAGCTACAAGAGATCGTTATGATGTTGCTATTTCTTTAGGTAATTCTGTATGTTTAATATTTGAAACTTCATAATCAGATCAAATTATTTGTATTTTTTATAAAATGGAGGCGTATCTTTATATTTAATATGTATAAAATGCTTTTACTTGAAATATAGACATTATAGTTCACTTACTATATATATATCTGCTTTCAGAGGTATAATATTATAAAATGATGTGTGTGTGTATATATATAGGATTCCCTTTTGGGACTCTTATGGAAAAACACAAGGATAGAGTCTTCTACTAAATTTTACTATGTATTATAATTTACCGTTTCTTATGGATCTTAGGCTTTTAATTGCATCTAGTTATCTTAAACTCGTTATGATTGGTTGTTTGCATATTTTAGAAACTTAATTAAAGAACAACAGTTTGAAGATTCCGTGGTTACTCAAAGTGTCGAAGAAAATAGGCTGGGATCCAAAACAAGTCCATTCGAAAGAAGACACATAGAGTCGCACAAAGTAGTTCAAGTAACAAAGTTATTAGTGATGAAGAGGTGAAGGCACAAGGTAACAAGTAAAATTAAAAGGGTAAAGTGTGAGAGGTCTCTTGAAATAGTCAAGGTGAAATTCAGTTTGGTGGTTATTATTTGTAACAAAATATGATGCATATTTATTATTTACTAGATTATATGTGTGTGTAATATATGAGTTGATTTAGAAAAAATATAAATATTAAACACTAATAAATAAATTGTTGAGATTTAATAATTATCTAAATCAATGATAAGGATTTCCAAATATATTTTATTCATGTTAGTCTTTTATTTATTTTAGATAAGAAAAGAGATTGTCTCATAAAAATAAATAAAAGATTGAATAATTAATAAAATTTAAATATATAGCAACGCAAATATAAGTAAATAAGTATGATTTGATATTAAAAAAAATAAGAGGGAACTAAATTAAACTAAATACTACGTATAATGATTTGGAATTAAAATAATAGAGTTTTTTAAATTTAAGTAATACTTTATTATCCTATCTTATCTCATATTAATATTTAATTTAAATAATTCCTATTCATTTAAAGTCAAAATAAGTTTTTAAGTTTGACTGATTAAAGTCAAAATTGAGTTTTAATTTTAATCAAAATGAATGGTAGGTTAGAATTTTTTAATTAAATTGATGCAAATTAGTCTTTTATTTATATTAAAAGATTGTTTGTGATTTTTTTGTGAAATTCTATAAAAGTTGTTTTATTTTTTGTTTAATAATTAAGAAAGAGATGTGATATATGCTTTTACTATTTCCTTTTGGGTTTAGTATCCAAAGGTATATCGAAGTTGTCACTTTTTGTTGTTGTGTATACCCAACTTTCAAAACTACAATTTAGTGTACTCAACTTTCTAAAGTTACCATATGATGTATAGTAACCTATGATTGTAGGTAACATAACACACAGCAGGTTATCTTCATATAAATTAATTAAATAATAAATTATATACAGTTTAATAACAATAATAATAATAATAATTTTAAATAGTAATAATAACAAAATCTTCAAGTTTGATTTCATCATCAAGATGTGCAAGTCATCGTCAGATAACTCACAGCAGGTCATTTTCATCATTGACGATTTGCTATTAGCTAGGTTTGTTGTGTGATTTCATCATCGGCGATTAGCTAGATTTCTTGTTCGATTTCATCATCGGCGATTATCTAGGATTCTTGTTCGATTTCATCATCAGCGATTATCTAGGCTTCTCGTTCCATTTCATCATCGGCGATTAGGGATTAACTAGGTTCTTGTTCGATTTCATCATCGGCGACTTGAAGTGGAAATTTCATCGCGTAGCTTTTGATTTGGTGATGTATTTCAGATTTAAGGTTCGATTTTGGTTCCTAATATCATAGTTTTTTAATAAATCTATACTGCTTGTATTTTGGGTCGATTTTGGTTTCCTGTTCTTCAATTTGGTAATGTATTTCAAGTTTCAAGGTCGGAATCTATGTGTTTATACATCTCGGTTGCAGGTTAGGGTTCGATTGCAAGTTAGGTGTAATACCCTATTTCCGTATAATAAATAAATGAATATTTTATTGGATGATGCGATTTATATATATATATATATATATATATGTTGAGGTTGTTTATGATTTATGGAATTTAAGTTATTGGATTTGGTCGGTCATTTAGTCTATTGAATAAACAAGTAATTTGGCTACCTTATGGTTGGGCTAATTAATTAAGAGAAATGGAATAAAAGTGTGCAAGAATTAAGCCTTATGGGCTTATAGCTAGTGCCATTGTTGGGCCCAAGGCCTTATTTGAAACAAGTATAAAGGGAGGATTAGGGTGCAGCCTCCAAGATTTCACTGTTACATTGAGAGTTTTAGTGTGTGTGCTTGTGTGTGCAAAACCCACGAGAGAGCAAAGAGTAAGGTGTCAAGAATCATGTGGAAACTCAAGGTTTTGACAAAAGAATCATCAGGTAATGTTTTCTATCTCTCTATGAGGTTGTAGGTATCAATTTTACCTTGTTTGGATGATTATAGAGCTAGATAAGATCTGGGTTTTTTGAGTTTTTGGGTTTTTGGGTTTATGAAGAACAGTGGTAAAGAATCTGAGCTAGGAACTTGAATACTTGTTGTGTTGTGTTTAAATCTTGAAGAAAGTGTTTAAATGAATGGAGAAATGTTTTGAAACAAAAATAAAGTGATTTGGTTAAGTTTTGAGAAGGTTGTGATTTTGAAAATGGAGTTTCAAGTTCTGGGTTTTTCAAAAGATAAACTGTCAGGGAAGGAAATAAGCCGTGCGGCCCTCCATATGGGTCCATGCGACTTTCAAGAAGTCCCATGCGACTGTCGGATTTCCACAAGTGTATTCATGCGACTTTTGCATGACAAAGCTACTTCCATGCGACTTAAGTATACATTCATGCGACTATCGGATTACACAAGTATATATATTTATGCGACAGTCGGACTGCATAAGAGTCGGATTTTGCATGAGTATCGGATTTGCATAAATGTGTCGGATTTTGCATAAGAGTGTCGGATTTTGAATAAGTGTCGGATCTCATAAGTGTTATAGTCATGCGACTGTCGGATTTCGCAATAGCTATGCGACTGTCGGATTTCGCAATAGCCATGCGACTGTTGGATTTCGCATTAGTCATGCAACTGTCGGATTTCATGACATCCATGCGAGTGTCGGATTGTTTAAGTGATGCCATGCGACTTTCAATGTTAGGTCCGGCCTAGGGAGGCCCGACTTAGGGTCTGTAGTATAGTCCTTGCGACTGGAATTGTTAACTTCAGCTTGTGAAATCTGTTGCGTTTGTCTGTGCTGCAGATCAGGTGAGTTACCCTAACTTATACATGATATTAGTGTGAAATGTATATGTTATATCTTATGTGATGTTTTAACTGATGTGATATATGTGAAGTGAAGGGTTACGTTATATTGTGGTGAAAACGTAACTCGGGCACAGTCTGACATAGTGTGAAATCATTGGTACGGCTTGGATAGTCAACTGTGACCCAAAGTGTGAAATCGTCGTTAGTGCACTGCGTCGGTAGTATGTGTAATGATATGTGATCATGGGTTGGTGTTATAATGTGACATGTACATGAGTAGTGTAGTGTGTAAGTTGGAGTGCTCGCTAAACTTTATGCTTACTGTTGTTGAACTTATTCTTTTCTGGACCTGATCGTGGGGAGGCTCCAGTAGGATGAAGACGGCTCATCATTTATTTAATCGTTTCCTCTGTTTTAATTACTTAAACATTTTATTGGAACAATGTTTGTAATATTACTTAAATACATTTTAACTACGGGTAGTGTAACACCCAGAATTTTATTATTAAGTTTATGCAAGAAAAATACAAAGTGTTACCTGGGTTATAAATGGATATACGTAATAAGATGTGGCTTTAAACTAGAGGGGCTAAAACCGTCAGATTTCAAGTTAATTAAGTCAAGGGGGCTGTTTTGTCAAATGATGAAACTATATATATATATATATATATATATATATATATATATATATATATGCACCAACTTTGACTCTTAAGTCAAAGGTTATATGGTTTTCTTCTGCATCTCACGATTTCAACAGATAGCCTTAGCAACTCTCTATTTTCTTTGGAGAAACACAGCAGAACTAGTACCTTTATCAAGAGCCTAGTTAGAGATCAACACAAGGTAAGCTTTCAAGCTTTGTTTTTGATGTTTTGTAAGTTAAATCACATGATTCAATGGTGGAATCATGTTAGGATTGTTCTATATGGTTTAGATTATGTATATCAGTGTTAAGAGGTGTAGGAAAACACCTCTAGTCGATTTATGATGAAACTATAGGATTTCTTGGTGAAATCCGACTGTTCTTGGCAAGAACAGTCTGCTGGTCTATGATGTTGTAACACCGTGATTTTGAGAACCAAATTTTTCTTTTTAAAATACAATTTGAGATGTCAAACTGCGTGGGTTTGACTGTAAATAGAACAATCAAACCTGTCTTATAATTTAAAAATGCAGTGGAAGTAAAAACACGTGGCAAACTATATAAATATTCAAAATGATGCCACAAACGACAGTTGGTGTTACGGAATACATAACTGGCAGACCATTATCTTAAACATACAGAAACATTCAAAATATTGTTTTAATCCACTTTGACCTTGTAGTTGATTGGAGATTGATTCTAGTGGTTATAATAGGTTAACATATAGTCTTAAAGACCCAAAATAGGTGTTTGAGCGTGGTTTTGAGTCTATGCTCTTAAAGAACCTCAATTTTGGTTAACTTAACTAAGTTAATCATATGTTTGTGATCATAGGATTCCTATTCAAGTGATATAGCTTTGATTGGGATAAGAAGTGATCCTCATCACTTCTATCAGGTGAGTTGTACCCTGCGGATACATAAATGGTTTATAAACTCATAAGTCATCAAATGTTCTTGTATTCTACGTTTTAAATATATATATATATATATATATATATATATATGGCATCAACGTGATTTGTTATTGTTAACGCCCCAAAATCGTAAATAAAGTAAAACTCTAAAAATCGAAATAATTTAGAATTAAAAGGAGTTTACACAAAAGCGGAAGCTACAAGTAACACTGAACCCCCTAGTTCAGTTACAAAAGTGGTATTGAATATTTACAACAAAAGATTTGTTTAACAAAATTCCACCGAGCGTTATGTTTCAAAATACAGATTTACTCCCATATCACAATCTCTGTCAAACTGGGGCCTTGCCCTTGGAGGAATCACGCCCTGCAAAACAACAGTAAGCAATATCTGATAAGCCACAAGGCTTAGTGAGAAAACTAAACTGTAAATCATATAAGCATGCGCATACACATATACGAATGCTGTAACAGTTCTTATGGACACAGTACTGCACCATCTTAGCATCCGCCAAGAAAGCTAAAATGCTGTCCGTAGCAACTACTGCACAAAGCAGCGTGCTATAGCTCTCTCTCTGTGATCCTCTGTTCAATAATATATCACACACATATCACAGATATGAATCAGAGTTTAAAAAACTCACCTCAGCAACTAGTATCACACAGATAAATGCCAGATAACTCAGTACACGTCAAATAGTAACCCCTACAAATATATAATCATATAATTAAGACATGTACCAATCAGCACTTAACAAATAAAACAAGGCAGGGGACCTACACGGGCCGTGTACCCCTACACGGGCCGTGTCTCAAGCACTCTACACGACCACACATGACCACATGGCCAGTGTTGTCCACGTCACCTACACGGGCCGTGTACACTATATGCTACACGATCATGTCTTGGCTACATGGACGGTGTTGACAACTCACCTACACGGGCCGTGTGCCTCCACACGGGCCGTGTACCTCAATCTCTACACGACCATGTATACCAACATGGCCCTGTGACCGCCTTCAACACTACACGGCCGTGTACCGCTACACGGGCCGTGTACTCTACAGACCAGCCGACTGTTCTTCATAACAGTCGGTGTTCTTGACCAAAAATCCGACAAAACACACATAAAACTCTACTGGGGTGTTTTCCTACACCCCCAAACAGCATGTAAACTAATTAAAACAACAAAAATAAGCTAGAACCATGATTCACCATTGAATCACCTTAAAACCCACTAAAACATCAAGAACAATCAACAAGGAATCTTACCTCAACTTGTTCTAGCTAGTAAAGGTTGGAACCCACATGTTCTCTACTGTTCTAACTACAGAAACTCAGCTCTAGCTCTCTCTCTCGATGGCAACAGGAGAAAAATATGCAAACTTTGACTCTCAAGAGTCAAAGCTAGCCATATATATACATATCTTTGAAAATGGTCACAATTGGCCCCTAGACTTTTCTAGTTTCAAAATGACAACATAAGTCCCTCAGGTTTCTAAACACCTCCTAATCTCAATTAGGCAATACCAAAACGCATCATATCAAAAAGTTACTAATAATAGAAATTTCCGAACCTTGGGTGTTACATATTGTTTATTATCATATTTATGATAATGAGATATGTTTAAGTATATGTTTTACAAGTTTTGAAGGCATGTTATGCTATGTGTTGTTTCTTGCAAGTTAGTAACCATATGTGTATAACTTGCTTGGGTTGTGATTAAACCTTGTGGTCCGGACCTATGCTTGTGATTTAGTGCTTTGTACCATATAGATTCCTAACCATTAGGTGACGTGTATTGGTTCATGTGACTTCGGCAATTGGGAACCTAGATGCACGGGTGGTTGAGGAATTGGTGCAAAGAGTGGAGGGGGATGATAGTACCCATTATGACCGTGTGGTTCAATGGGCTGACGAGCCACCGAACCTAAGCAACACGAGTGGACTTGGGGAAAAGGTCATTCACTCAAGATAAACGTAGTATGGTGGACTGCTTCGTGTTTCCCCCACCTTGATAGGAGATGTGGACACACCCCCACGTGGACTTGTTAACCATAGATGGCCACTATGGAAGATACAAGCACAAGTGGACTTGTCCCCCACATCTTGTATGATTAGTATAGTGATGTCATGATGTTTTTAAATGTGTTGATGACTTGTTTATTTGGTTAAATTGTTTTGGTACACTCACTAGCTTATGCTAACAACTCCGTTGTTATATGTTTTCGTATCCACAGATAAATAATAGCTTGGTGCTGGTAAGGCGGGTAGAAGCTTTTGGGAAGCCTTGTTGCGTTGTGATATGTTTGGAAGTACATGACTATATACCTCTTTTGTTTAATTGTAATTAATGGTCGTGTATTAAAGTCAACAAGTAACACCAATCTTTTGTAAATCTGATATAGCTTTCGCACAATCATATAAATGAATGTCAAAAGTATGATGTTTTAGTAAGGTTTAAAAGTTTAAATAGTTCTAAAATTCAGGGTGTAACAAAGAAACACTTATCATTCCTAATAAACCTAATATATAATCAAAGGTAGAAAACATTAGGTAAATAAAGCCCTTGAATATCCTTATGTCTTCCTCACTCTTAAACATACTTGATGGAAATGGGAATCCTAACTGAGTGCTTTGAGGAATTCCACTCAAGTGCCCCTTCAACATATTGACTTGGCGCTTTTCCTATGCGGATGAATGTCACTTGGTAAGACAACTTCTGATTAACCGCCGAGAAGGTCAGTGTAGAAGGTGACACACCAACACTTGTGCCTGGTGTTGAGATAATTTTCACTTTATAAGCTGAATTAGCATCCCCAACATTGGTCACAGTTCTAGTATATATTTTTGTCACATTACCACTCAATGTGATTGCAAATGAAGGATAGTTCAATTGTGCTTCGGGTATACTTGATACATTTGAGCAGGAAACTTGGTTATGCACAATGGCATTAACTTGTGCACTTGAGTATCCTAATCCACAAAGGTATGGTATGTAATCATGTGGTTGGATATCATAAATTAGCCCAGGGTCAGTAGCTTTAGATGGGTTCACATGGCCCGCTCCAATGGCAAACAAGCTTGCAGGAAGCTCTTGTTCATCTTGAATCGGCTGGTTGTTAAGGTTGGTCAAGTCAGCTGTGGTCATGATAGCAGACTTAATTGCAGCAGGTGACCAATCAGGATGTGCACTTTTCAATAATGCAGCGATCCCACTCAGGTGAGGACAAGACATTGAAGTACCTGAAATCACATTAAATGGGGTGGTTGTTGGTGTCTCATCAATAGAAACAGGCCATGCTGCAAGAATGCTAACTCCAGGGCCAATAATGTCGGGTTTCAAAATTCCAGGACTTGCTTGAGAAGGCCCTCTTGAAGAAAAAAAGGCCACTTGAGGAGCTGATTTATCTCCAATTATAGTTCCATGGAATAAGATACTAGCAATCGGTGATGAAGTTGAATTCAGGTACTCTAGAATTATAAGTCCATCTTTATAACCAACATATGATACAGGAAGTACATGAGCTTCAGGTGTTGTACTAGCACCATATAGAATCGTGTTCGTGATAATCATAGCAGCTCCACCTGCATCTTTTACTATCTTTCCTTTCTCAATATTTGCTACTCCACCACCTCTTACGCAAATCACAACCTTTCCCTTAACATCGGTGTTGTTTAATGATCCGGGCGAACAAAAAGTAGCATTTTCATCTCCTGTTATTCCTGGGTACACAAGGGGCAAAAGATTTTCTGGGAAATCTTTAGGTTGGAAAAGGGATTCTCCATCTAGCAATGCTCCGTTTCCGAGCTTTACAGTTGCCTTTACTTTTCTATCAATTGTACTTGCGCCAACTGTGAGAATCCATGGAGCTTCGTTAAGTATGAAAGCATCAAAAGGCCCAGCGTTCCCTGCAGAGCAACTCACAAATATCCCTTTTTGTATAGCAGCATATGCACCCATAGCAATTGTATTGTTATAAAAAGGGCGAGGTCTTTCACCAATGGAGATAGAAAGCACGTCTACCCCATCTTCAATAGCTGCATCCATAGCAGCTAACATAGCACTCTCGCCACAATATCCATCTTCATTACATGCTTTATACATTGCCACATGCGCAAGTGGAGCCATACCAACAGCAGTGCCGTTGTCATTTCCAAGAACGGCAGCACCTTCAACAAAGTTTCCCGCTGCAGTACTTGATGTGTGCGTTCCGTGTCCATTATCATCAAGAGGCAAACCAGTACCCCTGGTAACAAAGTTTCTTAGTCCAATTAATTTGTTATTGCACCCTGCAACTTCACATTTGCCTCTCCATTTAGCAGGTGGAGGAGGTATTCCTTTGTCATCAAAGGAAGGATGATCTGGAGTAATTCCGGTATCAAGAAGCCCGATGATGATTCCCTTTCCATAGTTGGAATCTCTCCAAAACCCTGAATTCTGGTGCAAACCCAAGAAGTTAGGAGTATGAGTTGTATGCAAAGACAATATCCTTTGGGGCCGAGCCGATATGACTCCATCTTTTTCGTTAATTTCGTTTGCTTGTGCAACAGTGAGTTTTGCTGCAAATCCCTTAAGTACGTGATGGTATGCATAAACCATCTGCGGTTTCTCATCCAAGGTTGTAGCAGTTGTTGGCAAAAATGTATTGTACCATCTTTTAAGGTCTTCTAATTCTGCAAATTCCTTATGGTCATGGGGAGAGCTAATTTGTATAATATATGTTTCCAATTCTTTAGCGTCTACCTGTTTATGATTCAAGATACCGGTGAAAGTAAGAAGCAAAAAGTTAGTAATATCCTTGACTTCTAAAGGCATTCTGTGTACATACCCTTTACTTCTAGTCAAACAAATTGTTAAAGATATACAAACGATTGGATTAATCATTTAATCAAATGGGTTATTCTATGATTTATACTATTTTTAAAAATAAAATAATTGGTAAAAGGCTTTGACCGGGTATTCTTGTGAGTGTACGTTGGATTTAGTAGAAGTGGTCGGTTCACTTGCCTTGTTTTAGGTAGATTAGGTTATTTTCTTGTTTTACTTTGCATGTTCCCACATTATGTATGGCTATATATAGCCTCTTTCCATAAGAATAATAATAAGTTAGTGCATCTTTTTCTTTCCTTTCTTCTTCCATACTAAAGTCACTTCTTCACTGTAGGATTTAACATTTCATATATGTAAGCTTTTTTTCTTTTTTTCATGTGAACATTGAAGCTCTCATTCTATCACTTGGTATCAGTGCTTGAAGGTCCGATTGTAGAGTGTGTAAGTTGAATCTGATCAAAGGTTGAAGAGTCACGTAAGCAGCTTCTACTCTTGATCACCCTGTTCGTGTTGAAAAAAGATTAAACAATGGAGGTGCGTGGAAAAAATGAACATAAAGGATCCATCAAAGTAGGTGACTTTGGATTTTATTCGTTTTTGCACGTACAAGAAGACGGTAAAGCTTGTAGCTTGTTTTCTTGGTTGGTGGAATAGGACTCTTGGAACAGGTCTAATCGAAAAAGGGTTGAAGCTATAAAAAAAAGATTAGAAGGGCGTTGGTACGAAAAGAATGAGGTTCGATGTCATATGAAGTTCCGGTCTTGACCCCGACGAATTATCCGGTGTGGATTGTCAAGGTCAAGTTGATCATGGATGCATACGGCCTATAGGATCCGATCGAACCAAGGACGTTAGGTGAAGAACCAGATCTAAAGAAGTCAAAATAAGCTCTTGCCTTTTTGTTTCAAGCGATACCCGAAGATATTGTGTTACAAATGGAGAGTTACATCAACACAAAGCAAGTGTGGGATGGTCTAAGAACACGGTTTTTGGGAATGGATTAGATGAGAACGGCTCACTTGCAACATTGAAGAGAGAGCTTGAAAGCTTGTGTATGAAGGAGGGTGAAACCATTGTTGATTTTGCAACCAAGTTGACCGGTTTAGCTTCAAAGGCAAGGAATCTCGGGTACGAGCTTGAAGAAGTGGAGTTCGTGAAAAGGTTACTAGACTCGATGCCTAAGTTGTTTCTTCAAATCATGGCTTCAATAGAGCAATGTTTTAAGTTGGATTCAATGCTATTTGACGAGGCCGTTGGAAGATTGAAGGTGTACGAGGAGAGTTTAAAAGGAACGGAGAAAAAACAAGGACATACAAGGTGGTTTATTATTGGCTATAGTGAATAAAAGTCACATGTGTGTAAGCATTGTGGCAATGGAGGTTCAAATCGTGATGGCTTTGGACGTGGCTAGGATAGACGTTGTGGGTTCGGGAAAAACCGTGATGTTAACGGACATTACCAACGGGATAAAATCCACCTTAAATGTTACAAATGTGGTGAGTTTGGTTATTACAACAATGAGTGTCCAAAATGGGAGAAACAACAGGCGAACTTGATTGAACAGGAACCGACACTATTATGGACGAGAATATAAATGATTAAGGGAGTGAATGTTGGAATAATTGTTTAATATAATAAAATAATTGGTAAAAGTCTTTGACCAGTAATTCTTGTGAGTGTACGTTGGATTTGGTAGAAGTAGTCGGTCCACTTGCCTTGTTTTTAGGTATTTTAGGTTATTTTCATGTTTTACTTTGCATGTTCCCAAATTATCTATGGTTATATATAGCCTCTTTCCTAATGAATGATAATAAGTTATTAAAATTGAAATATAAGAAATCAATAAGGCTACGAAGGGTTTTTATACACTCAACGAAATTTGCTTCCTTGAGTGTTTTGTCGTCATAGGCAGAGCAGAATTAGTGTGAGTTGGAATACTATATCAAGGTCACAGACATGGTGTGGTCGATGAGACACCATATTAGGGTTAGGTTTTCAGTGTTTTAGATGCGTAGGGGTTTGTCTAGGGAGGGAGAGGAGAGGAGTTTGACCTTTGTGGTTCTTTGGAGAATTCAATGCATGAGATGGTGGACTTCAACTATACCGGGAGCTCGCCAATTAGTTAACCATAGACATATTTTAGTCACTAGTAGTATAGTATATATACCAAGTTATCGCTTAGGTCGGTGGTCAAGGTTTTGACGGTAGTAGCGGTGGAAAGAAGGGATGGTGGTGGTGGAGATAAGAAAGGGGAAGAGATATGTGATATCAATGGGGAAGTGGTTTTTTTATATTATTTGAATATTATTAAATAATATAAATTAAATTAATAGTTAAAAGAAAATAGGATAAGGACAATTTAGAAATTTCAATTTTGAGAGGGACCAAAAGCGTAATGAAGTCTTGTCGGAAGAGACCAAACTCGTAGCTTTTTCAATCTAGTGTCCAAAATTGTTATTTAAGCAAACCCAAAGACCAAAAATATAATTTACTCTATAATTAAAACTAATTAAAAATTAAAAAAATTGAATGAATCAAGGAGGAGAGTATTTTAGTCTATTCAAGCTTGGGAGGAAACAAAAGTACAATAAAGCTAAATCTAGGGATCGAACCCAATAGTTTTCGGGTCGATGGACCAAGTTGTTTTAAGCAAACTACTTGGACAAAAAATGTAATCTACTCTAATTTGTATGTGTTTATGTTCGCCTAAAATAATATGTGAGAATAAGTATATGTATATGTTTTGGAAAACGAGAATTTTAAACAATACGATTGTGTTATGGAAACGAGAGTTATTTTGGTGTGAGAATTGCGAAAGCCAATCTTGGCGCTTAATTAAAATAACTCAATGGCTAAAAATGCTAATGGTTCATTATTGATGGTATTTTAGGAAAATCAAGCACAACTTATTTATAACAGTTCACGGGACGCAATTCACGTTTGCCTAAATATATAAATGACCAATATACCCATATTAATGAGTTATTAATGATGTTACAAATAGTTCTCGCATTTCTCATTTGAATTGTATCTCTCTCTCTTCCTCTCTCTCTCTCTATATATATATATATATGTGTGTGTGTGTGTGTGTGTGTGGAGGGGGGTTCATTTGAGAATCGATTGTAGACCGATAACTCCGAGAATCAATTTTGTTACTTGATTAATCTAAATCAAAGACTAATAATGTTAATGGCTAATTAATAAAAGGTATTTGAGAAAATCAATACTCATTAAATATTGACTCGTTAATAATGGTGTATAATATTATATATATATATATATATCCCCTATTAATGAGTTATTAATAGTGGTTATAAATTGTTTTCGCGGTTCTCGCTCTAAAATTTATTCTCAAATCAAGTTTTCGCTATATATGGGACCCAATAGCTAATAATACTAATGACATTTTTGTAAATAATGAATGAGGCACAATTACAACCATTAATAACTCATTAACGAAACTATTTTGCAAAAATCAAGTTTCATTCATCAATAACGGTTAAATTGGACACAATTCATGTTTCCGTAAATATATAAATTACCAAAATATCCCTATTAACGAGTCATTAATGGTGTTACAAATAATTATAACACGAAAAACAGTTCTCGTTTGAACTTTTCTCTCTCATACATACACATACATACTTATACATACATACTACTCTATATATCTCTGTGTATCGATCTTTGTTTGACCTCGCATAGTTGTATATGCATGTATTTTATATATATATATATATATATATATGAGGGTTAATGAGAAAAGTGTTTTATTTGCGAAAAATGTGAGAATCAATTTTAGCTATTGATTGGTTTTGATCTTGTGTTCCACATTAATCATAACTATTTTTATTTAATTGAAAAGGGTAAACTAGTAAATACAAATATTTTCTCTCACCTCTCTCTAATTAATTTTTATCTTTTTCTAATTTTTACATATTTCTCTCTCATGTTTTTCTCTCTCATAAATTTTAAATTAAAAATAATTTTCTAGTATTTTATTAATCTTACGGTATGCACCGGTGAACACAACCAAATATTTACTATTTTTATCATCGATGCTATGTTCACTCTTAAACATTAAATTAAAAATAAATCAAATTAAAAACAATTTACTAATAAATTATTAATTTTTGGTGTTCACCAATGATCACACACAACATATTTATGGTTTTTTTCATTATTATTGTGTTCATTACACTATGTAATGAAAGGTAAAACGGTGTTAATTAATAAACATCTCGTATAGTCGTATTAAAACATGTGATAGATAGCAAAAAGACATCAAAGTATTGTGTTATTCATTAGTGAACTACGTAAAGGACATATATTCTCAATGTTCATACAGTAAGTTCCTTAATAAACTAGACTAAGGTGTCGTTTGTTTATTAAGATGTTCTGAGTCTGAATCTGAATACCATGTCTGAACATTAAGAGGTGATTCTGACGTCCGAATGTTTATTCATATTTTGCTGTTTGTTTTTTAAAATATTTAAATAGTTGTGATTATCTATTTTATAATATTTTATATTCAACCGTTACATATTTAATTAAAATCGAACTTTTCTAATTATAAAGTAAAATATTTGAATAAAAAATTATCAAATCATAATAATATAGGGAATCAAAATCAAAATATATAAGAGATGCGCGGCGACTTGTGGCGGCCGACGACGATCGTGAAAGGTGTCAATGTATGTAGAGTTGTGGAAGAGTAAACATTGACATGAATTAGTGAAGGAAGGAGTCTGATTGTTACAGTGAAACATAAATTCTGTTAAGATGTTATAAGAGATCATTATATCTCTTATTCATTAAGGGGTTTTAAGATGTTTTCAGATCTTAATGAAAAGAAAAAACAAATAGTCATTACATCTTAACACCTCTTATTGATTAAGATTAAGATGTATTAAGACTTTTTTTAGAAAAACAAACAACCCCTAAGATTTTTATTGTAACATGTAGTGAAGTCTGTATTCACTAATCTAAACATAAAATGAAGACCCTTTATACCAAAATAAATGATATAACCTATCCATTCTCAAGAATTATAATCAATTATAACTTGTTGGTAAACGATATAATGGAAAAATAAAAAAAATCGATTTATTGTAGTGACACAAAGGGAAGAATTCACTGTTTAACATTTTAACACTAAAAACATTGATTTACAACACTAAACAAAAACCTAATAGATCTAAAATATATCCCCACAAACCATTGACGAAACCCACAAAACAAATATCAAATATGGGGATTTTGATGATTAAAATGGTTAATTGCAGGGGTTCTCGATACCCATAACAGCAAACACATGGAGTCATACACCATTCAAAAGAAGAATAATCAAATGGAAACAATACAAAAAGGTGCATGTGATGAATTCATGGGTGTCCAATTAAATTAAAAGATGAGGAATTTGACGGCTAAAATTGGCTCGCAGTTCTCGCAATAAAAATTCTTCTCAAATGATCTTTTCAATAAATAAATAAATATATATATATATATATATATATATATATACTAGCATGATACCTGCGCAATGCAGCGGCAACGAATAATTTTTACTCCTTAACATGTTCATTTTCAAGACGTAGAAAATATGATATTTATGTAATACGGTTACGGCGAATAGTTTTCATTTGGTAACATTATTTTCTTTATCTTTTTTTTTCATTTCTTTTATTTTTCTGTTCTCCATAATTTAAAAAAAAGTTATGAAAATATTCTTTAATAATTAAGTTAATTTGTATTGGTTTTGACTTTTAAAATTTTTTTATTAACTTTGATTTTCTTAAATATGTAAAGTATATTTATTAAAATGAAATATAAGAATTTTATTAACTATATTTAATAATTACTCAATTTAGTTTATATGAGGGGCAATTTCGTATTTTTAAAACACTTAAAATTTAAGAGTTTAAACAAAATACTTAAATGCTTTATAATATAATATAATATAATATATATATATATATATGTGTGCGCGCGCGCGCGCATGGTTACATTACAATGATGTATGTGTATTATATGAAAAATAATTTTCTTTTAGGGAACTTTAAGATAGTGTTAGTGGCAAATTCGTTTTGGAAAATTTTGACAGTACGTCCAAATGTTGTATTTCATGTTATCCTTTTGGAGCAGAACAAAAACATACATACAACTAGTAATTATATTATTGTTTAAATATTCGGAAAGTTCTATATACACTGCAACTATCTTGTCTTGTTTTTGATTTTTTGCCTCTTCGTTTGAATTTATAATCGATCGGGTACATGAACAATGAAATTTGGTTGAATAAATAAATACAACTGGTGACAAATAAAATATGCAATTTATTTCAATAAGTGCAAGTAATGGTACTTAAAAAATGGTTATACAAATTAACAGACACGAAGTACGTATAAATAGTTATATCTTTAATTATGCAATTTTCCTTTCAATAATTACTTCAACTAAATGAAAGAGTATATATATATATATATATATATATATATATATATATATATTATCATTTAAACTTATTGATTTTGAGTGTTACCTTAACGCCAGTGATCTCTGCAAAACCAATAGCCGTTGTTATCATTCCAAGGATCGCTACAAGCATGAGTGCTTTGCTCGCCATTTGTGATCGAGTTGTATGTATTTTAATTTCTTGAACAACAACAAAGTTTATTGATATAAAAATCGGTCTGTAATCTAGCAAGATAATAGATGAAACAAGATACACAGCCCCATAAATATATGTATATATTGATATTAAAACTACATGTGAGTTATGAGTTGTGTGTGTGTATATATATAGATAGATTTTTGTAAAGATTTGATTGGGGAAGACTTTAATTGACGTATAATATTGTGGAAGATTTGCTGCCCTTCATGCCTTTGTGGAAGACTAAGAATTTTCCATGTATTAGTGTTGAGTATCATCATACCCGCACAATGCTGCGGCGACAAATAGTTTTTGGTTTATAATATGTCTCTTTTAAGAATGTAATGATACGTTATTCACGTGATTCAATGTTACGAAAAAGTTTTCTACAACAAAATGTCTTTTTTTCAAAATTTTCTTTTATTTACATCTAACTATTTTATTAATTTTATAAGTAAATTCTAAAAGACAATAAAATAAGAAAAAAGATTTATATTGATAAAATAAAGAGAATAGTTAATAAGATTTTTAAAATTATGTTAATGTGTGTTGATAATTGTGTTAGTATGACTGAATATATTTTGAAAAAAAAGTTAAAGTAAATTAAGAGATAATAAAATAGTTAAAGATTGAGTGGATGAGATTAATTTAGATTAAATAAAGGGTCAAGATTTTGTATTGATTGAATTTTAAGAAATCTTAAAATTTAAGAGAAGAGAGAATATTAAATAGTTTATATATATACTAGCATCATACCCGCGCAATGCTGCAGCGGCAAATAGTTTTTGTTTACAATATGTCGCTTTCAAGAATGTAATGCTATGTTATTCGCGCGATTCAATATCACGAAAAAGTTTTCTACAGAATGTCCGTTTTTTTTTCAAATTTTCTTTTATTTACATCTAACTATTTTATTAATGTTAAAAATAAATTCTAAAAAACAATAAAAGAAGAACAAAAGATTTATATTGATGAAATAAAGAGAAGAGTTAATAAGATATGTAGGTGGATAATTGTTTTAGTATGAGAGAATATATTTATAATAAAAAGTTAAAATAAATTAAGAGAGAATAAAATAGTTAAAGATTGAGTGGATGAGATTAATTTAGATTAAATGAAGGGTCAAGATTTTATATTGATTGAATTTTAAGAAGTCTTAAAATTTAAAAGGAGATAGAATGTTAAATAGTTTATATAATAGTATAGATATATATATATATATATATATATATATATATATATATATATATATATATATATATATAGTGGAATATGATGGATGTTGAAAGGAAAAGACTATTGCCCTCTTCTCCACAACTAATCATTTCATATTATATAAAAAAGATCAAATGTGTGATTTTAATCAAATAAGTCAAATTAAATAATTTATTCAAAGGCTAAGATATGTTTTAGTGTATTAATAGATCAAGTACGTCATAATCAAATTTATCATAGAATATAGACATTAACCTGCATCGTTTACTAAAAATAAATATGTTAGTAACAAAAGTTAATGTAATTGGTGGAAGTGTGGAACCTCTATACTTATGTATTAACTCTTTTTTTAAGATAAGTGTATTGCGATTTTTTTTAACAAATAAGTAATTTTTTAAACGTTGATTTTGATATGATGTGAAATCATAATTTAAAGGAATATCCTCCAAAAGTATTGACAATCTTGTAGATTTCACTAACGTCCAGATTATTTCACAAATTTAAAAGAATTTAATTCAATTCTTTAAGTATTTGAGTTATTAAAGAATTGAAATTTTAAGTAATAAGATTTCGTATTACTTTTGTTTGTGAGAAAAAGATATGAAATTTGTATTCATTCTGATTTGATATTTTGTTTGTTTTGTAAATTTGGCAAAAAATTAAGAATAAATTTATTTGAAATAACCAAAATATTCTTTATTTATTTTAGGTAAAAATCTATTATTACACACACATTAACACACAAACAAGTATATATATGTACACACATGTATATATACATATGTATATACACCGTCGACCGGCGATGTTGTGGCGGAGGGCGTTGTCCATCGATGTTTGCAACACCATCGACCATCGGTTTTGGCATTGCTCGGTGTCAGCAGCACAAGTCGGCAACCAATAGGCGATACTGGGTGGTGATTTGTTGAGGCAGCAAAGGGTGATGATCGGTGGTGGTGGCGACAGGCCGGCGGCGTTCATCGGTGACCGTAATCAGCGGTGGCAAAGTTGGCTGGTCGGCAGGTCAGAGGTTGAGGGCCACATGGTCGGTGTCAACCAGGGTAGGTGGTTGTGGTTAATGTCGGTGGTGGTGGTCCGTAGTAACGGCATCTAATGTGTCTATATGAAACACACACCGATGTTCATGGTTTATCGAAATACTTGAAAGCATTAATTGTATACATTCGTCATGGACATACGGCTCGAATGGATGGAAAGGTCATCATCCTTGAAGTACTAGCCTGATCAATAATCACTATTGTTTTATGACTTTCATAAAGACAATGCTCCTTGGTGTCAATTAAAGTGAACTAAGTGACTTATGTGAAAGGCTATGATCTCACTCATGGTATACATAGACAAATGTGTAGGTCCATGATATCAATTAAGTATCAATCAACAATTGAAGCAATCACATAATAATAAACTTGGATATTTTTTAGTAGTCGTAGAAAGAAAGCCGAGAACTTGAAAGACATGTATGAATGAATTGCGATTTAGGGTTTACAAATTTGTATTTATATCCCTTGAGTATTTATAATAACTACCCTAAATTATATATATTGTCATATGTAATTAGAAACTCCACTAAAATGTATTAAACACAACTTTTAAGGACCTAGCATTCTCCCCCTTTGTGTTCAAATCAAAATTAAGCATAATAACCAAAATAATCTATTTAAGAATCAAACAATCTCCCGGTTAAGAGTATATAGAGATTCTTTTTCTTTCTGCATTCAACGTTTAGAAGATTATTCTTTGAAGTTTTGAGTCTTTAAGAGATCTTTAAAACCTCGTTCTTGATGATCAGGTTGTTTACAGAGTTTGTAGTAGAATAGCCTCAGAGTTATCAACATTTGCAACCATGATAATCTTAGTCTTCAAGAGAACAATCATGAGTATTACACGAGAATAATCTCTTTTGATCGTGTATAGATGCTGCTCGAGAGTGTTTCGAACAACTTTGAAATTTCTTGCTCCCCTCAAAGTAATTCAAGATCTTTAACAATAAAATTTGAACTTTTTATTGAACATTGCCCCCCTCAATTTTGTAAACATATGTCTTCATCTCTTTGAAACTTTGTTATCCGTTCTTGTTTCATCTTTTCATGAATAAGAATCTCATCTCAAAATGTAAGTAATGACTTAAATTTTAAAACACATGCATTTAATGTATTACCTCCCCCTTAACTTGATATATCCCTAAGATATGAATTATCATATCTTTAGCCGCACATCTTCAACTTCAACTTAGTAAGATTTAGCAAGTTATTCCTTGTATTATCTCAAAATCAAGTGAATTATCTTCCTTCAGCTTGATTCTCCCCTTCATGATGGTAAGGATCCATCATACTCATCATGCATTTATAAACTGTATTCAGCTTGATTTTGGCATGTCTTAATTAGAATTATATAACACTTAACACATTTGTTGTAACACCGGGATCACATAGATTATACGTTAACATAGTAGTTTAAATAAACCGAGTGACGTGCGTTTAACGTTGGCATGATGTTAGCACCAGTAGAATTTCCATCTATCATGGTAAATATCATAAAGATATTATTCAAGATGTTCCTACATTGTCACGCAAATAGGAAAATGATTACACCGAGTGTCCTAAAGGAAAATGATATTGCAATTGGCTCTAGATTCAATAAGTGCACGAAAGAAGTCGGGGACCGGGGTAGTTGTCCTATTTTCAATACCAATTGTAGGACGAGGGTATCAAATATCAATTGAGTAATTGAAGCAATCAACGATAATGATATGAATTCTCGATGTATATTTGTCGATGGAGAGAGCCGAGAGAACAAGAATGAACCCTAAACTATGACTATTGTCACATGTGATTAAGGCTGTCAATACGGGTCGGGTTCGTGTCGTTCGGGTTCGGGCCAGTTTCGTGTTGACCCAATTTTGACCCATTTATTTTCGTGTCTGGCTCGGGTGGTGTCAATTTTTTTCGCGTCGAACTTCGAGTCATTCCATTTAGGCCAAATGTCATCGACGAGAATTTTTTCGGTTTTCGAATACGGTTTTCAGGTACGATTTCCGAATACGGTTTTTCGTTTCAACTACGATTTTCTTTATCAATATTTCAAAGTCCATGTTTGTTTTCCAACGTTCGGCACAAATTTCGAAAACGATATTCATTTATATTCTAACTTTAATAATCAATGTGCGTTTCCGTTATATTCGAATTTTAAATTTGGTATTTATTTTAGCTTAATTGAAATTTTGATTTTACTTTTTTATTCGTTTATACAAATGAATATAATAAAAACTATAATGTATTACTATTCTATACCAATAAATAATGTCATTGAACAATCGAATAATTTAAGATTATTCATCATTAAATAGAATTATGAATCGATTCAAAATACTAAAGTATCACCTTTCAAATAATTAAATGTAAAAGTATCAAAAATCATATAGTGAAAGAACAAATACTAAAATAACATACTATTGTGTTTAACTGTAAATCTTTATTGTTTATTTTGAGTTTTTAACATTTAAAAGTTTTTACTTTTGTTTGCCGGGTTTTATTGTTCTAAAATGTCAATCTTTTATTTGAATTAATAATCTTCTTTTCAAAATTTAAATTTCAAATATTAAAGAAAATTTTAAAATTTTATAGTTTTACCTATAAACGGGTCATACGGGTCATTTTCGGGTTGTCATGTTGACCCTAACCCGTCCCATTTATTTTTGTGTCGATTTCGTGTCAACCCGATTTTGACCCGTTTCGGGTTCGTGTCACTTTTTTCGTGTCGGATTCGGGTCGACCCAGAAATTGTCAACCTTACATATAATCAGGAACTTCTCTAACATATATTAAACATAACTTTTAGGGGACTAACAAAATGGCTACGGTTTCCAAAAGTTTCTCATTTCTATAGATGACAAACACAGTAGTTTAGAGGGCACAAGAAGGTACAACAAAGAAATATCGAAAGAGAATTTAGTATTGTCCTAGCTTGAATGTCGTGGGGCAATGGGGAAAACACCATGGATAACATGGAGCTTGCTGAAAATATGAAAGAATTATGTATGCTTGCATACGATAGCATAATATTATTATAAAAGAAGGTAGATATACAATATCAAATGTCACAAGTCATCCAATAAAAGTTCAACGTACATTTGCCAAGAGATATATGAAATATATTTTCATCATAATAATGAATTATGTGACAAAGAGAAGCACGTTAATCTTTGAGAAGAATGTTCAATATAGTCCATACTTAATTCATAATTTTAAAGGACTACTTTTAGTCTTTGGATCAATAACATCAATGGTCCACATTGCATTTTAAAAATTTGAGCGGAGTGACATTTTCGTAATTCACATATGATGCTTTTACAAATCACATATGATTGTATACTAAATCACGTGTGATTAAATATTAAAATTTTTGAAATATGTTTTTATATGGACTTTATTGAATATAATTTTAATCTTTGATAAGATCTTGTACATGGACCATATTTGAAGACTCCCGTGAAGTTATGAGTGATGTATTTCTATTTTTTTTCATGTATTTTTTAGTTAAAGTAATTTTTAATATTAACATAACTATTTTAATTAGGGGTGACAACGAAATTATCAAAACCGACTGAACCGTCCAAACCTAGGCCAAGTGGCTAGTTTGGTCATTGTAATCTTATTCCAGTGGTGTTGAATATTTAACACCGACCTTAACAGTTTAGTTCATGGTTTGTGCTTGAAAATTATGCGTAAACTAGACCAAACCGAGTTAATATACACACACAAACATAAAACATAATACACACACAAGTATTTAATCATTAATTAATTTTACCTCATTGATAATTCCCAATTTGTTGTTTCCTTAGTATTTCTCTAAGTTTTCAGTTTTACCATGTTTACTATTTTCAATCTCAATACTATGTTCTTATGAATTTTTTTGTAATCTTGAATATAGTATCTAATTATTAGAATGTTGGTAATTTACTAGTTTATCTCTATTAACAATAGTATATTACAATTTGATTTTTAAACTTATAAATATAAGTAAAATGACTGAGAACCAACCCAACCTAAGCCGGGTTTTTTATGGTGTGGACTGTTTGGTTTAGTGATTTGGTTTAGTTTAATATATTTTGAAATCGAGATTGCCGATTTGATTCACAATTTTAGATAAAACCGATCAATCCGAACCGTGAACAACCCTAATTTTAATGTAATCTTTTTATTAACATTATTGTATTTCAATCATGTAATGTTATTTATATATTGTATTTTAATAAATATGATTTTGTTGTGGTAGAAAATGGATTAAGTGATGACATTGTAATAATAACGTTATAGCATGTCAATAAGAATACTTAAAATCTATAATACTATCACATTATGTGAAATAATTTTTTGAGTTAATTACATAAAAGAGTTAATATCATTAATGGTAATTTAATTAACCATAAATTGCAAGTTTAATCTTTTTTGAAAAATTTGAAAGTTTCATCCTTTAACTATCATCTTGTTACATCAAAAGTTCTTTTTAACGGTTTTGGTTAATCATTTCCGTTAAATCATGAGGGCTTTTTGGTCTTTTAACCTCTTTTTAATTTTTAATTGATTTTAAATACATTAATAATATTCAATCTTTTAAAAATTGAAAATAATCTAAAAAAATATACTCCTTTTATCTCTCTATCTCCCTAGTCTCTCTCATGGACTCTCTCATTATCTCCTCTCCAAAAAAAACCATACGACCACTCACCTCATCGGACCGCCCACCTTGTCAGACAGTCACCTCCATTGCTCATTCTCTCTACCACTTCTTTCGTCGGACTCATCTCATTCGCCTCTCTCCTCCGGTACAATTCAAATTGATGTCAGACATATCAAACATGGTCATTATCCCTATCTCCCCATCATGTCTCTTTCCTCTGTTCCCTTCAGGATTAAGTTCAAGGTCTGTGTGTGTTGATGTGTGATTTGTGATCTTCATCTTGTTGCACATATCTAAATCTGGTCTCCTCAAATGTTCATTCTTTCTGTAACGTCCCTATTATTTTAAATCATCATAATATGAATATATATATTTGTATCTAATAATTATCACAAAATCTGTGATTACAGACATTGCACCAAAATCTTAATTGTCTAAATCAACGGAAGCGATCAAAGGTATCATTGTTTGTAATAGGTAATTTAAATCAAGTCTTCGAATGCTACTGTTGCTGCTATAATGCCGGAGCCTTACCCCTATAAATTCTCGAGGAACCTGAAATATGAATAACAACGGGTAAGCACAAAGCTTAGTGAATTACCACTACCCTTACCCTTCACAAGGATCACATAATATCACCACAACTACACTTTGGCCTTGCCCACTGCCGCATTTCGGGTCCCACCCGCTTGATGCCTATCTCGGGCCCTGCCCACTATGACTCATTACAGGTCTCACCTTTAGATGAAGTCATCTGCCCCCGACCAGCCACACAGGCACGGTTGGTTACTCTTAGTCCTAGATTAAGTATGCAACAATAAATGTCTGTAGAAGGGGGGTTGAATACAAACTTTAGCTTTTCTAAATTTAAAGACACACCATTATACTTTTATATAATTCTTATTGATATTGAATCAAGAATTACATGTACTAGAAGCGGAAATTCTAAGTACAATAAAAGGTGGCAATTAATTTGTCTAACATATAGACAAACTAACTCTAAAACAACTAATGTTTAGGAGTGTTCAACACATGAACAAGTTTGGTTCTACACAATTGCTAAACTCTACGAATTTTCTCAACTAATGAGATTGATATTGTGTTGTGTAGAAGATATGTTGCATGTCCACCATGCAAGGATATTTATAGAAGCAAGGGCATCCGGTTGGCATGTAGGAAGGAGACAACGAGTGTATGGAAATATAATATTTTAATTGTAAAGTTAGTAGCTGAAAAGTAAAGTTACTTTCATCAAGTGTCTGATAATGCACTTTTCTAAAAAAGTGTCACCCACTCACAATATAAAATATTAAATCCCACACCTTTTGCCTTGTAAGACTGTCTTTCTCTTTCCATGCTTGTACTTTAAACAACAGTTATGCTTCTTCTATATTTGACTTTACCAAGTATGAAATTGTCAGTCATACTTAGTTGTTGAAACAAATCTTCGGGATCTTCATCTGTTTGAGGTATCTTTCTCCTTTTCCAGATGATTAGATCAATCCTTTTTGTCTCATACTTGATCCAAAAAGTGCTTTATACTTTTACAAATAAAGATCTAAGGCATAATAAACAACACATGTTCTGCCTTTTACACATGAAACTTACAATCTTAAAGGAAGAGCAGATTTGACATTTTGCTCGACTAAGCTAACAGAAAGTACTAAGAACTTTATAAATTACACTACTCAGTTGATAGAATAGATCAGTTGATCATTTTTGCAAAGGCTTAGTTGATACCTATTGCTCAGCTGATCATATAGATGCTCAGTTGATCAATAGTTATACTCCAAAAGCATAAGCTCATATATTGATATAATTAGTTGATCAAGTATGCTCAGCAAATCATTTAAATACATCAGTTTATGTAAGATGAAGACTTGTATTGTGAAAAACTTACTTAGTTGATGTTTTGGGCCTCAGCTTATCCAAATTCACTTAGTTGATAGTTATAAGTCCTTCAGCTAATCAAAGTGCTTTGCTCAACTGATGGTGTAAGCGCTCAGCTGATCAACTTTCTTCACTCAGCCGATAGATGTTTTTCCTCAACTGATGGTCATCTACACTTGTCTCTTCATTCAGGTTTTCCTCAGTTAATGTCCTTCTGCTAATGCTTTGAGTAGTGGCTGCTTCTCAGCTGATGTTCCAACACTTAGCAGAATTTCACTAATCTGATTCAAATAACACATGTTTGAATGTTTTCTAAGTCATACTGAATGTAGGGTTTGGTTATCATCAAATTCTATGTTTTAAGATAGACAGAGTTGATTATTCGAGTGAAGTGATTATCTCCCCAACAATCTCCCCATATTTGATGATGACAAAACCTTTTCTTTTTGAAGAATCAGTTTGACTTCGAATACAAATGTTTAAACTCTTTTAAGTGCATTTGGCTACCTAGCTATCTGTTTTTTGTAGCTCTTTTTATTTGAACCTTGTTCTGTTTTTGGTTTCTTTTCTAGTGTTCCATTTTGTTCTGTTTTTTGTGGAATCTTTTTCTTTGTTGTACCATTTTGTTCTGTTTTTGTGGTATCTTTTTCATTTTTCCATTTTTATATCTTTTTGATTTTCTGCATATACACTAGCAAAGTTTGAATTACAGGACAAAGAAGGATACAAAATTATTTACAAGTGATCAACTATTAGCTAAATTGAAATTAAGAAGATACTAATAGAATTTACAAGAATTATACAACAACTAAAGCAATCAAAAAGTCTTCAGAGATGAGGCAAGTCTTCAATCCTCCTACCATTGTTCTTCTTTGACTTGAAAGGCTTCTGCAAGAGGATCTGCTTCAGCAAGAATTTAACATTAAACTTGTACAAGGGCTTCAAATTGGTCATTTCCTGTTCTGCCTCTTGTTGCTAATCTTACACCAATGAGAAAACTCTTGCTTGCCTTTGGGATTTCAGACTGCCTAAAGAACCTTCAAGAGCCACCTCTATCCAGAAAGAAAATCCCCTCAACCGGCATTGATATAAACTTGAACAGCTTAGGAGTGATGTTGAGTGGTAGACTTGTATTGAGACCCTCAAAATCATATAGATATTCATGTTCAGGGAGTACCTCTCTTAGCTCAAAAGGTTTAAAAGGCTTTGAACCTTTCTTATGCATAGTTTCAACTGTATACACATGCTTGTAATAATCATCCTTTGTGAAGGCATTCTGTGACACAGCTAGAGCAATCTAGGCTTGAATCTATTGAATGAATTGAACTTTCTATTTGCTCTTGGATTTGTTGAGGAGGTTAAGGATCTCAACTAACTCTATGATAAAGTTCCCAGTTCTACCACAATTGCTCTTGGATTTGTATAGGAGGTAAAGGATCTCAATTTGCTCTTCCGAGTCAGCCTCAACCTGTTCTTGTAGTACTTGGCATCTTTGGTTTTTGGCTTTCTGCAGTCTTTGATAAAGCACCCTGCTCTACCACAATTCTAGCACTTCTTCTCCTCCTCCCGAGGTTCAGCTGGCTTTTCAAAGCGCTTATTCTCCTCTGTTTGCCCTTCTTCTATCCTTCTCAACCCGGAAGTGTATCTTTGACGGTGTTAGGCTTTCTGTACTTGTTTTGAAAAGCCTTTGTGATCAGTGACATTGCTTTCATAACAACCTCCATGTCTGAGGATTCAGTCTCTCCCTTAGATGAGACGGATTTGGGTGCTATTTGTTTTCCTTTTGAAGATCTAGAACTCTTTCTTGATCTTTTTTCAGCTATGAGTGCAACAGGATTAGAGGATTTTTTTGCAGAGGTTTTTGCTAGCACTTCGTCCTGAAATTGATTCAAGTCTTCATAGATTGAGTGGTGAGACACTTCCTTGAGATTCCGGTTGTGACGACCGCGATTTCCCAAAATTTACCATTTACAAAAATCTTGTCATTTTATCAGAAAAACATGCAACAGAAGTCTTTAGTCAAAAAATACATCTTGCCGAAACGATAAGAGATTATATTAGTATGAAAATCACGACATCACGTTCATAAACATTAATCATAAAGACATGAATTGTTTGATGTAATATAAACAAAATTGTATCATCTAAGACAGTACACTACCCAATGTCCCTGTCTCACAAGCAATCTCTAGGCAACCTGCACGAGTACAAGACACACTTCAAGAAACAAGTGTCGGCTTAAAGCCTCGTGAATCAATAGAGTTATTAAAAGATTTAATTAAAACATAACATGCTTTAGATGGAAATAACAGAATAAATAATAATCCATTCCCACCCATTCACATAGTTGACCACCTCATCATCTAACATATTGCACATAACGGTCAACTAATCATAGTATATAAAAATAATCATTTCATATATTTCATTATCATAATTATTTACATTATAATCATAATAATCATCATCAATGCAATCATAACTAATGGTCTAGGGGTATTATCTTAACCCAAGGTATAGACCCGGTTCACGAGTTACATTATTACCCGTCTAAGAATCATTAGAGTGAGACTTCCAATAATTCTTAGACTATAACATCTCCCGTTATCGCTACTCCGGCGACGTGGTATACATCGTATCCCACAATACCGTTCAGGTGAAGTAATAACGGTGTTTTACCTCTTACACCTCCTTACACCCAAATGATATTTAATAAGGTACAACCTCTAGTACCAAACATCATTCCAATGAGTATAAATACATCATCACGTTGTCCCGGACTTGTCATGAACGCCCGGTAACCCACAAATGGCTAGCACTTTTCCTAGAAGGTTCAACCTACTAGGCATCATTAATAAGGATAGGGCTACCCCATCCCAAGGTTTAATAAATCAATAATATGTTAAATCTCATAATGATTTCATATCATAGCATGCTCGTCAGACAATCTCAATGCATATAGTAATCACATGTACATCACATATTTCTTACATAAGTAGTATATAAACACATATTACTATTGTATAGTAATGTTGGGGTTTGTTCGGTTTTTCAAAATATATTTTAGCAACGGAAGCATGAACAAAAATTTTAAACTTTTTAAAACTCCCCACCAATGATCCATATGTAAGCCTTAAGAAACAAAACAACCATAGGGTGTTTAGAACTACAACCTTTGTAGCGTGAGTAAACCGTTGATGAAGTGGTTGATCTATGAGAAGCCAAGAGAAGACTTCCTCCAAGGTATCCACAAATCAATGAGTCCAACACCTTTGAGATGCTAGTCTCTCCAACCCTTGAAATTCAAGCAAGCAAGCAACAACCTCTTGTTCTTCTTCTTGAACTTACTATGTATGTATATGAGTATGTATTCTAGCACCACACTTTGCTCACTTGAACAACACCAATACAAGAATGTAGAGATGTTTTCAAAGCTTCAAGAATACTTAGAACCTTTCTAAGAACTCAAGGAAAGGTGGTAGCATGAACTTATTAGAACAAAGAACCATGCATGTACTAAATAAGATCAAGGAGTGAAGCAACAAGAGGGAGGCCCCCTTTGGCTCCCATTTTCGGCCGAAAATGGGTGAGGGGGGAGGGTCCCCTCTTGTCTTCCTTCCATGCTTGTACATCTAGTCCATGCCTTGGTCCATTCCAATCAAGAAGCAATACATGGCCCCTTTGAAGGATTAATGTGTGAATTTCTAGTTTTTCTTTCAATTTATATAAAAGAGTATACTAGATATGTCATACTAAGTATAAAATACATCTACATGTATTTTATATACATACTTGATTGTTACTAGTAACTCTTTACTTGTAACAAAGATATACATACATTTATATAATTGTTACTAGTAACAATTTACTTGTAACAAATATATATTTATACATATATATATATATATATATACATATATATAAAATCATATGTTTATATTTATGTATTTCATATGCATTATCTTGTATCAATATACAAGAGTGATATTATTATTTCACATAAATAACAATATGCAACAATGCATATATACTTATATATATATAACGAGTTGGAAACATATTTAAATCATATTCAAATATGTAATTGGTGTCCATTGATTGTAAATGTGTGACCCTATGGGTTTATTTATTATCAGTAATATCGTATTAATTTGTGTCTTGTGCACATAGAACCAACAATCTCCCACTTGCACAAGTTACAACTTAAGCCGATATAGACAATGGTAAGAACGTCTAGCAACATCCCATTGCCCCTAATAATAAATAAAGTGTGTTGATCAACACTTTCACCAACGAAGTTAACTCACTAGCTACAAATCGTTGTTATAGGTAAGTCATCAATTATCCCTTTGTTTTAACATCTCGTTGAACATGAGACATGGATCGTCATCAATTCTCATATGATGTTCAACTTGTTTTAGGGCCCAGAGATATTATACTCCCAATTAAATTAGAGAAACAAATCCCATCTTGACCACATACATCTCTTATAAGACTCATATCATACCTAATAATGGCCTTTATAACTACCCGGTTAAAGATAGCGTTTAACCACATTAAAGCATGATACTCCTCATACTCGAGTCCCAATATGTGTCTCAGGTCTAAGAATACAAAGATACCACCTTTTTCTCAAGATTTACTTATGACACTGATCCATGAAGCGATCTTAAGAGCGGGTCATGTCCAATGTTTGTTCCCTAACAAACATTAGTGAATTTGGTTGCAAACCCTTTTGCCTACTTTCATCACGAATGAAAGTCAACCAACTTATTCACATTAGTCTTAATTCATAACTATTCCCATAGTTATAACCGACTATGGACGTTTTAGAATAAAGAATTATTCATGGATTTAAACATGCTAATAAAGAACACAATATATATTAATGAAGTGATCATATCCCATACATCATTCAGATAAAATAGATATTGTCATAATGTTCCAAAATATCCAAATACTAAATTACAATTCAAATCCAATCCCTTGCAAAGCGAAGACCTATTGCCCTAGTATGAGACTCATGCTTAGTCGAGGCAAGAGGTTTTGTAAAAGGATCTGCAAGATTCTGATCTGTATGAACTTTGCGAATACACACATCTCCTCTATCCACTATATCCCGTATATAGTGGAAACGCCTGAGGATGTGTTTGGTGCTGTGATGTGATCTAGGTTCTTTTGCCTGGGCAATAGCACCTTCATTATCACAAAATATTTCTATGGGGTCTTGAATGCTTGTTACTACCCCAAGGTCAGCAATGAATTTCTTCATCCATGCAGCTTCTTGTCCAGCCTCAGAAGCAGCAATGTATTCAGATTCTGTAGTGGATTGTGCAACTACACTTTGCTTAGAACTTTTCCAAGCAACCGCGCCTCCATTCATAACGAAGACATAGCCCGATTGTGATCGAGAATCATCTCGATCCGTTTGGAAACTAGCATCTGTGTAACACTTTACACAAAGATCTTCTTCCAAACCCCATAGATCAAGAACATGTCTTTGGTTCTTCTCAAGTATTTTAAATTGTTCTTGACTGCCATCCAATGGCTATCTCCTGGGTTTTGCTGGTATCTGCTCGTCATGCTCAAAGCATACGAGACATCTGGCCTAGTGCATAGCATGGCATACATGATGGATCCAATTGCAGAAGTATATGGGATCTCACTCATTCTATCTAGCTCTTCTCTTGTGCTAGGGCTTTGAGCTTTACTCAAAACCGTGCCTTGTGCCATTGGCAAGAATCCTCTCTTAGAATTCTCCATCTTGAATCGTTTCAAGATTTTGTCAATATATGCACTTTGACTTAGGCCAATAAGACGCCTAGATCTATCCCTATAGATCTTTATTCCAAGAATGTAGGCAGCTTCTCCCAAGTCTTTCATTGAGAAACACTTCCCAAGCCAAGACTTGATGTCTTGCAAGGTTGGGATGTCGTTTCCAATGAGTAGTATGTCATCAACATACAAGACAAGGAATGCTACTACGCTCCCACTAGTTTTCTTGTAAACACACGGTTCATCTTCTGATTTGATAAAACCAAACTCTTTTATTTTCTCATCAAATCGAAGATTCCAACTTCGAGATGCTTGCTTTAGTCCATAGATGGATCTTTTAAGCTTGCACACCTTATTAGGATACTTAGGATCTACAAAACCTTCAGGCTGAACCATATAGACATCTTCACTTAAGTGCCCATTTAGAAAAGCCGTTTTGACATCCATTTGCCATATCTCATAGTCATAATATGCAGCTATGGCAATAAGTATTCTAATAGATTTAATCATGGCTACCGGAGAGAAAGTTTCATCATAGTCAATACCATGAGTTTGAGTGAAACCTTTCGCCACTAGCCTTGCCTTAAATGTGTGTACATTTCCATCCATGTCTGTCTTCTTCTTGAAGACCCACTTGCTCCCTACAGTCTTACTATTGGGAGGAAGATCAACCAAGTCCCATACTTGATTTTCATACATGGACTGCATCTCAGTGTTCATGGCATCAAGCCATTTATCGGATTCCGGATCCGATATAGCATCTTGGTAGTTAGTAGGCTCAGAAGAGTCTACCAAGAAAATCTCATCATTGGACACGAGAAATCCGTATCTCTCGGGTTCTTGACGAGGTCTACCAGATCTACGAACACTTTGTGTTTCAGTAGGTTCTTAAACAACCAATTGTTCAGATTCAACAACCGTTTGTTGAGTGCTAGTGCCAACCTGACTTGTATTTTGTGGTTCTTGAATTTCTTCAAGGTCTACATTGCTCCCACTTGCCTCTTTCGAAAGAAACTCCTTTTCTAAGAAAGTGGCATGCCTAGAAACAAACACTTTGTTCTCAGCTGGGTTGTAGAAATAATATCCTAATGAATCTTTAGGATATCCCACAAAATTACATTTGATAGATCTAGGATCGAGTTTGCTTAAAGCTTCTTGTCGTACATGAGCCCCACAACCCCAGACTTTCAAGTAAGATAAGTTTGGAACCTTTCCATACCACATCTCATATGGTGTCTTATCTACCTTCTTGGTTGGAACCATGTTCAATATGCGCGCAGCAGTTACTAAAGCATAACTCCAAAAGGACGAGGGTAGAGTACTTCGGCTCATCATAGACCGAACCATATCTAGTAGAGTTCGGTTCCTCCTTTCAGATACACCATTATGTTGTGGTGTTCTAGGAGGAGTAAGTTGTGAGATAATCCCACAATTACTAAGATGATCCATAAACTCTTGGCTTAAGTACTCACCACCTCGATCGGAACGAAGGGCCTTGATTGTTTTGTTGAGTTGATTTTGTACTTCGTTTTGAAACAGTTTGAACATCTCAAATGTTTCATGTTTATGTTTCATCAAATAAACATAACCAAATCTACTATAATTATCGGTGAATGTAACGAAGTATCTATCACCATCCCTAGACATTGATCTAAAAGGACCGCATACGTCCGTATGTATGATTCCTAATAGATCTTTGGCTCTTTCACTTGAACCGGAGAAAGGAGCCTTAGTCATCTTCCCATATAAACATGATTCGCAAACTTCAAATGAGCTAGAATCGTTTGATTTTAAAATTCCATCCTTTTGAAGTTTTGCAATGCGTTTCTTGTTTATATGACCAAGTCGACAATGCCATAGGTATGTTTGACTTAAGTCATGCTTAGGTCGTTTGGTGCTAGTGGTATATATAGAATTATCATCAAGAGATCTTTTAAGATTAACTTCATATATTCCATTAAGAGGCCGAGCCTCAAAATACAAAATGTCGTTTTTGAAGGCACGAATGCCATCATCAACGAAACCAAATGTGAATCCGGATTCTCTTAACCGAGCTACTGAAATAATATTCCTAGTTAAACTAGGTACATAACAACAATTGTTTAATATTAAGTACAGGCCATTTGGTAATAATAATTCAAAAGTTTCAAGGGCTTCAAAAGCAACATTTGCTTCATTGCCCACGTGGAGATCCAAATCGCCTGGCTTCAGCAGCTTACTTTTTCTCAACCCCTGCACATTGTTACAAATGTGAGTTCCACAACCGGTATCAAATACCCAGGAATTAATGGAAAAAGTATACATTTCAATCATATATATACCTGAAGTGCTAGCCTCGCCAGCCTTCTTCTTTTTCAACTCTGCAAGGTAGGTCGGACAATTGCGCCTCCAATGTACTACCACCCCGCATTCAAAGCACGGGTCATTCTTGGGAACCTTTCCCGCCGTCTTGGGTGTAGGAGCCTTGGCAACTTGCTTACCTTTGTCCTTTCCCTTTGCCTTTGCTTTGCCCTTCCCTTTTCAGTTGTTTTTCTTTTTCTTCTTGATTCTCCCTTCTTGAATCATCAAGACTTGAGGTGTTTTGCTTGGAATCTTACTCTCAGCAGTTTTAAGCATCCCATGCAACTCTGAGACAGATTTCTCCCAATTGTTCATGTTATAATTCATGACAAATTGATCATAGGCTTTGGTCAACGAGTTAAGGATCATATCCTGTGCAAACTCGTTGGTTATGGGAGATCCAAGCCTAGCAAGCTGGTCAATGTATCCTTTCATCTTTAGCACATAGTCGCTAACGGATTGACCTTCCTCCATCTTGCATGCATGGAAAGCTCGAGTGACCTCAAAGCGTTCTTGCTTCGCTTGCTTTTGGAACATTTCCTTAAGCTGGCCAAGCATCTCATATGCTCCATGCTCCTCAAGGTTCTTTTGAAGATCCGGAGACATGGTAGCAAGCATGAGGCATGAAATTTCGACCGAGTCGTCGGAATGCTTCACCCAAGCATCCCTAACGGCTTTGGCCGCAGTCAATGGAGGTTCCTCAGGGACGGGATCCTCAAGTACGTACAATTTCTTTTCGTGCTTAAGAACGATTCTCAAGTTACGATACCAGTCTAAGAAATTTGTACCATTGAGTTTTTCTTTCTCTAAGATTGAACGAAGAGATAAGTTGTTAACGGGCGTAGTTGAGTTAGGGGCCATCTACAAAATTAACAAAGTTCTATTTAGTATTTTCGATATTTAATCCTTTAATAATTAATACCCTTTAGAATTATAAAATTCTTTAATTTTTAAAGGCTAGGATCCAATTTGAACTTAACCTTGAATGTTTGGCTAATGCTCTCTCCATCAAGTTAAAACAACAAGGTAGGTAACGTTTACCAATTACATCTCGTATGTAATTCCTAGATCTTTATGGGATCCTAGACAACGATTGTCAATTTTGGCATGTTTGATCCCATCTATGCCTCGGGCTTCCTTACGTTTGGCTAATGCTCTCTCCGTAATAAGATTCCGATTAAGTCGTCCTATTTCAAGACGGTGAATTTCCGGCCCAAGACGTTCATGGAATTCGCGGAAAAACACCTCGGTTGTTACAAAAACAATCCACGCGTTTGGCTAATGCTCTCTCCACGTGAGTGTCGTTGCAACAAGCGAGTGTCTTAAAATGGGATGGCATAGACTTACGTTTTGAAAAAGGGCTTTTACCGTTTTGTGTATTTATTAAATAAAACAAAACGAGTCGTGTGACTAGTATTGCATTCATACAATAATAAGTCCACGTTTTGATAAAATCATATTTTATATATATATTGGTCTTGAGTATTCTTAAAATCCATATTTTACGAACTCTCAACGCGTTCAATTTTAAACTAGTATTAATATCCTATATTAACGTGTGTAGTTTCGAGCGCGCAAATACGACCAATTTTAGCTTGTAATAAAACCATTTTATTATTAAGCTTGAATGGAGTTTGGTTGAGTTTTAAAATCTCTATTTTATAAAACTCATATATATATATATATATATATATAAAGATATATATTTTGACATAATGAATTTTAATCTTTACAAAACTCCTTTTATATAAAATTCATTTTACATCTTATGTTATGTCAACTTAAAATACCAAACTCCCATTGTGTGATTTATATTATGTAAAAATATTATCTAGCATGCAAAAAATCCTATTTTCAACCATGCATAATAATATAAACATAAACACACACAAATAACATGTATAAGTGCATAACCAAGCCATTTGTCCTAAGTGGTATTTTGTGAGCCATACAAAAATACCAAGTCATAACTAAGGACCAAATATTCCTCTTGTGATGAACTTGAAGCTCCCACTTGCCAAAACAACTCCTTGTAGTGCAAATGACTCCAAGCCTTTATGGTTGACTCCACCACACTTGAAACCTCCAACTTGGTTATTTCTTCATCTTGTTACATTTTTATAAAAGTAAACTAGTCTAAACTATTCTACTACTTACAAAATACAACAAGATGAAACAAAACTAAAAATATTATTACATACCAAATGAAAAAATAATTTTACAACCAAATCGAATTTCCAACACATCACAAAAGGTCTATGGCTTGTTATGCACAACATACACTCAAACAAACATATATATATCAACACTTGATATTTAGGCAACTTTTACAACCAAACATGCATGTGGTTTGGTTGTTTCCCAAAATAAATATATAAACATATATAAGTTGCCAACAAGAAAATCCACAAATTTTCTAACAAAAGAAAAGTTGTCCATTTTCTTAAACAATACATACTCAAAAGGTTTCTTAAAACTATACATAAGTGGCTCTGATACCACTGTTGGGGTTTGTTCGGTTTTTCAAAATATATTTTAGCAACGGAAGCATGAACAACAATTTTAAACTTTTTAAAACTCCCCACCAATGATCCATATGTAAGCCTTAAGAAACAAAACAACCATAGGGTGTTTAGAACTACAACCTTTGTAGCGTGAGTAAACCGTTGGTGAAGTGGTTGATCTATGAGAAGCCAAGAGAAGACTTCCTCCAAGGTATCCACAAATCAATGAGTCCAACACCTTTGAGATGCTAGTCTCTCCAACCCTTGAAATTCAAGCAAGCAAGCAACAACCTCTTGTTCTTCTTCTTGAACTTACTATGTATGTATATGAGTATGTATTCTAGCACCACACTTTGCTCACTTGAAGAACACCAATACAAGAATGTAGAGATGTTTTCAAAGCTTCAAGAATACTTAGAACCTTTCTAAGAACTCAAGGAAAGGTGGTAGCATGAACTTATTAGAACAAAGAACCATGCATGTACTAAATAAGATCAAGGAGTGAAGCAACAAGAGGGAGGCCCCCTTTGGCTCCCATTTTCGGCCGAAAATGGGTGAGGGGGGAGGGTCCCCTCTTGTCTTCCTTCCATGCTTGTACATCTAGTCCATGCCTTGGTCCATTCCAATCAAGAAGCAATACATGGCCCCTTTGAAGGATTAATGTGTGAATTTCTAGTTTTTCTTTCAATTTATATAAAAGAGTATACTAGATATGTCATACTAAGTATAAAATACATCTACATGTATTTTATATACATACTTGATTGTTACTAGTAACTCTTTACTTGTAACAAAGATATACATACATTTATATAATTGTTACTAGTAACAATTTACTTGTAACAAATATATATTTATACATATATATATATACATATATATAAAATCATATGTTTATATTTATGTATTTCATATGCATTATCTTGTATCAATATATAAGAGTGATATTATTATTTCACATAAATAACAATATGCAACAATGCATATATACTTATATATATATAACGAGTTGGAAACATATTTAAATCATATTCAAATATGTAATTGGTGTCCATTGATTGTAAATGTGTGACCCTATGGGTTTATTTATTATCAGTAATATCGTATTAATTTGTGTCTTGTGCACATAGAACCAACAAGTAAATCATTACTTTAAAAAATATATCATTTTTGTCTAGTACTCGGGTTTGTGAAATATTGAACTCACCTCAGTCCAGATAACGAAACACACGATCTCGTAAAGACAAATAACGCTCACGGATCGTCAAAAACTCAATCACCAACGCCTCGAACAACCTATAGAGATCACTACGTTAAAAACACGATCCACAGACCCTAAACGAGTCTAAACTAGCTCACTAGACATAAATATGAAAAATAACAATTCCCGACCAAAGATTATGACGTCACATGCTTAGAAACTTCATAAACAACGCATATACTCGACATGCATGTAGCCTAAACATCTTCATAATCGAAATAGAACTGTAATATTAGAGAAATATATCTCTCAGGCTCACCCAGGCAAAGCCTCGGTCAAAACTACGTTCGTAGCGGTGTTTCTAATCTCCCGGCACTACAAATATGCTTAAAACGAAACCCGACACTAACGTATGCTCAAGAATCTCGAGTATGCTCGGAATTTCGGCAAAGTAACGGCTCTTGAGGTGTTGTGTGTGAAAAATGGCTGGCCATATCTCATATATATAGAGATCTCGAAACGCGTCGCGTCGCGTCGCGACCGCCTCCAAACTGACCAATCGAAAAGTATGCAGATGCTGACATGTAACACCCAAGGTTTGGAAATTTCTATAATTAGTGACTTTTTGATATGATGTATTTTGGTATCGCCTAATTGAGATTAGGAGGTGTTTAGAAACTTGAGGGACTTATGTTGTCATTTTGAAACTAGAAAAGTTCAGGGGCCATTTGTGACAACTTTCAAAGTATTATATATAAATATGCAGATTTGACTTTGTTGGAGTCAAACCTTTCATTTTTCTTCATCTGCTTTCACGAGAGAGAGTTTAGAACAGAGTTCTTTGAGGTTTTTGAGCAAGAACAACAGAGAGCAAGTGATTTCCATTCATTCCTAGTTAAACACAAGCTGAGGTAAGGTTCTTGTTTGTTGTTCTTGAAGTTTAAGTTGGGTTTTAAGATTGATTCATGGTGAATCAAGATTAAATCATGTTTTGGTTGTTCTTTTTGGTTTATAAGTTATTTGGGGTGTAGGAAAACACCCCAGTAGCGTTTTTATGAATTATTAGTAAGTATTTTTGAGGTTTCAATCGGATTCACAGCAGACAGTTGACGAACAGGAGCTGTAAGTAGAAAGGCACGGGCGTGCCTTTGAGGGGTACGGCCGTGCCTCGTGGCCGTGACCGCCTCTGTTCTTGAGGCACGGGCGTACCTGGGTAGGGTACGGGCGTGCCTGGGTCCGGTTCAGGGTGTGCCTAACCCGGTACGCCCATGCTTGTTAGGGCCTGCTTTTGGGCCTTCGGCCTACGGGCACGGGCGTGCCCTGCCCCTGGTCAGTTTGTTTAAGTGCTGAGTTGAGCATATCTTGATACTATAACTGTATATGATTGTAGGGGTTACTATTTGAAGTATTCTGAGTTTACGTGACATATCTCTGTGTGATATTTATTGCTGAGGTGAGTTTTCTAAACTCTGATTCATATCTGTGATATGTGTGTGATACATTGCAATGTGATATATTATTGATCAGAGGATCACGGAGAGAGAGCTGTGGCATGCTACTTTGTGCAGTAGTGCTACGGACAACGTTTTAGCCTTCTTGGCGGATGCTAAGATGGTGTAGTGCTGTGTCCATAAGAACTGTTACAGCATTCGTGTATGTGTATGTGCATGCTTATATGATTACAGTTTAGTTTCCTCACTAAACCCTCGTGGCTTATCAGATACTACTTACTGTTGTTTTGCAGGGCGTGATTCCTCCAAAGGCAAGGCCCCAGTTTGACAGAGGTTGTTGTGCGAGAGAAAATTTGTATTTTGAAACCTAACACCCGGTTGTATTTTGTAAAACAAGTCTTTTGTTATAAATATTGAATACCACTCTTTTATATGAACCAGAGGGTTCAGTGTTAATTGTAGCTTCCGCTTTTGTGTAAACTCTTTTTATTCTAAATACTTCTATTTTAGAGTTTTACTTTATTTAAGAATTTGGGGCGTTACATGACACATGCAACTCTCAGACTCTGACACACGCAACCTAACTGACACACGCGACAGACGACGCGTCGCGTCACGAACTTCAACGCGTCGCGTCGCGACGAATACAGAAATTTGTATTTTTCTTTTATTTTCCAACTTTCAATATTTTATTTAAATAATAATATCCTTAATTATCATTAAAATAAATAAACACTATAAATATTAGTTATTTCTCGGTAAAATCATATTACAATATTTATTTCGAATTTTCGTTCGTTACACCGGTTTACATGCTTATACAACCAAACATGTTCTTGCCATTATGGACCAAGTACATTGATCTCGTTAACATTTATGTCCAGATAAGATCTCATGACACCATGATTTCTCATTTCATTCAGTAGCCTATAGAATCGGCTATATGTGTCTTGCAGCAGTTCACCTTCTCTTTCCTTGAACTCTCGGAAGGTATTTACAAGTTGAGTCGCTCTGATGAACACTCCTTGTTCAATGCCTTGCGTCTATTGCTTAACTTCATCCCAAATTGCTTTGGCTGAAGTTAGACTGTCTATCTTAGAATAAATCTCAGCACACAAACCCTGCTTTAGATAGTATTTGGCATCCTTGTTATCACGGCCCTATCTCTCTCTTCAGCAGTCAGTTCAGAAGGAAGCTTTCGTCTTCGTTCAGCAGCTATCGGTGAATTGTTATCAGGAATTGCCTCAATGGTCTTTTCAAAGACATCATCACTGTTAAGGATACTATATTTCATAATTTCTCCATACTTCTGATTATTTTCAATGAAATCCATAAAATGTTCTTTTCAAACGGTGTATTAATTTCTAAATAGATTGGAGGTTTTGTCTCTATGCCCATGGCAAGGATTTCATTACTTGAGCTCATCTTGTCACTTATGGATCTTTCTCCCTAAAATGAATTAGTAGGTTTGATTTTTGTGAGAAACTTGGAAAGTCGGATAGGAGTATTTCGGATGTGACTTTCAGATAGAAGTGTTTGATGAAGGTCGGATGGTTTTAGGCGGTAGTCGGATGAATGGTGCGAGTGTCAGATGACTTCAAGATTTTGATTGCTTGAAGGTCATATGACTCAAAGTTAGTATGAACCGAAAGTCGGAAGACACACAAGAGTCAGACGAATGTTTTAGAGCGACAGTCGGATGACTTCAAAAGTCGGATGAACTTTTGGGGCGATTGTCGAATGGTTCAAGGTGACAGTCGGATGAACAAGTATTCAACTAGTTCAAGTGTCAGATCACTAGTTCAAGTGTCGGATGAATCGACAATCAGATGAACAACTTCAAGTGTCGGATGACTTAACTGAAAGTCGGATGATCTAAACTTTCAAAGATTGGATGAACACTCTTATACAACTGTTGGATGAATCAAAAGTTGCATGCACCACAACTGAAAGTCGAATGAGATAAAGGTCGGATGACCTGAAAGTCGAATGATGCTAATAATCCAAAACTTGCAGGTCAGACCTCTGCTTAACGAACAGACTTCTGAATTTGCCTAAAACACACTAAAAATTCAAATAACTTTTGCTTAGACCTCCCTTAGTTATAAAAACACTTTCCTAAACAAATTTAACTCCAAATAACAACAAATGCTTTAAAAATTTTAATGGAACATTAAAGAACACCAAGAACTTAAAGAACAAGAAAATTCTAAATGTGAGCTTAAAAGTTGTTTGTTTAGGAAATAAATACTAGGAGATGTTTTCTCCACCTCAAATGCTTCTGTATACCTAAAAATACTTGAAAAACAAGAAGATTTAAGAGAAGTGGGTCTTGACTCAAGTGGGTTTTTCACAAACAAGAACAAAGTAGAACTTCTGTGTTTTGTTTCTCACACTTTGATGTTACTTTCAGGCAATGTTGAACCAATCCAGCAAGGAGTTGGCTTTGATACCAATTGAAAGTCCAAAGATGTGATAATAGATGAGTAAACTAGAATATACTTGTAAGTAAGATGAAAACAAGTAAAGAACACAAGTATGAACACTTTGCTTGAGCTTGAAGATGTATTGCAATTACTTTGAACGTATAATACAAGCTGATGAGATTATAATCTGCAAAGGTTACCTTGCAAACCTAGTTTGCAAGGTATATAAAGCAAGTGCCACATGGGCCTAAAGCCCCATGGGCCTAACACCACTACATTAGTTAATATTACAATTGTGGGCTAAGCCAAAGACACTAAAACTAGTCTAGTTACATTATAATAACGATACAAAAGAACACAAGGCGTAAAAACATATTTTAGACTAACAGATATCTTAGGTAATAAAACTCTACAAACAAAAGTACAAAACCTTTAAAAGTTAAAAACTTAAATGAACATTAAAAGATTTAAAGCTAACATAACATTACATCATTTTGATATTTGTTATTTTGACCATATGGTTTTAGTACTTTAACATTTGTCTACTTAGTATGAAATACTTTATTATTTTGGATTGGCTTAGTAACTATATTTAATTATGTATTATTTTGATTTTATTAGTTGTTTAATAGCAATATTTATTGTTAAATGGTAAAAGTGTAGTAAATTATATTGTTTAGTATATTCATTTATATATGAATAAAAAATAAAGTTAAAATTCAAATTTAACTAAAACAAACACCATATCGGAAGTTCAAATGCAATCGAAACGAATATTGAAGTAAAAGGAATTAGAAATTTTGAAAACAAAAATCATAAATGAAAACCTAAAAAAATGGCCGAATACATTTTTGAGAAATGGGTCGACATGAAACACGGCCCGAACCCGACACAAAAAAGAAACATGACTCGAACCTAACACGAAAATAAATGGGTCGAAAATAGGTCAACAAGAAACTAACACGAACACAAACCCAAATCAAATTGCCAGCCTTAATTAAAAGAAACTCGAAACCCTTTCAAAGATTTGTTAGATTTGTTCATCTTCAAGATTTGTTGGATTTTTTAATCGATCAATATACAAATCCATATGGAATACATTGTTGGATTTGTTTATCTTCAAGATTCTTTAAGATTTTTGATTTCTTGGAAAAGCTAGTGAAGTAGAAAGAGAAAGTTTTGAGAAGAGAGATAGATGGTGAGGGTTAGAGAGAGGACTTGTGAGATAATACAGGAGTAAAACTTGTTTGATAATAAGGATAAGTGATGAATGACTAGAATACTCTTACTTAATGGTCAAAGTTAACAAAAGTTAGTATTAAAGACCAAAATTGAAACAAATGCTACCAAAGAGACTGTATTATTAATGTATTAATATAGGTTATTACTTGGCTGACACCCATGGGTTGTGATGGTTTATTAACTATTATGAATTAATATAGGTTATTACTTGGTTGACGCCGGATATATAAATGGAGAGGGTTTCCTAGCCTCTTATAGGGGTCAAAGATATCATTTAAATGATTAATGTGACGGACACCAACTTGCAACTGCCAAAGAGTTCTTCAATATGAAACATTCTTTCACAAGAAATGTTATAGAACGATGTTTTGGAATCTTGAAGGCAAGATGGGGGATCTTAATAAAAAATAAGATCATTTATTTGTCTTCTCCACAACTATATAAGACAAGAAATACCAATTGATCCACTCGATAATGATTCTGCATCAAACGAAGGAACTAGAGACATTGGGGTTGAAGACGTGGATAATATAAGTTATACTGGTCCTTCAAACTAGTGGACTATGTTTAGAGATAATTTAGCTCGGTCAATGTTTGATTCTTAGAGGGCTTCATAATCTTTGAATTATGTATTGTTGTAATGGTACTTGAACTTGTTTGAATTGTGTGTTGTTGTAATGGTACTTGAACTTGTTTGAATTATGTGTTGTCGTAATAGTATTTGAACTTGTTTGAATTATTTATTGTTGTAATGGTACCTAAAACTATGTGAATTATGTATTGTTGTAAATATATTGTCAGGATCGGATTTATAAACAACCACACGCAAACAATCCAAGAATAAACAAAGAAGTTCCAGAATAACACTTTGTGTAACAAGGAAATTTATATTGACCACTTGATTCATATTACAAATGATTAAACCATCAAAGCCCCAGTCTGTTGATTAAGAATGATTCAACAGTTGCAAGGATTAAGAACAACCTTGAGGCTAAAACTTAAATCACGCACGCATAAAATACCTACGTACATATGAATATTTATAATATCTTTTGTTACATAACAGAATCATCTATTTTCACTAACAGAATCATCTAATTACAGACAGATAAGCACACGTGTTATCTATAATTATCATCCCTAAAATGAAAGAATTCATTCTTATCACGAACAACAACATTAATTCTGTCATTTTCTTGAACAACATTAACTTCTTTGAATTGGCACTAACTTCGACAACTAAAAGTATTAACTTTCATCAAGTAGTATTAATTTTGTTGAAGTAGTATTAATCTCTTCAACTGGTATCAACATTGTTCATCAATATTAACTCCAACACCGTCGGTATTAACTTCAAATGATTAGTATTATCATTCATTCCATAGAACCAACATCTTAAACCCAACAGATATTTGAACTTGTTTGAGTTAGGTATGTTGAGCCAACTTGGAAATTATCGTCCGTGGATAAATAATGAGGAAGCAAAGCTTGTAGAGGCTTTGGTCAACATGGTGAATAGTGGTGCATTTAAAGCCGACAATGGCTAATTCGGGTTATTTACAACATTTGGAGCAAGTTATAAATATATCACTACCAACTTCGGGTTAAACCTCATACTTAATAAAAAATAAAAATCATGAGAAAATATTGGAAATTTGTGCATGACATGGTTCATGGGTCAAATACTAGTGGATTTGGTTTTGATCATGTTACCCGTTGTGTGGTTGTTGAACTTGATATTTGGGAGACATATCTCAAGGTAAATACTTTAATAATTATACTTATATTATTATTTATTATTAATCGTGTTATATGAAATAGGTGTATAAAGGAGCTAAAAAGTGGAAAAACAAGTCGTCTTCTCATTTTGAATACTTGTGTACTGTTTTTGGAAAAAACCAAGCTCAAGGAAATGAGGCTCGAGATTTTTTAGAAATGGAAGAGGAGGCCAAGAAAGAAGAACAAACTCAACAATTGGATGATGATGAATTGCAAGTGGAATCTAGTTAAGTTCCACTAAGTCGTTCAACTATGCAACAAGACGTGACATTAACGACAACTAAAGGTAAGAAAAGGAAGAGCCAAGTAGACTCTATGCTTGAGGTATTTCAAGATGCCGTTACGTTGGGTATTGAAAAAATGTCAAACAAAATGAGTAAGGGAGTTAAACGAGAGGAGGAGTTCGATAAGAAGCATACCATGATCACGTTTGAAATTTCAAAGATGCAATCCTTGACTAGGATTGAAAATTTTTAAGCATGTGAAAAGATATAAGATGATACTGAGAAGGTAAAATTGTTTTTGGACTTGGACAATGCGGATAAGGAGCATTATATCAAGTATATTTTAAAGTAATTAATGTCATGAAGTATTTGGATATGAATTATTTTGAACCTATGTTTTGTTGACATGAAACAATTATGTCAAATATGTCTTAGACTATTAATTTGAAACTATGTTTTGTTAACATGAAACAATTATGTCAAGTATGTTTTAGACTATGTTTTAGACAATTTGTGTTGATTGTTCTATGTTTAAGTAATTTATGCTTAAATTTTAGTTACATTTTTAATTATTAATAGTGTAAATTAATTAGATATTATTTATTTGTCAAATAATTAATTAAACAAAAAAACGGTTTAAAATATAACAAAAGGACAATTCTGTTATTTGTCACATAAACATTGAATTACAAAACAAACAGGATTTCAGAAATGCAAAACCTGACAGATTTTGTTCACCAAATACAAGACTGGATTCACAATCCTACCAAATGCAAATCCTTTAATAGAATGCAAATCCAATAAAAAAATTTTGTGAACCAAACGTCCCAAAATAGTGTATTTTCTAATGTTAAATGACTAAACCTACAACTTAAGTACAACCACAAGGACCAACTATGTAATTAACTCAACTTTTTTGTGAATTACTATTTTAAATACTATACAATTTTAAATACTATAAATGAAGAATGTTCAATATAATCCATACATAATTCATAGTGCTAAGGGATTAATTTTAGCCTTTGGATCAATGACATCAATTATCCACATTGTATTTTAAAATTTTAGGCGGAGTGACATTTTCGTAGTTCACATGTGATGCTTTTACAAATCACATGTGATTATATACTGAATCACTTGTGATTGAATATTATAATTTTACGACTATGTTTTTTACATAGACTTTACTGAACACAACTCTACTATACATACGCTATATTTCATAAACCTCGACAAACCCATAAGTGATACTAGTTTTTTCTTTATCATCTTCTTCTAATATTAACAAAGGAATAACATAAAAAAAATTCTATTAGATAATCCTAACAATTTTCTTTAGATAAAAAATTTAATTATCAGATATGAATAATTAATTTTGGTAAAAATAAAAATCTAATTTTGAATTTAACTTGAATAAAATTATTAGAGAGAATTTCATAGCGATCTTCTTACACATTAAAATACCGTATCTGTCTACCCTATTTTACAAATAACATATTTACCATGTATTTTATAATATTTTATAATCAAATACTTAGTTATAATCAAATACTTAGTTTTATCATTCTAAAATATTTTATAATCATTTTAATTTTTTTAGTTATAACCAATAAAGATTTGAACTTATTGCTTCTAACTATAACAATAATGGTCTATAACTTGTACAAAAAATAGAATAATGTCTATTTAAATCATAATACCACATTTTTCACCGTCACCTCTCGTGTCACTCTAGTTATATAATATTGTATAAAGTATGAACATTTTAGTTAACTATAAAATAATACGATATAGTAGATATTTGTTATTTTGAGAATAATAATTATCAAAGAATAAATCTTTGTTATAACATATAAAATTTAAGAACGACTAGCTAGTTTAGACTAATTAATACTTAACCGATAGATTGTCTATTTATATCGATATTGTTTTTAAAACTACTCACTATTTATTTTTAAAATCATAAACATTATTTGATCATAATTTAGAAGTTTTAAATGATGGTATATTTACAAATTATAATTGTGGCAGACAGGTTTCACAATTAATAATTCAAAAATTGAATTAACCATTTTTTATGTAAATGAAGATGTGTAGACTAGACTCTTGAGTTCGTGTTCTAGAAAGAAGTATCTTCTAGAGATACTCCGTCCACGTCAATGATTAATTATCATAATCAACAATATTTTTTCAAGCTTTAAACTAGAGGGTTTATAGTGTACGTAAGTGGTCTTATGTACGTGTATTAAGAACGTGTTTTTCTATGATTGTAAGTTCAGATCATGTAATGAATGAAAGTATACATCTAGAAGTAGGATTAGATAGATGTGTGTTTAGTCCTATAAAATTACCCTTCATGATAATTTATTAAAATATCCAATTTTTAATTTTTTTTTCTCGTACTATTTCATTTTTTATTCTTAACGATAAAAGGTAATTAAGCTACTAGTATTAGTAGATATTCTGAAGATGCATGTGCCAATCACTATTAGTCCACTTAATTGACTGAAAGTTACGTGTATATAGTAAACAAATTTGCGTCACATCCCGTTTGTTGGAGCGCTTCTAACGCAGTAACGGGTTTCAATTAAACAAATAAACATTGCATTATTCTTAATTTGTATCCTGCAAAAAGCCCTTAGTCAATAGTCAAGTCAACTTTTTTTAACATTTAACTACGTCAATGATATATAGGAATTTCATATGTGGAAAAAGTTTTCCAATTTGTATATCATGGCTGGGTTTATAACGCATTTTTAATAAAGAAAGAAAATTTAAATTATAAAAAATTAAACATATAGCATCCATATATAGTTGAAGCAACGGTGAGTACTAGTTCATCTTAAATATAAAATCGCATATATAGAGCATGCATATATAGTAAAAGAAGATTTAAGGAAAAGTTAACGGTAGTTAACATAAAAGACCAAATCCGTAACAACACGTAAATCACAATGACTTGTCGATGTAATTTTGTAAACTAAAGTACGAAAATGAAGTTTTGTGCAAACCATAGAGACAAAATTTATAATTTACTCGTTTTCGAATCAAAAAAAGAATTCATAACGTGACTCGAAATTTGAATATATAAATATGTATTTATATATTGTATCTCTATTGCTATTTCCTATTTCTCTTATATGCTATTTTTTAACTAATTAAAAATCCTATAAATCTTTGGAAGTTCAAACTCCAATATAATATTCAAAATATTACATTCGTCATAAAACTTTCCCCTTAAAATTTGGTTTGACGTTTGAAAATCGGTTAAATCTACTTACAAATATTAGTTAATGTAAGTAGCGGAAAGTTACTTATGTATTAACTTTTTTGAAGACAAGTGTATTCCACGCCTTTTGTTTTAATGAATTAGTTATTTTTAAAAAGTTGATTTTATAACGTAATCTTAGAGTTGTGTTCAATAAAGTCTATTTAAAAAACATAGTCCTAAAGTTGTGATTCAGTATACAATCACATGTGATTTGTAAAAGCATCACATGTGAATTACGAAAAATTACGAAAATGTCACTCTGACCAAATTTTTAAAATTTAATCTGGACCATTGATCATATTGATCCAATGACTAAAATTAGTCCCTTAAAACTATGCATTAGTTATAGACTATATTGAACATCCTTATGTAATCCTAATGTAAAGGCATATCCTTCAAATTGATAATGTTATATTCTTCGCAAGAGTCTCTAAAGGCCATGTTGCGGGGTGTATGGTGAAGCCACCAGGCACATGGTAGGGTTGTTGAGTGATGATGATAATGGCATGAGGAGGGTTTGGGTTAAAATAATTCATTTAGTTGTGAAACAGTAATATTTGAAATAAAAAAACTTTTACTCTTTTATAAATTAACACACTATAAATACAAATTTCTCTTACATAAATCACTTACATAATTTATCTCTTCATTTGATAAACTCACTCCATACTCTTTAAATTTCATCCATGTTCATAATTTTAAAATGATTTTCAATTCTTCATCAACATCTTCTTCTAACCATAGCAACAATTTCAAATTTTAGAGAACTTAATAGAATATTAAGAAATGTTACAGGCGGAAGAAAGTTCACCTTGTCAACCATGATCTCTAATTAAGATATACTTTTATAGGTTTGAGGACCAATCTATCTATGTATACTTTTATCATGATTATTTAAGATCATTAGGTGATTGTGACTAGTGATTGATCAAATCCTTGGGTTAAGTAACAAAATAGTTAGCTTTAATGTGTGTGAACAATTACATGTGATGATCATTATGTGTGATTGATTGATTGCATGAATAATAACAATCAATATTGAGTTAGTCTTGCATGATTCGAAAATAACTGACTAATTATGATAGTATTTGATCCTATCACCATAGGATTAGTATTTTTCATGATTATAGGGTTAGATTTTCTGACCAAGATATCTAGTCAATTTAGAAATCAGTATATGATGAATAATATTTATTGCACTATCGTGAAATTAACCATAAATAAGAGGTAATAAAATCTAAGTAAGAACAGTTCTTAATTATCAAGGTAATCAAATGTATGATCACTTTTCATACTTCAAACAAAAACTCGATGCTAGCTAGCTAGGGTTTACTTGGTTTTACTTTTCTATAGAAAGGCACATCTACAATAAGGACAATTGACGTCCAATACCCCTTATGATACTTTCAATGAAGACCTACAAATGGGTGAAAGAACTTCTAACGCTCGACTTCATAAGCTTTGTATGTATATAGATTGATCTACAGTCACTTGAGTACTTGAGAAAGTTAACTTTTGACAACATCAAATGTCTTTTTGAAACAATGATCATGGTTTATCGGAATACTTGGAAGCATCAATTGTATACATTCCCCATGGAAAAACTACTCTAATATGGAAAGGTTAATATACGGGAGGTGACAAAAATTGAACAACAATCTTCCCTAATATAGTAGCCTAATCACATGACTTCTGGATTGGGGCTTTTTTTTCTTTTCTTTTTTTTTTGTGGTTTTGGGGTCTAAAAATGATGTCAAATTTCTCAAAAATCACTATTGTTTGATGACCTTCATAAATACAATGCTCTTTAGAGTCCATTAAAGTGAAGTAAATGACTTATCATAAGGGCTATTATATCTCGCTGATGGTGTATATCGACCAAGGTTACATTTGTCAAAAGTTTCTCATTTCTGATACATGACAAATGAAGAAAGTACAAGAATAAAAATCGAAAGAGAATTTAGTGTCCTCTAAAGTCATTGGGCAATGGTGAAAACACTATAAAGAGCTTGGAGCGAGCTTGAGGAAAATAAGAAGAAATATGTGAGGTTGGATAAGATAGCATAATATGGTTGTAAAAAACAGCAAATATACATTAATATCAAATGTTGACAACCACACGACTCCTCTAATAAAAGTTCAATGAACGTTTGCTAAGTGATAGAAAATATATTTTTGTCATAATAACAAATTACGTGACAAAGGGAGGCATATTATTCTTTAACAATATCTTGTGAAGCATATTTGAACATTCTCCGGAAGGTACGAGTGATATATTTCTATTTTTTTTTGTATGTTTCTTAACGAGAGATGTAGGTCCGCGCTTCGCAGCGGATACATGCTATGAACATTTGTAGGTAAAACTCTTTTTATACAATTATAAAAGTAACAATTTGCAAATAGATGATATACATACACATTAACTCAATTAATTTGTTTTTAAATGTTACAGGTAACATTTGTAACCTTATAGGTTCGGGTCTGCAGCTCATACTTGGCACACCTTTGAAGCAGTAATCATGTCACTGTCCTTGGACTTACATCATCGATGTTTACCTGTGCCATGCCGATAAGAAATGTATATTAGATAGAAAGAGTATATTTGTTGCAAGGTTTGATATAAACCTTCAATTTACTATTAACCCTCTAAATCAAGCTTAGGAAGTAAAACAATTAATATAATATTATCAATGAAAATTTTGAGTAAGGAACATGTACCTTCTCGATTTTCATCAAAATATCTTTATACACTATATTTTTGGTACTGTTGCGTACCTGGTTTTCTTGTTGTTTGAGTAATATTTTTAAACCATAAGGTGATGTTGCTCTAGACAATGCTACATAGAGTTGCCCATGTCCAAATATTGGTTGTGGCAGGTATATTCCTATTTTATTTAGAGACTGATCTTGTCTTTTGTTTATAGTCATAATGTAGCAAAGTTTGATTGGAAATTGCTTTCTCTTAAAGACAGAGGACAGTTTCGGGTCTTTATTGATCAAACTAATTCTTGGAATGAACACTTTTTCTCCTATCTTTGTGCCTGTGATAACTTGTGCTTCAATGACCCTCGTTAGCAATTGTGTGACTATCATTCTTGTGCTGTTACATAATCCACCAACCAAGTTAATGTTTCTCAAAAGCATAATCGGCGCTCCAACTTTTAGCTCTAGTCGATGTGGTGGGAAGCCCGGAAAGTTGAGTGTATTCAAATATTCAGTAGGGTATAAGAGTTTTGTTTTCCCTCCATCATTTCCGAGAGGAGTGGCCTCGTCCAAGATTAAATAAGTCGTGACCTCATTATGCATCATTGATAAAACTTTCAAATTTATAAGGTCGGCTGTCTCATTTTTTGGACAAACAATAACCTTCTGTTGTAATTGTTCAGCGGTTGGTGTTCGTAGTGTGTCTTCATCATAAATAAATTTAATAAGTTCTAGTAATCCATTCTCATTATCTTCAATAAAATACGCCTGTGGGATTTCGACCCAAGATGCATTTTGTGGGTCTAATTGGTTAGGCTCACCAAGTTTTCCATCTCCTACATCAAGTAGCCATGAAGAGAATGTAGCTATGAGTTTCATATCATATTCGTTTAACTCTCCTTGCAAGAGCCTCATGTTCTCTTTTAGAGTGCAAATTTTGAAGTGACGCCAGAGTTGTGATTCAACAATAGAAGCAACTATTATTTCAGCTTTAGATGCTCCTATTTTTACAGGAAGGGTTTGCCTAAAATCTCCACCCAACATAAGTGATTTTCCACCAAAGAGACTGTTTGGAGCATTGAGGATATCTCTAAGAGTCCTGTCTAACGTTTCAAAGCATCGACGGTCATTTATTGGAGCCTCATCCCAAATTATCAGATCGGCTTGAGCTAACAAATCTGCCATTTGAGTACCTTTTTTATCTTACACATTGATTCATCAGTCATTTCAATTAGTAGTTTAAATCGAGAGTGAGCTGTTCCGCCTGATGGGAGAAGCAAGGAGGCAATTCCAGAGGATGCTACTGCTAATACTATTTTTCCTTGAGACCGTAATGTACTGATTATTGTTTTCCAAAGGAAAGTTTTTCCGGTGCCCCTATTATTTGTTGAAGCACTTATAATTAAGTCATATATGTTTTTTTTGTCCTTATTTAGCTTTGACACAAATGTTGATTGCTCTTTCTTTAGTTGATCTCGGTTGAAATTTCTCTCCTCCATGAGTAATCTGTTGTTTAACTTGTCTAATAAATGCTGTGGAGGCAATGGTAGACCAAAATCTTGTACGGATTTAAAGCAAGAGTTTAAAATCACTTCTAGTTCATATAATGCATAACCTTCCAATTCAGCATCGTTCACGTAGAAATTTTGGATACAAACGGATGTAGAAATTCTCCTTGGAATATCTTTAGCCATTTGCTTCCAGTACTTTCTCCATAAAGTATATGGGTTTGTTACCTCACAGAAAATTAAAATATGAGCAAATAAGGTCGTATTTCTGCTGAAGTACCAGAGAAGGTGGCTTCTTCTAAGGCGACAATCCACTCTTTATCATCACCAAGTAAACCCAAAGCATCACATGTAGCTCGATATGTTTTATAAGTGTTGTTGGCCACTGTTTTTATGTCTTTAAAAGATGTACAACCTCTTTGATGACATAATAACATTCTGAGATAAAACAATTCTCCAGAACTTGGATGTATATATGTCAACCTACCGATTGAAGGTTTATGCTTGTTAGATGTTGGTGCCCATTGCTTCTCTGTTGGATACCATACAAATTCAGATGGAAAATTTAAATAGCTCAGGTGACGACCTTCTCCATAGATAGCGTTAAACTTTAACCACTCTGTTAATGTAGTCCTTTTCCTTTCAGAATTATTGACAATTGCTTGCAATGATTGGTTGGCTCTGAAACTAATCTGCTGCATATTCTCTAAATGAATAGTCATTATTTGGACCGCTAGTTCTCTATGGTGTATATCAAAATTAAAAATTCTCCAACAGCTTCATGGGTGCAAATATAATGTGCGTCAACAAAATTTTGGATCTCATCAATTGATATGCTTTGTTGTCTTATTGATGGAGAAGGATCACCAATTGGTCTGCTTATACGTGCAACAACACGATCAGTACCTTTTGAAATATACTTGAATAAGTACTTAATCAACATGCTCCAACCACAATACTCGACATTAATGTGAGCATGAAAGGTGAGGCATAACAGTCGATTATATGGGACAACATAACTATTATCCAATTTAACTTTTCGTTTATTTGTATAGGTACCTATATTTCTTCTTCGATAATGAATATACCCATCCTTGTCGAAAAAAGTTTTGTCATTGTATTTTTTCGGGAAGTTTTTGCTACAAACTCCTTGTTGCATACACGATGCACTCGTATTTGCTAATCCGCATGGGCCATGCATCATCATTTTTGAAACTACTTTATATCCCTCGGGGTCAACTGTTGGGTCTGGTAACTCTGCCAGAATATATTGGTCAATGTCTTCGGCCATTAATATTTTAGCTTCTTGTTTAACCCATAGTAGTGTATGGCAATGTGGAAGTCCTCGCTTCTGGAACTCAATGGTGTATAAAACTATTAAAAAGGAGATATAAACTATATTAGTCAATGCATATATCATATAATGAAATCAACAATATTAACAACTAATTTCTATCATGAAAGGTCTTTTCGTATTTATCTTTGAGGAACTTGATAAATTGTCGAACTTTCATCTCAAATATTCGGTCCACTATATCAGCTCTGTCTGATGGTGTTAACTCTGGATATTTATCCATGAATCTCTTTATTTCAGGCCATTTGACGTTGCACGTGAATGTAATAAAGAATTGAGGATTTCCATGAACACGGCAGATAGCGAGAGCATCCAAATAATGGCTATACATATACCTAGGACTGCCAGTGAAAGAAGCAGGCAAAATTGTTCTTGTGCTGACATCTGATCCATCATTATCTCTTCTTTCAATACCATCATATAAGCATCAGAGGTAGTCATTTCTAATATCATTTTGCTTCTTTCTAATATAGTCGATTCTATTAAGTTCTATGCTGCAATAAGCCGTAACTACATATTGTTGGAATAATCTACCTCCTCTCGGTAATAAACCATATTGGTTGAACCGATCATGGAGCTGGTAAGTATAATACATATTCATCGGTAACCTTCTTGTTCTTCCTGGTTCATTCGTATTCACGTTGATTAGTTTCATCTGCGTATGAAAACATGTCTGCCCATAGATAAAAAGTATAGGGAACTGAAGTGACATGTAAGATGGATGTAGCTTGTTAACTCGTTGAGGAGTTCCGTTCTTTGACTCAATAATTACATCATAATCTGTTTCACTTTTGGATCACTCAAAAACTATAGCTCCAAGGGTTTCGGAAGTTGGTAATTCGTATTGATGAACTCGGGCTATGCTATATAGTCTAATCTTGAATTCTAGAACATCCTTTTCTTTACACTTCTTTGCAGCAGTTCTAAACAACCTGACTAATTCATTATGCTCGTTAAGAAAATGAATCAGTCCTTCCACAACTTGAGACCTAAGAGTATGAGATTCCTTTCCACCAAAGTGGTGCATTCTATTATGTAACTCATTTTGAGTGTCATATATATATAACTGTAAGAACCGTGGTGGATCTCCTTCTAGTGGGCATAACGTTCCGATCCAATGATAAATTTGGCCTGTGATTTTAAACACATACGGCCCATTTCCATTGTTGACCGACTCATCAACATGAGCGCCAAAAGAAGTCATGCTAAACATTTGATTATATGCTCGTATGTTGTCTAAAAAGTGACGATTTCTAAACAAATCTTTCATGTACTCATGAGGGTCACATTCGATTGGTAAAACAACCTTTCCTCCTCCGCAACAACGGTGATATCGAGGCTTGTGATCTTTGAAGTATGATTTTAGTCGCTCTTCGTACCAGAAAATAGCATTACAATGTTCACACACTTTATCACAATCACCAAGGTCAAGATAAGAAGAAGATACACCTACACGCATACATCACTTAGGAATTTAAAAACAACCAAGAAAAGTATTTTAATTTATTTTATAAAGTGCAATGAATGGAAGAAAATGATATAATGTGGCCAGTAGTTTGATAAGAAAGTAAACATACCGGGAAATTTTCGTTCAGTTTCATGGTCAGGTGGAGATGATGACATATGTTTGGAGCTATTACATGTTTCTATATTTCCATTTGTCATTTGACATGAATGAGAACTTGCGTCGCTTTCACAGACAACTATAAATATCAAACAATAAAAGTGAAAGAACAAAGTAAACGCGACCCATAAAAACCAATAATTTGCTTTCCTTTGATCATACGATTACAATTAATATTAACCTTTACCTCTCGTTTTTTTCTCATAAGGAAGTTGATTGAAACAATCCATGTACTGATTATTTGTGGGCACATTAAATACTTGAATTTCAGCTGATGTTTCTTGTATATGAGAACATGTTGGTACGTCTCCTTGAAGTATTTGCATTGCAGTCGGGTGGCATAAGATGTTATTTACAAACTGAAAAAAGACACCTCTACTTTCTGCTTTTTTGTGTGGCATGATACTTTTTCCGACACTCTTTAGCTTAGTATTTTCAGTTGAGGATGTAGTTGGCAAAATATGACCATGAGGAGATAAAAAGGATTTAGTAGATTGAGAAGGAGATTCAATGGAAATATCGTCATGATCAACTATGGACTCCTTAATTGTAGTTTCCACATTAAATGGTTTAGAGCCATTATACAACATACTCCTTTTTTTGTCCTGCTTCTGAGATGTGCCAGATAGTTGAAATTTTTTTATCATGATCAAACATTTGATGCTCAGGCGACTGTGGCGTAGTCTGATTAGTTTCATGCTTTCGTTTGCCTCTCATTTTTGGGTGGGATTCCTAAATTTTAGCTATGCAATAGACTTTGAATATTCTGAGCATACGGATTAAATTTTTGATATATGTCATAGTAGTAGCCATATAAATCATGAGACAGAAAGTAAATTAGCAATTGTCTTAAAACAGAAACAAATGAAACTGAATGTATGCATAAAACTTGAACTTACCTGTAACTACTTTCGATAGGTATGAAGATAGGATGTAAACCTTAGCAAAAACTGAAAGTAAGTGCATAAAGTTGTAAGTTTAACATATCACTTACACAGGTAAGCATGACCTGACATTAAAGAGTGTGCAAGAATGTTCTAATTAGCTGAAAACATTTATTTTTAGTTGAGGCATTTTATCAAACACATGGTGGAGTTGTTATCATGTCAGTAAAAGAACATGAAATATATTAAATTGAAGCTTAAATTTTGCAGGTTGGAGCCAAAACCTAAAGCCACCATAGAACAATTACTCCATAGGTACATAATTATAAGTTGGAGGTACAAAAGATGGTGAAAACAAAATACTCGTCTGTGTTAACAACATGCTAAATATGAATAATGTGGGAATGTTTAAGGAAGTATAACCTTCGTATTTGATTAAGTTAGAAGAATTGTACCTGTGTTATCTTCAAATGAGCAGACGTAATTAGCCAATTAAAGGCATGTGGAAGAAGGATGAAAATCAACAATTGAAGTAAGGCAGTGAAATTGGTTGTAGACTTGTAGGTGTTTTAGAAGGTTGGCACAAAGGGAGGAGGAAGATGACAATTAGCTAATAACAATTGGAAAATGTCGGCATAAAAAAGTTCTAGATGACTCGTAAAGAAAAAATAATAAAATAAAAGGCTGTAGTGAAGAGTAGAAAACGACGATATTTTGTTCAAAACGACATCCTATTTGTGACGATTGTATATAAGAAGAATTAAAGTAATTCCTTATTAACGTAATTATTTGAATGTATTTTTTAATTAATATAATTCTCTGTCAATCAATGCACTACAAAAAATATGTCGACTATTCACACTTTTTTTATCAATATTAATACACTTAAAACCATGAAAAATTATAATCAAGCGTAGAAATTTTGGGTGTTACTAATTTCTAACAAATCTTTATATTTGAAATTGTGAAAATTGGAGTAAAAAATTACATTTATTAGTATGGACAAATTATTTAAATTTTAGCGTGAAAATTTTGAAAATAACTCTATAGTTACAAAAATCCACGCTTTTAAATGTGAACTTCTATAATTATCTATTTTTTACTAAATTCACACATATGAAAGTTTGGACTTTTAAAATCAAATGTACACGTTAATAAATGTTGAGTTTTTTTTCTTTTTCTAACAATCTTTACTTTTTAAATTATTTTTGACAATTATAAGCTTGATAACACTTAAAATTTTTACACGCTTTTTATGAAGCGTGAATAAATGATAATTTTTTTTAGTGATGTAATGTTATTTGTTTATTTTACTTAATTTAATCTTTAACAATATTTAGTGAAGCATATTTGAACATTCTCCGGAAGGTACGAGTGATATATTTCTAATTTTTATGAATGTTTCTTAATTAAAGTAAGAGTGAATTACTGATTTGGACCATGTGGTTTATCAGAAATCACTGATTTAGCCACAAAAAGTAACGACGTCGGTGTTAAAAAATTCAAAATGACCATTTTGCCCTTTTATAATATTACAAACCCAGTCCTTGTAGTTTTTAAATAGTTTCAAATTTAGTCCTTTAACCTTTTTTAATAATTTACTATATATGTAATATTTATTATTATATTTTAAACCTTTTTTCAATAATATTTTTTATTATATTTTAAACCTTTTTTTCAATAATTTACTATATATATATGTAATATTAATTAATATATTTTATTCTTACTATTACTCTTATTATGTTATTTTACTATCTTTAATAAGCATCGTGATACTCTGTCATTGTGTATCAACCTTTCAGAATTTGTGTATCAACCTTCAGAATTTGTGTTATATGGTACTTTGTTGTATATCTTGTTTAACTTTTTATTCTTTTTGTTTTTTAATGGTCAACATTATTTTAACTTTTTATTTAATTTTTATAGATACGTCTTTATTCTCAAAAAAAATTTATACAACTTATCTTTTTTTTCCTCTTATATTATATCATCAACATATTATATTTTCAAGATTCATACCATTAATATTTCTATCTCAAACGACATCATATGACATGAAATGCGAGGATTCTCATCTTTTATTTAGATCACTAACATTAACTACTTTATATATTAATATACAATTTCATGTTGGGTTTTAACGGTAAAAATAATTGGTTAAATTGCATGAAAATACAATGAACTTTATCTTAGTTATCATTGTATATAACCAACTTTACTCTTTTTATAACAACACAATCAAATTTTATAATCCTCTCATTCTATTTAAGTTGTTGTATACTGTGTAAATTATGGAAAAGTTTATTGTATACAGTGGTAGCTAAATATTAGATACAGAAAAAAGTTATTTGTATACAATAAGAGAATTATGAAAGTTGTTTGTATTATTTTTAAGAATTTAAAGTTGGTTGTATACAATAATAATTAATACAAAGTTAATTGTATTTTCATACATTTTGCCCAAAACAAACTGTATTCATAAACCGGAACACGCGAGTTTTAACAAAAATAATTTTTTGCTCAAGTATAAAAAAAACTTTAATACAAATCAAATTGCGAATTTTTTTTAAACAAATCAAGATTAAATATTTTAAAACCCTAAATGATCTTTGTTAAATATCAAACCTTTAATACAATTAATACATTTTCGGTTCTGGTGTTCTTCGTTGACACAAATAAAGAAGGAAAGATGGAAAATTTTTCTAATTGCTTAAGCTTAATTACGTAATGATTGATATCGTATTTAAACTTAATTAGATAAAGTATCTAATATCGGATATAATCAGACTATTAAATAAGATAACTCATTATCAACTAATATTTGAAAATTGTATATTATTACGTGAAAGATAATAATAGATGGAGAAAAAAAAGGTAAGTTGTATTAATAAAGTTTGAGATTAAATATGTATTTACTTGAATAAAAATAAAAATAATGTTGACCGTTGAAAAATGGTAAAGAACAAAAAATTAAGTTGTATATAATAATTTAACACTAACTCTAGTGGGCTGCTGTAGTATAACAAATATAAATTAAAATTGTAAAAAAATAAATAATAATAAGAATAAAATATAATTGTAAGTAGTAGAATAAAAACATTAAATATATATACATGTACACACATATATAAATGTATAGAATAAATTATTTAAAAAACGTTAAAGGACTAAACTCGAAACTATTTGAAAATTATAGGACCAAGTTTGTAATGTTTTAAAAGGGCAAAATGATCATTTTAAAATTTATAACACTTGCTCCGTTAGTTTTAATGGCTAAAGGACCTAGATTGTGACAAATTATCAAATTAAGGGATCATCTTAATAATTTTTAAAGTAAATGACTAAATCAGTGATTTTTGATAAGGGCAAATTGCATTAAAACACAATGAGTTTTGTCTTAGTTACCATTATATACAATCAACTTTATTTTCTTAAAAATAATACAACCAACTTTCATAATCCTCACATTGTATGCAACTTGTTGTATACTATGAAAGTTATGACAAAGTTTATTGTATACAATGGTAACTACACAACAGACATATAAAAAAGTTGTTTGCATATAATGAGAGGAATAAAAGTTAAATTTATTATTTTTAAAATTTTAAAGTTGGTTGTATACAATGGTAATTAAGACAAAGTTTATTGTATTTTCATGTAATTTGCCCTTTTAATAAACCACAGAGACCAAATCAGTAATTTACTCTTAAAGTAATTCCTTATTAACGTAATTATTTGAATGTATTTTTTAATTAATATAATTCTATTTCAATCAATGTAATGTTATTTATTTATTGTACTTTAATAAATATGAAACTACTAAATACGATTTTGGTGTGGTGAAGATAATGATTAGGTGGGTTAAGTTGTTATTAAGTAGTGAGAGTTTAATAATGACGTTGTTGTATGTTTGTAAAAATACTATAAATCTATACTACTATCTCATTTACTTTTTTTAAATTACTATTTAATTACCATACACCATGTTCAAACTTATAAACCTTGACAAACCCATAATTGACACTAGCTTTTTGTTTATCATGCATATTCAATCTAAATGTTAAAAATAGATAAAATCTATTAAATAATTTTATCCATTAATTTATATAAAAATTATAAAAATTTAATCATCCGTTTTAGTAAAATATAAAATCCAATTTTAATTTTTCTTAAATAAAATTGGATACAATTTTAACTTTAATTTAAATCAAAATTATTAGAGAAGATTTATATACGCTCTTTTTAAACCTTAAAGTATCGTAAAATATCACATTAACCCTTTATAACTTATCAAAATATTATATTCAACCAAATATTTAGTTTTATCACTTTAAGATATTTTCTAATCATTTAAATTATTTTTAATAATAACTAATAGAGACTAGATCTTATTGCCCTAATTGTAACAATAATCATTGATAACTTGTAAAAAAACTATAACCGTATCATTTTTAAAATTCTTATTTATGTCGTGTTTTATAATTATTTAATTTATTTATATTAATATTTAATATATATAATTTTTAAACCAACTCGTATATTATACGAATATTTAATCTGATTATATAACATTGTATAATTATCAAAGCATATATAACACTTTGTTACAAAATATAATTTAATCTGATTATATAACATTGTATAATTATCAAAGCATATATAACACTTTGTTACAAAATATAAATTTAAGAACGGCCAATCTATATCTTGTAGAAAATCATATATATTTTTAATATAAGTGAAAACGTGAAATAACCATCTCCTTTGTAAATGAAGATGTGGTAAAAATATATATTTTCGTACTATTTACTTTTTTATTCACAACGCTACAAGGTTAAGCGACTAGTACAAGATATAATGATATATATATATATATATATATATATATATATATATATGTATATATATTCTGAAGATGCATGTATGTGTCGATCAATCACTATTAGTCCACTTAATTGACTGAAAGTTATGAGTAAATACTAATAGTACACAAATTAGCGTCACATCCAGTTTGTTGGAGCTAGCGCTTCTAACGCATGCAGTAACGGGTTCAATTAAACAAATAAACATTGCATTATTTTTAACAAAGAAGCACTTAGTCGATAGTCAAGTCAACCTTTTTTTAACATTTAACTACGTCAATGATATATAGGAATTTGATATGTGGAAATTATATAACGCGCTCAGGTTTTCCAAATTGTATATCTGGCTTGGTTTATAACGTATTTTTAACAAAGAAGGAAGATTTAAATTATCAAAAATTAAACATATAGCATCTATATATAGTTGAAGCAAAGGTGGGTACCAGTTCATCTTAAATATAAAATCGCATATAGCATGCATATATAGTAAAAGAAACGGTACTTAATATAAAGGACCAAATTCATAATTACACATAAATCATAGTGACTATCAATGTAATTTTTAAAACTAAATGATGAAAAATGAAGTTTTTATGCAAATCATAGAGACAAAATTTGAAAGTTACTCATTTTCGAATCTAGAAGAAAATTCATAACCTTACTCGAAACTTGAATATATAAGTATGTATGTGTGTATTGTAACTCTATTGCTATTTCCTATTTCTCTTATATGCTATTTTATAACTAATGAAAAATCCTGTAAATCTTTTCCTAACTCATTATTGGAAGTTCAAACTCCAATCAAATATTCAAAATATTACATTCATCATAAAGCTTTCCCTAAAATTTGGTTTGAACTTTGAAAATCGAGTAAATCTACTCGATTTACTGGATATTTTTTTTTAATTTTAAAGTTGATTGTATACAATGATAGCTTAGCCAAAGTTCGTTATATTTTGAAACAGTTTGCCCTTTTAAAATCATAAACATTAGAGTGTAAGGAATGGGAGTGGGAGTGGGGTGGGATGACCACTTAGGTGGTGGATGTGATGTCACACCATGAAGGTATGGTAAAAAGATGTATGTGATAACTACCACATATTAAAATAGAGTGTGGTGGTTCAATGGTGGTCCATATAAAGTTAATTATCACTTTTTTCTTTTTAATTTTTGATTGTTTACTGAGTATTTAAGTGGGTCCCAGAATTTAATATGATAGAGAGTGATCACTACGAAACTGAGTGGTGAGTGGTATAAAAAAAAGCCGATGTAACAATATTGTATGTGTGATAGAGTATTACCAATCACCCACTCTTATTCAATCATAATTATGAAGTTTTAAATGTTGATATATTTACAAATTACAATTGTGTCAGACAGGTTTCACAATTAATAATTCAAAATTTGAATTAACCATTTTTTATGTAAATGAAGATGTGTAGACTAGACTCTTGAGTTCATGTTCTAGAAAGAAGTATCTTCTCGATAATGATTCTGCATCAAACGAAGGAACTAGAGACATTGGGGTTGAAGACGTGGATAATATAAGTTATACTGGTCCTTCAAACTAGTGGACTATGTTTAGAGATAATTTAGCTCGGTCAATGTTTGATTCTTAGAGGGCTTCATAATCTTTGAATTATGTATTGTTGTAATGGTACTTGAACTTGTTTGAATTGTGTGTTGTTGTAATGGTACTTGAACTTGTTTGAATTATGTGTTGTCGTAATAGTATTTGAACTTGTTTGAATTATTTATTGTTGTAATGGTACCTAAAACTATGTGAATTATGTATTGTTGTAAATATATTGTCAGGATCGGATTTATAAACAACCACACGCAAACAATCCAAGAATAAACAAAGAAGTTCCAGAATAACACTTTGTGTAACAAGGAAATTTATATTGATCACTTGATTCATATTACAAATGATTAAACCATCAAAGCCCCAGTCTGTTGATTAAGAATGATTCAACAGTTGCAAGGATTAAGAACAACCTTGAGGCTAAAACTTAAATCACGCACGCATAAAATACCTACGTACATATGAATATTTATAATATCTTTTGTTACATAACAGAATCATCTATTTTCACTAACAGAATCATCTAATTACAGACAGATAAGCACACGTGTTATCTATAATTATCATCCCTAAAATGAAAGAATTCATTCTTATCACGAACAACAACATTAATTCTGTCATTTTCTTGAACAACATTAACTTCTTTGAATTGGCACTAACTTCGACAACTAAAAGTATTAACTTTCATCAAGTAGTATTAATTTTGTTGAAGTAGTATTAATCTCTTCAACTGGTATCAACATTGTTCATCAATATTAACTCCAACACCGTCGGTATTAACTTCAAATGATTAGTATTATCATTCATTCCATAGAACCAACATCTTAAACCCAACAGATATTTGAACTTGTTTGAGTTAGGTATGTTGAGCCAACTTGGAAATTATCGTCCGTGGATAAATAATGAGGAAGCAAAGCTTGTAGAGGCTTTGGTCAACATGGTGAATAGTGGTGCATTTAAAGCCGACAATGGCTAATTCGGGTTATTTACAACATTTGGAGCAAGTTATAAATATATCACTACCAACTTCGGGTTAAACCTCATACTTAATAAAAAATAAAAATCATGAGAAAAGATTGGAAATTTGTGCATGACATGGTTCATGGGTCAAATACTAGTGGATTTGGTTTTGATCATGTTACCCGTTGTGTGGTTGTTGAACTTGATATTTGGGAGACATATCTCAAGGTAAATACTTTAATAATTATACTTATATTATTATTTATTATTAATCGTGTTATATGAAATAGGTGTATAAAGGAGCTAAAAAGTGGAAAAACAAGTCGTCTTCTCATTTTGAATACTTGTGTACTGTTTTTGGAAAAAACCAAGCTCAAGGAAATGAGGCTCGAGATTTTTTAGAAATGGAAGAGGAGGCCAAGAAAGAAGAACAAACTCAACAATTGGATGATGATGAATTGCAAGTGGAATCTAGTTAAGTTCCACTAAGTCGTTCAACTATGCAACAAGACGTGACATTAACGACAACTAAAGGTAAGAAAAGGAAGAGCCAAGTAGACTCTATGCTTGAGGTATTTCAAGATGCCGTTACGTTGGGTATTGAAAAAATGTCAAACAAAATGAGTAAGGGAGTTAAATGAGAGGAGGAGTTCGATAAGAAGCATACCATGATCACGTTTGAAATTTCAAAGATGCAATCCTTGACTAGGATTGAAAATTTTTAAGCATGTGAAAAGATATAAGATGATACTGAGAAGGTAAAATTGTTTTTGGACTTGGACAATGCGGATAAGGAGCATTATATCAAGTATATTTTAAAGTAATTAATGTCATGAAGTATTTGGATATGAATTATTTTGAACCTATGTTTTGTTGACATGAAACAATTATGTCAAATATGTCTTAGACTATTAATTTGAAACTATGTTTTGTTAACATGAAACAATTATGTCAAGTATGTTTTAGACTATGTTTTAGACAATTTGTGTTGATTGTTCTATGTTTAAGTAATTTATGCTTAAATTTTAGTTACATTTTTAATTATTAATAGTGTAAATTAATTAGATATTATTTATTTGTCAAATAATTAATTAAACAAAAAAACGGTTTAAAATATAACAAAAGGACAATTCTGTTATTTGTCACATAAACATTGAATTACAAAACAAACAGGATTTCAGAAATGCAAAACCTGACAGATTTTGTTCACCAAATACAAGACTGGATTCACAATCCTACCAAATGCAAATCCTTTAATAGAATGCAAATCCAATAAAAAAATTTTGTGAACCAAACATCCCAAAATAGTGTATTTTCTAATGTTAAATGACTAAACCTACAACTTAAGTACAACCACAAGGACCAACTATGTAATTAACTCAACTTTTTTGTGAATTACTATTTTAAATACTATACAATTTTAAATACTATAAATGAAGAATGTTCAATATAATCCATACATAATTCATAGTGCTAAGGGATTAATTTTAGCCTTTGGATCAATGACATCAATTATCCACATTGTATTTTAAAATTTTAGGCGGAGTGACATTTTCGTAGTTCACATGTGATGCTTTTACAAATCACATGTGATTATATACTGAATCACTTGTGATTGAATATTATAATTTTACGACTATGTTTTTTACATAGACTTTACTGAACACAACTCTACTATACATACGCTATATTTCATAAACCTCGACAAACCCATAAGTGATACTAGTTTTTTCTTTATCATCTTCTTCTAATATTAACAAAGGAATAACATAAAAAAAATTCTATTAGATAATCCTAACAATTTTCTTTAGATAAAAAATTTAATTATCAGATATGAATAATTAATTTTGGTAAAAATAAAAATCTAATTTTGAATTTAACTTGAATAAAATTATTAGAGAGAATTTCATAGCGATCTTCTTACACATTAAAATACCGTATCTGTCTACCCTATTTTACAAATAACATATTTACCATGTATTTTATAATATTTTATAATCAAATACTTAGTTATAATCAAATACTTAGTTTTATCATTCTAAAATATTTTATAATCATTTTAATTTTTTTAGTTATAACCAATAAAGATTTGAACTTATTGCTTCTAACTATAACAATAATGGTCTATAACTTGTACAAAAAATAGAATAATGTCTATTTAAATCATAATACCACATTTTTCACCGTCACCTCTCGTGTCACTCTAGTTATATAATATTGTATAAAGTATGAACATTTTAGTTAACTATAAAATAATACGATATAGTAGATATTTGTTATTTTGAGAATAATAATTATCAAAGAATAAATCTTTGTTATAACATATAAAATTTAAGAACGACTAGCTAGTTTAGACTAATTAATACTTAACCGATAGATTGTCTATTTATATCGATATTGTTTTTAAAACTACTCACTATTTATTTTTAAAATCATAAACATTATTTGATCATAATTTAGAAGTTTTAAATGATGGTATATTTACAAATTATAATTGTGGCAGACAGGTTTCACAATTAATAATTCAAAAATTGAATTAACCATTTTTTATGTAAATGAAGATGTGTAGACTAGACTCTTGAGTTCGTGTTCTAGAAAGAAGTATCTTCTAGAGATACTCCGTCCACGTCAATGATTAATTATCATAATCAACAATATTTTTTCAAGCTTTAAACTAGAGGGTTTATAGTGTACGTAAGTGGTCTTATGTACGTGTATTAAGAACGTGTTTTTCTATGATTGTAAGTTCAGATCATGTAATGAATGAAAGTATACATCTAGAAGTAGGATTAGATAGATGTGTGTTTAGTCCTATAAAATTACCCTTCATGATAATTTATTAAAATATCCAATTTTTAATTCTTTTTTCTCGTACTATTTCATTTTTTATTCTTAACGATAAAAGGTAATTAAGCTACTAGTATTAGTAGATATTCTGAAGATGCATGTGCCAATCACTATTAGTCCACTTAATTGACTGAAAGTTACGTGTATATAGTAAACAAATTTGCGTCACATCCCGTTTGTTGGAGCGCTTCTAACGCAGTAACGGGTTTCAATTAAACAAATAAACATTGCATTATTCTTAATTTGTATCCTGCAAAAAGCCCTTAGTCAATAGTCAAGTCAACTTTTTTTAACATTTAACTACGTCAATGATATATAGGAATTTCATATGTGGAAAAAGTTTTCCAATTTGTATATCATGGCTGGGTTTATAACGCATTTTTAATAAAGAAAGAAAATTTAAATTATAAAAAATTAAACATATAGCATCCATATATAGTTGAAGCAACGGTGAGTACTAGTTCATCTTAAATATAAAATCGCATATATAGAGCATGCATATATAGTAAAAGAAGATTTAAGGAAAAGTTAACGGTAGTTAACATAAAAGACCAAATCCGTAACAACACGTAAATCACAATGACTTGTCGATGTAATTTTGTAAACTAAAGTACGAAAATGAAGTTTTGTGCAAACCATAGAGACAAAATTTATAATTTACTCGTTTTCGAATCAAAAAAAGAATTCATAACGTGACTCGAAATTTGAATATATAAATATGTATTTATATATTGTATCTCTATTGCTATTTCCTATTTCTCTTATATGCTATTTTTTAACTAATTAAAAATCCTATAAATCTTTGGAAGTTCAAACTCCAATATAATATTCAAAATATTACATTCGTCATAAAACTTTCCCCTTAAAATTTGGTTTGACGTTTGAAAATCGGTTAAATCTACTTACAAATATTAGTTAATGTAAGTAGCGGAAAGTTACTTATGTATTAACTTTTTTGAAGACAAGTGTATTCCACGCCTTTTGTTTTAATGAATTAGTTATTTTTAAAAAGTTGATTTTATAACGTAATCTTAGAGTTGTGTTCAATAAAGTCTATTTAAAAAACATAGTCCTAAAGTTGTGATTCAGTATACAATCACATGTGATTTGTAAAAGCATCACATGTGAATTACGAAAAATTACGAAAATGTCACTCTGACCAAATTTTTAAAATTTAATCTGGACCATTGATCATATTGATCCAATGACTAAAATTAGTCCCTTAAAACTATGCATTAGTTATAGACTATATTGAACATCCTTATGTAATCCTAATGTAAAGGCATATCCTTCAAATTGATAATGTTATATTCTTCGCAAGAGTCTCTAAAGGCCATGTTGCGGGGTGTATGGTGAAGCCACCAGGCACATGGTAGGGTTGTTGAGTGATGATGATAATGGCATGAGGAGGGTTTGGGTTAAAATAATTCATTTAGTTGTGAAACAGTAATATTTGAAATAAAAAAACTTTTACTCTTTTATAAATTAACACACTATAAATACAAATTTCTCTTACATAAATCACTTACATAATTTATCTCTTCATTTGATAAACTCACTCCATACTCTTTAAATTTCATCCATGTTCATAATTTTAAAATGATTTTCAATTCTTCATCAACATCTTCTTCTAACCATAGCAACAATTTCAAATTTTAGAGAACTTAATAGAATATTAAGAAATGTTACAGGCGGAAGAAAGTTCACCTTGTCAACCATGATCTCTAATTAAGATATACTTTTATAGGTTTGAGGACCAATCTATCTATGTATACTTTTATCATGATTATTTAAGATCATTAGGTGATTGTGACTAGTGATTGATCAAATCCTTGGGTTAAGTAACAAAATAGTTAGCTTTAATGTGTGTGAACAATTACATGTGATGATCATTATGTGTGATTGATTGATTGCATGAATAATAACAATCAATATTGAGTTAGTCTTGCATGATTCGAAAATAACTGACTAATTATGATAGTATTTGATCCTATCACCATAGGATTAGTATTTTTCATGATTATAGGGTTAGATTTTCTGACCAAGATATCTAGTCAATTTAGAAATCGGTATATGATGAATAATATTTATTGCACTATCGTGAAATTAACCATAAATAAGAGGTAATAAAATCTAAGTAAGAACAGTTCTTAATTATCAAGGTAATCAAATGTATGATCACTTTTCATACTTCAAACAAAAACTCGATGCTAGCTAGCTAGGGTTTACTTGGTTTTACTTTTCTATAGAAAGGCACATCTACAATAAGGACAATTGACGTCCAATACCCCTTATGATACTTTCAATGAAGACCTACAAATGGGTGAAAGAACTTCTAACGCTCGACTTCATAAGCTTTGTATGTATATAGATTGATCTACAGTCACTTGAGTACTTGAGAAAGTTAACTTTTGACAACATCAAATGTCTTTTTGAAACAATGATCATGGTTTATCGGAATACTTGGAAACATCAATTGTATACATTCCCCATGGAAAAACTACTCTAATATGGAAAGGTTAATATACGGGAGGTGACAAAAATTGAACAACAATCTTCCCTAATATAGTAGCCTAATCATATGACTTCTGGATTGGGGCTTTTTTTTCTTTTCTTTTTTTTTTGTGGTTTTGGGGTCTAAAAATGATGTCAAATTTCTCAAAAATCACTATTGTTTGATGACCTTCATAAATACAATGCTCTTTAGAGTCCATTAAAGTGAAGTAAATGACTTATCATAAGGGCTATTATATCTCGCTGATGGTGTATATCGACCAAGGTTACATTTGTCAAAAGTTTCTCATTTCTGATACATGACAAATGAAGAAAGTACAAGAATAAAAATCGAAAGAGAATTTAGTGTCCTCTAAAGTCATTGGGCAATGGTGAAAACACTATAAAGAGCTTGGAGCGAGCTTGAGGAAAATAAGAAGAAATATGTGAGGTTGGATAAGATAGCATAATATGGTTGTAAAAAACAGCAAATATACATTAATATCAAATGTTGACAACCACACGACTCCTCTAATAAAAGTTCAATGAACGTTTGCTAAGTGATAGAAAATATATTTTTGTCATAATAACAAATTACGTGACAAAGGGAGGCATATTATTCTTTAACAATATCTTGTGAAGCATATTTGAACATTCTCCGGAAGGTACGAGTGATATATTTCTATTTTTTTTGTATGTTTCTTAACGAGAGATGTAGGTCCGCGCTTCGCAGCGGATACATGCTATGAACATTTGTAGGTAAAACTCTTTTTATACAATTATAAAAGTAACAATTTGCAAATAGATGATATACATACACATTAACTCAATTAATTTGTTTTTAAATGTTACAGGTAACATTTGTAACCTTATAGGTTCGGGTCTGCAGCTCATACTTGGCACACCTTTGAAGCAGTAATCATGTCACTGTCCTTGGACTTACATCATCGATGTTTACCTGTGCCATGCCGATAAGAAATGTATATTAGATAGAAAGAGTATATTTGTTGCAAGGTTTGATATAAACCTTCAATTTACTATTAACCCTCTAAATCAAGCTTAGGAAGTAAAACAATTAATATAATATTATCAATGAAAATTTTGAGTAAGGAACATGTACCTTCTCGATTTTCATCAAAATATCTTTATACACTATATTTTTGGTACTGTTGCGTACCTGGTTTTCTTGTTGTTTGAGTAATATTTTTAAACCATAAGGTGATGTTGCTCTAGACAATGCTACATAGAGTTGCCCATGTCCAAATATTGGTTGTGGCAGGTATATTCCTATTTTATTTAGAGACTGATCTTGTCTTTTGTTTATAGTCATAATGTAGCAAAGTTTGATTGGAAATTGCTTTCTCTTAAAGACAGAGGACAGTTTCGGGTCTTTATTGATCAAACTAATTCTTGGAATGAACACTTTTTCTCCTATCTTTGTGCCTGTGATAACTTGTGCTTCAATGACCCTCGTTAGCAATTGTGTGACTATCATTCTTGTGCTGTTACATAATCCACCAACCAAGTTAATGTTTCTCAAAAGCATAATCGGCGCTCCAACTTTTAGCTCTAGTCGATGTGGTGGGAAGCCCGGAAAGTTGAGTGTATTCAAATATTCAGTAGGGTATAAGAGTTCTGTTTTCCCTCCATCATTTCCGAGAGGAGTGGCCTCGTCCAAGATTAAATAAGTCGTGACCTCATTATGCATCATTGATAAAACTTTCAAATTTATAAGGTCGGCTGTCTCATTTTTTGGACAAACAATAACCTTCTGTTGTAATTGTTCAGCGGTTGGTGTTCGTAGTGTGTCTTCATCATAAATAAATTTAATAAGTTCTAGTAATCCATTCTCATTATCTTCAATAAAATACGCCTGCAGGTTTTCCAAATATTACATTCATCATAAAACTTCTATAATTCCCTAAAGTTTGGTTTAATTTTGAAAATCAAATAAATCAACTTGATTTACTGGATTTGGTTTTATTCGAAATCGGACCGAATTTGAATTGGTTTTATTAGAAGTAATTCAAATTTAAATCAATTTCCAATCAATGTAGAAATTTGTCAAACATGAACAACCCGGCCAATACGAACAACTCGTGAAATCCAAAATCTATTTGATGAACAACCCTAGTTCAATTAAGTGTATTAATTAGGCTCACGACATCAAATTCTTTTAGAGAGGTAAGAGTGGGGTGTGGGGGCTTGGGGTTGAATCCACCACTGAAAGGGGGGTGATGCGGGGACAGACCAATTTTAAGTGGTTGCGAGGGTCGGGAGGTGAAAACCACATGAGGGTAGGCATGTGGTGATGTATGGTGGACCGTAGGGGTGAGTGTAGTCCAGGTGGAACCAAACCAGATCGGACCGAATCGATATGCACCAAAACTGAAAATGAGTTCTTTTTCTAACCGAAAACCAAACCAAATGTTTCTATACAATTTCGGTTTGACATCGGTATTGGTTTGGGATTTCATATTAGAACCGAATTAGGACCAATAATATTATCATATAAGAATTGATACACAAAAGCTCTCAATAACTTAGCTTTCGAGTCATGTTTAACAGAAAATTTGAAATAAGTTGTCAAAAGATCTCTTTGTGGGCAAGAGCGAACAACTAACAATTGGTGAAATTGTAATTATCAAATGTAAAAAAATCATGAATCCTATGTGTATAACTTTTCGTACAAGTGTCTATATTAATATATTATTATTTCTCTTGGTAGCTAGCTAACTAAACCACCTAAAAAAAATTTGTTATAAGTAAAATCACAATAATCTTTACGTGATAGGGTAATCGGTTCAATCCGGTAAATAACCGAAACTGAGAGGACCAAAACCATGTTGGGCCGACACCAAAATTCATAATCATCAAAATTCAAATAGAAAACCGAACTAAAACTATATATGGTGCTAGTTCGATTCGGTACCTGTTGGTTTTCAGTTCAGTTTAGTATTATGAGTCCAAATGCTCACCCCTAGTTGACCATCAAGTATCCTTCTCTTCCTCTCCTTACGCCGATTGGTACCTGTTGGTTTCGTCGATTGGTGCTCTGTTTGAATGGCGAACACTCTTACTACCGCACATTAACCATCCATAATTATGTTCAAGGCTGTTATCCATACCCCCTCCAAAACGCCTTATAAACCTTCGTTTATGAACTTGCTATCCTGTTGAATCGTCCATGCGTGGCAATATGTCAACAAAAAGGGTGACAATAAAAAGCTACATTTTTTTCCTTCGTATTTCAGTGTAATTTAATTCATGGGTTAGGATCCTCTCATGTTTGGGTCAAACATGATTGATCATGTTTTCTCACAAGTATGAGAGTGGACCCTACAAAGGGGACTCATTCTTGACTAAAATAAGGGACCCACTCTCATGTTTGTGAGAGAATATAATGAGTCATATTGACCTAAACATGAGAGGATCTTAACCCTTAATGTATAATTAATTGCTTATTGTTCTTCTATAACGCCCCAAAGTTCAAAAGTTATTATGACCAAGTGTTATTAAAGATTTAAGGTATTTATAAAACTAGATGGGCTAAAGCTGTCAGTTTGAAAGATGTCAAGTTCATGGGTTGTTTGGTAATTCTTGAAAACTATTTATATATATATATATATATATATGTGTGTGTGTGTGTGTGATGGAAGTTTGACTAAGTAAGTCAAACCACCATCTTTGCACAGCCACCTTCTAGACAGCCCATTTCCACATGCTCTTAGATCAAATCAGTAGGATTATAGTGGTATAACAGCCTGCAAGTGATTCCTAATAACAAGGTATGTTTCTTGATTGTGTTTTGTGAGTTTTGAGTCAAGAAAGTGACTTCAAAAGTAAAATCATTGATTGTTGTTAGTAGTGGTGTATTTAGTTGATGTTTAGCAGTGATGTTCTAATATGTTTTAGTACTGGAAAATAATTGTAATAAGAATTTGATCAAGAACAGCAGCCGTGTTCTTCACAGAAAGTTGCAAGTCAGTCCCGTACACGGCCCGTGTACATGCTTTTAAGACGGTGACAGGCCATGTAGGTAACATGGTCGTGTAAAGTGCAGGGTACACAGCCCGTGTAGGGTTACACGGCCCGTGTAGAGGTCAAAGGCGGTGACAGGCCATGTAGGGTTATATGGTCGTGTAGCATAAAGGGTACACGGCCCGTGTAGGGTTACATGGCTCGTGTAGGCCCATTTTCAGCACCGTTTGATCAGTTTATAAAGTTTAGCTTATTCTCTGGAACAAGAAGGTACTTGGATACTCGATAGCACTCGTGACTTGTTTAGGATATTGCACAGTTACCACGTGAGTATACTATTCCCTTAGTATGATTAGTATATATGTATGCATTAAGTAAAGAGTATGATATCCTTGTTATGAGACATCGTTTTGATATGCATATATGTTGTATAGCAGTAGTGTATAGCTATGCAAGTGGTATAGCTATGCAAAAGATTAGTATCAGGGTACATGGTTACGTACCAGATGAGTGACAGGGTGTACAACTACGCTGTATACCAGAACAGTAACTGTTTATGCAGGTTTGCAGGTGTTACAGCTTGGATACGAGACGTCCTGAGGAAACTTTACTTCTGTATTAGGTTTATTTATGTTCAGTTAGTATGTTCACTAAGCGTTAGCTTATGTTTCAGTATTATATGTTTGTAGGTGACACAGGTCCAGTAAGGTGAGGCCCCGGTGCGGTGTTCTGCCGGATAGCTCCTAGTTTTCAAGAAGTAAACTTTTGACACTACTTTTGTAAATATTGGCACAGGTATACTTAGAAATTGTATTTTGGAATACATTGATATCTTTTGAAATATTAAAACATAAAATAATGTTTTTAAGTTAAAATTTGAAAAGTGGTGTTACATCTTCATTTCATTCTTTGTGACGCTCATGGCTTCTTCATGTGCTTCTTAACTTTAATTCTCTTTGATCTCATTTATGAACATTTGTGTTGCATTACATTAAAAGTTAATCTAATGCTCAATTTTGGTTGCTAATTTCCTAATTTTAGTTGATTCAGTATGATATTATAGATTTATGCATACCTTCCGACCTGTATGGTTCAACTTAGATACTTGTGAGAATTGGTAGAGGACTAGAGGTTTCTTTGGTAGAGACGTTGAGCTGCGTTGATCTAGACTAGAGTTGTGGTCCATCAATGGTTACTCATGCTCTTTTCATGCATGTTAGTTTAATATATTTGTTGGCAATTTGCTTGATGAGCTTTGGTCCATCAATGGATCCTTTTGGCTAAAAAGGGTCCTTATTATCCAACTCTATGGTTTGAACCGGGTAATTTTGTGTTGATATTAGTCCATATTCTTGGTTCTAGGTGAACTACTTCAATGTTTATTAAGAATATGGATGGATATTATGAAATCTAACCCACTTAGTAACAAAGTGGTATGTTCGTCAATTGTTTGATGAAAACACGAAATGCCTTAATAAAAAAATTGATTATGTTTTATTCCTTTATATTAGATTATAGTATACGAGTGATATTAGATAGAAATCTGTTTGTATGTTTGATCTGTTAGTGGATCACACGGTTATTTATATCTCTACTACTATATAAAGCATTTAAATAATATTTTTAAGACTAATTTTAAGTTAAGTAATATAACATCTAATACATAATTTACAATACCTTAAAGCAATAATTTTACAAAATAAATTTGGGTAAAATTTAATATATAATAAATTACAAAAATAAGTTACAAATTATTTATCTCTACTACTATGTAAAACATTTAGACCGTTTTTTAAGACTAAATTATATGTTAAGTAATACAACATTTAATATATACTTTACAATACCTTAAGCTTAAAGTAATAAATGTTTAAACTAAGTTTGGGTTGAATTTAATGTGTAATAAATCACATAAATAAGTTATAAATTATTTATCTCTACTACTATATAAAATATTTAGAATTTTAAAACTAAATTTTAAGTTAGATACTACAACTTTTAGTGCATATTTTACAATATTTTAAAGCAATAAAATTTTAAACTAAACTAAAAAATTGAATTTAATATGTAAAAAAACACACAAAAAAGTTACAAAATGTTAAACTAAAATTAGTAACGATCAAGATTTTAATTACTAACAAAATTTCAAATTTTATATATATGTAGTATTATATATTTTTAAAATTTTATGGTTTTTTACTTTTGTTTAACAACCTTATACATAAGTATTCCTTAACTAAATTCTAAACTAAAACATTTATTAAATCGTATATGATGCATATATCTTTAACGTATTAATATATTATGCGTAACTATAAAAGATAAGGTTTAGTTTTTGAAAGTATTCAATTAACCTTTGATAGTAGATTAAACACGTTAACTTGATTTAAAATAATTGAAAATTAAATTAAATACTATTTTAATAATAATAATAATAATAATTAAAATTATTATTATTATTATTATTATTATTATTATTATTATTATTATTATAACAAAATCACCATTTGGGCTTCATTAACACCTTTACTTCATTGATTTTCATTCATGGGTTCTTCATCGATTTCGAAGGTTAGGGTTCCAATTAAGCTTCATCTCGGATTTAAGGGTTAGCTATCTATGAAGGTTAGAGTTTGGTGCTTCATCTACGAGTGAAGGTTAGGGTCCGTTTTATCTACGATTGAAGGTTAGGGCTCTAATTTATCTTTGATTGAAAAATGTTAGGGCTCCGATTCGCTCAACTTGTAATCCTTTGTTATGGATTTATTGTTCTTAGTTCATAAATGATTAGAGTTTGGTAGCCAGATTGTTATGATTTTATTATTAGTAAGTTTAAAGTTCATCCCTAAGTTCGCAAGTTCAACCCAGTACGATTTTGCTATGTACATACCCGGATTGTTTGCTTCACTTTTTTGTTCATCCCCATTAACTTTCAAGTTCATCCCCAAGTTTGCAAGTTTGAATGGAGATCTTGTTTTTTGATTCCTTCTATTTCTTGTTCTTAAATAGTTTCAAGGTTTTGATTTGATGTTTGAATTATATAGGGTTTCATGAAGAAGATGATTGTTCTTCACATATTCAAAAATTATGAATGTCCTTCAAGAATTATTTATGTGGTATTATAAATAAATGAAAAGCAAACAAAATTACCGGCTACATGATAAAGATGATACATTATTTGCTAACTTTTAAAAGTTTGGTAAATCAAATGGTAATTTTTAAAGTTGGATGTATACAATAGCAAAAAGTGATAACTATAATACACTTTTAGAAAATAAATTCTAAAAAGTAATACTTTAGAAACTTATAATACATATTATCCCCAACTTGATTACGGCGAGTTTTTACATGCCCGTGCATTACGCTGGGTGAGTATGAAATTAGAAAAGTATAATAATTTTCTTGCTTATAACTATAGAAATAAATGTTCACACTTGTAAGAAAGATTGGTTTCTCTACACATAACACTATTAAAATCTTTTATCTACACCAAATTATTCACGCTTCTGTTCTCATAGGTAAGTGCAATTTTTCTTATTTTATATGCGTTTAAAAATTCGAACAATTTTTCAAAAAAAATGTTTTGCTTTTATTTGGATTATGTTTCTAGTATTTTTAAAAGTTTACAAAATTTTGAAAATAATAAAAAGTATTCGGAAAGTAAAAGCGAGTTGTCATTTTAATCGATCAAAAAAGTGGACATTTAAAAGCACTTGTCATAAATCGATATAACTAATGTGGATATCAACTTAATTACTAGACCATGAGTAACATCAATTTTTGATACATTATTTTTTTTATTTTTTCTTTCTTATTTGAAATTCAAGTATAATCTAACCTAAATAACTTAAATATTTTTCTTCTTATTACTCTCTTACATAACCAAAAAAACGGTATAGGTAGCTCGGGTTGGGAAAACCGAAGGGGCCATAGTGGTGTTCCCGACAAAAGCCGAGCCCACCCGAAAAACCCGAGACTCCTTCGAGAATCCCAGTACGCATAGCCTTACATATATTTTAGGCCCCCAGTACGCATAGCCCTACATATATTTTAAGGTATGGGTATTTGCACACATACGTACGTACGTATGTACATACATACATACATGATACATAGACATACATAAATGCTTATTATAATAATAGAAGAATGTTCAATATAGTTTATAATTAATTTATAGTCTTAAGGTACTAATTTTAGTCTTTGGATCAATGACATCAATGGTCCAGATTGCATTTTAAAATTTTATACGGAATAACATTTTCGTAAATTTTCGGAATTTACATGTGATGTTTTTACAAATCACATGTAATTATATACCGAATCACATATGATTAAATATTTAAATGTTAGTACTATATTTTTTACATGAACTTTATTGAACACAAATCTATTATAATAATCATAATCATAATAATAATAAAACTTTTGACAAAATCGTCCACACCTTCCCATAAAAACCCATCTCTTTTATTCTTTTAACTAACATCACAAAAGTATGAATCTAAATTAACTTGCCTTCAGGCAAAGACAATCGAATTAAAAGCGTTCAGATAGAATCACCATGAGAAGGACCAAAATATCGCCATTTTAAACCTGTTTGCGTGAAATTCTTTTTATGAAGAACTAGTTTTAATCAATAAAGATGATAATCTATCAGTTGATATATATACCGAAAAATGATCAAATAATCATCCGTTTTACATTTTTTACTTTAATTTTCTTTTTATTTGATCTCATCCCTATATATATATATATATATATATATATATATATAATTATCAAAGTTTGGAAGGATATAGGTGAAATTCTCCTTATACATAATTAGGCATTAGAGATTAATTCAAGCGAGTGGATATTGAATGGAGAGCAACAAAGTTTGCCGAACGCGCGAACATCTCTCTCTCTCGTAATTATCGCTACACGTAGAGCTTCACCACTAGTGGTCTCGTCTTTGCCCACATGCAAGCACCGATGCTTCCCCTCCAACGACCTCTTATCTGTTTTTCTAGTGCTGCACCTCCCCTTAAAACTCACAATAGCACCTATTGACACACTTTGACACTCCCAGTACTACTTGCTGCAAAGAATGGGAGGTAGAAGAAGAAGATACTTGGAGAGAGAGAGAGAGAGAGGGCTACCGGAGTACCGGTGCGAGGAGCGGAGGAAAAAGTAAAAATTAATTATTGTTAGAAAGAGAGTGTAACTAATGAGATATCAAATTCTCATGGTTTTTTAGAAATTTACCAAAATTACCCCATAAAATATCGTGTGATATTGCAATATTCCTTTGTGAATTGATACTACTAGTAAGGCTCTTAATTTGGGTCGGGTTCGGATCAATTTTGTGTTGATTCAATTTTAACCCATTTATTTTCGTGTCAGGTTCAGGTCGTGTCAGTTTTTTTCGTGTCGATCTTCGGGTCGACCCATTTAGGCCAAATATCATCAAGAGATTTTTTCGGTTTTCGGGTACGATTTTTGAATACGTTTTTCCGTTTCAACTACGATTTTCTTTATCAATATTTCAAATTCCATGTTTGTTTTTCAACGTTCGGCATAAATTTCGAAAACGATTTTCATTTATATTCTAACTTCAATAATCAATGTTCGTTTTCGTTGTATTCAAACATTAAATTCGATATTTATTTCAGTTTGATTGAAATTTTGATTTTAATTTTTTATTCACTTATACCAATGAATATAATAAAAACTATGATGTATTACTATTCTATACTAATAAATAATGTCATTGAACAACCGAACAATTTAAGATTATTCATCATTAAATAGAATTATCAAATAAACAAATGTAAAAGTATCAAAATCATATAGTGAAAGTAAGAAATACTAAAATAATGTACTATTGTTTTAACTGTAAATATTTTATTGTTTATTTTAAGTTTTTAACGTTTAAGGGTTTTGTACTTTTGTTTGGCGGGTTCTATTGTCCTAAAATGTCACTCTCTTATTTGAATTCATAATCTTCTTTTCAAAATTTAAATTTCAAGTATTAAAGAAAATTTTAAAATGTTATTATTTTACCTATAAACGGGTCATACGGGTCATTTCCAGGTTGTCGGGTTGACCCTAACCCGACCCATTTCTTTTCATGTCGATTTCGTGTCAACCCGCTTTTGACCCGTTTCGGGTTCGTGTCACTTTTTCATGTCGGGTTCGTGTCGTGTTTCGGGTCGACCTTGAAATTGCTGGCTTTGATAGTATAGGAATATAGGATAACATATATTTTTTTAAGTTTTAATAGTTTGCTACGTTGTTAAAATATTTAACTCATGTATGAAATTAAGGTAAAATACATTAAGATGATATTCCAACTATTAATAAACTAAAATGATTAAGAAACTAAAATAAAAACATATACGCAAAAAATATTTGAACTCATTCTTCAATTTTATATGTTTTATTAATTTTTAATTTATATAAATTTTACATTTTATTGATAATCACACTCTTTTCTTTTAAGTGGGTTCAAAAGCGTTATACTAAATTAACACCTTATAAAAATAAAATTATTACTTTCATGTCGTATCACACGTGTAAAATACTATTTAATATTACATATTATCACCTTCAAAGCCCACATTAAACATATGCCACCTCTAAGGGATACACCAAAGTTTTACATTTTCCTGTATTTAATGTTAGGAAAAGGATTTGTGTTGTTACAACATCGAAGTTAGGTTCTGTCACACTCACATTTAAATTAGGTGCCGCTAACAACGAATTTGTTTTATTTGGAAAAGAAGCTAAGAATGAACTTTGTGAGAAAGAGCAGTTGTATCGTGAGCTGGTTTCAACTCAAAAACTGGTTAGGGTTTTAGTATAAGATTGATGAAGTAAGGTATAAATCGTTTATGTGTCTTCTTCCTATTTTACTCTTCCACAACTACTATTACTACATATAACCTGAAGTCTTGAGTAGAATTAGTTTTTGAAAGTGTTTTTTTGGGTGTTAGACTCCCTCGGTTGGGTTCGTCTGCGCGCAATGATAATTTCTTACCGTTTTGATCTAATAAAATGAATGAAATTGGAACACTTTATTCTAAGTTGTCGATTTATTGGATAAATCTTGATTTCTCAATATCAATAGCATCTGAAGTTAGGGTCTTAATTTGCAGGAATTGGGGCATAAAAAATCATGGCGTATCAACGAATTGAAGGTTTTTGCTGATATAGATTGCGACTTCAGATAGGTAATTAAGTACTATCTAATTTCTCTCCAACAATATCTTGATTTATTGTTATTATTCATTGTCTTTGTAGGTCAGTTGTTTGTTTGCAATATATATAGAAATACTATTGATATAAAACATAGTCTTAATCATAGAATCTAAAAAATAAATTTGAACCATTGGATCATCTAAATTAATGGTTGAGATTTAAATATTACAATTTTGTAAATTATATGAAAATTAAATAATGTAACTTTATAAGTGAGGACAAATATAAAATTTTGTTTTGGTTGTCACAAATCCTCTTTCCGGCTCTACCTCTAGAAAATGCAAAATAATAACCAAAATGCAAGTCGTTGGGTTATTTGCATATTAATGACTTAATATTATTTGCATTTTTGTTATCTTCTTTTATATGAGTTGCATTTTTGCATTTTGCATTTTCGTCAAACATTTTGCATTTTTGTTATCTCTTCTTTTTTTTTATTTTGCATTTTCGTTAAACAATTTGCATTTTTATAGGTGCATTTTGAAAAATAAAATTAGAAAATATTTCAATCATGTTGAATTAAAGAGGATAAATAACTTAATCTAATGGTGTATATATATAGAGGATGGTTCATGCGAAAAGAGTTTTTTTTACAAAAAATCCGAGAAGCAATTTGGACCTTACGATTAGTTAATCAATGGTGAAGATTAAATATGACAATTTAGTAAATAAATCAAATTTTAAGGATACTAACTTAAATAATAAAAGGGGTAGAATAGACTTTGCCCATATCTCTCTCCAATCTGTCTCTGCATTCTCCCGTATAACTCTCTCTCTCCCTTACTTTTATTTTCAAAACCCTAGTTCACATTATTTTTGTTCTCTCCCTATCTCTCCCTATACACAATCGACACTCCATATCCTCACCATCACTGTCCACAGCGCAAACACCCCTCACCGCCCACAACGAAGCCACCCATCATCTACCACCACAGTGCAACCATCCATCCTCTACCGCTGCCGAGCCGAGTTCAGGATCAGATTTTGATACAAAATTGTCGATGCACTTCGTTGTTGTGAATGAATCACCGCTCGTCGTTGTGAATGAATCACCGCTCGTCATTGTGAATGAATCACCGCTGCTTCTCCATCGAGATGGTGATTCCTGTGAAAAACAATGTCGTTCAACCCGTTGATGGTGATTCCGGCCCTTCATTCGCCGTCGCCCCGTCAATCGTCGCCGTCTCTTGAATCGCCACCGTCCCTTCTGTTGGAGGTTGATTTTTTTTTGTTGAATTGCTGCTGCCCTTTCAATTGGAAGTCCCGTTTTCTTTTGAAATGTGTTTGTAGGTTGTTTTTTTTATGATAGGAGGTTAGAATGTTTGATTATGAATGTTTTAATATTAGTTTGTGATCTGATTCTTTCTTTTGAAATGGTTTTGTAAATGTGAATCTATTTGTTTTTTTTTTTTTTTGATAAACAAGTTGATTTTTTTATGAGCAGTCCTTTCTTTTTTTTTCTTTTTTAGTTGTTCATTACGGAACAAGCGCAATGTTTGATGTTTGTTGCCCGTTAGAGAATACATTTTGGTTTGTTTGGTAATGTACATTAGTGAATATGGAAATTTGGATTAATGTTACGGTTTGATATTTGTTGTATTTATGTTATTCATTTGTGAATAAATAAATGTTAGTTAATATTTGTTGTTTGTTCACTATTACAAACTCGTTTATAATGTATGTTTTACGGTATTCACTAGAGTGTTACTATTAAAAATCTCGTAAATAATTAGTTGTGTTCAGTGTTGAATATAGATGTTCAAGGTTTAGTTTATTATTAAACATAGTTGTTTTATTATTGAACATTAATGAGTTGTTTGTTTCATTAGTTATGTACATGGTTTTGTTTATTATTGAACATTCATTAACTTTAATTTTAATTGAGGTTTATTATAGTCTACTAATGAATATCCTCTATTTCTTACAAATAATAAAGAGGATTTTAAAAGTAAGTGGAAAAAATCAAAACAGATAAAAAGAATTAATTTGAAAAAAAATACTAAAACAATATAAAACTAGAGTTTACTAATGAACAAAGTAATTAACATAACATTTAATAATTTAAAACTCGTAAATTTATTCGGGTGTTGATCATTGTTGAACACCGTAAATGTATTAATTTATTATTAAATTATTTTCTAATTTATTTTGTTTAAAAATTGAAGGAGAGAGAAAAAAATTTGTTTACTATTGTACCCTTTTAAATTAAAAAAATAAAAAATAAGATTAATCTAAGTCATTAGATCAAATACAAATAAGAGGTCGGGATTGGGTCTCGCATTTTTCGCAAATAAGACACTTTTCGCATGAACTCTCCCATATATACATATATATATATATATTGCTAAAATTCTTAAAGACGAATATATTATGACCATTTGGATGTTTAGTAAGATTTATTTTTTTAAAATGGAAGTTTGGAGGTTGGATGAGGGGAAGGCGCATGGGTATTAATTTGTAATTTATTTTTCAGTTTTGCCCTTACTCTTAATGTCACGTGTCATCACCGGATTTGTTCTTTAACTTCTATGTATAATCTCGCCATATATATATATATGTGTGTGTGTGTATATATATATATATATATATAATTAAGATCAATATAGAACCTAGTCTTAATCATAAAACCTAAATAAAAAATCTAGACTATTTGATCATCTAAATTAATGGTTGAGATTTGAAGGTGAGACAATTTTGTAAATTATATGAAAACTATATGAGGTAACTGCATAATTGATTGCAAATATGGAATTCTATTTTGGTAGCCACAAATCCACTTTCTAGCTCCACCTCCTGAAAATGCAAACCGATAACCAAAATGCAAATCATTATGTTATTTGCATGTTAATGACTTAATATTATTTGCATTTTCGGTTATTTACATTTTTGTTATCTTCTTTTATGTCGGTTGCATTTTGAATTTTACATTTTCGTCAAACAATTGGCATTTTTGTTATGTGTTTTTTTTTCATTTTTGGCAACATTTTGGATTTTCGTCAAACAATTGGCATTTTCGTCTTAAAATTTGCATTTTCGTAAAAAAAATTAGAAAACATTTCAATCATGTTCTTGAATTAAAGAGGATAAAAAACTGATTCTAATGGTATATTTTTTTTGCTAAAGTTTGGAGGTTGAATGAGGAAGAGGGAAGTGGGTATTAATTTGTATTTTTTTTTTCCAATTTTACCCTTACTCTTGATGTCACGTGTCATCGCCAGATTTGTTCTTTAGGTTCTATGAATAATCAAGGTTCTATGTATAACCTCACCATATATATAGGCTAGAGTTATTGTAAGAAGTAATAATCATAAGAGGTGGTAAGAGGGATTATGAGCTGTAGGATTTCATCAAAAGTCAAACAAAAAAATCAAAATCTAATTAATAGTAACTGCCAATTTAATTAAGTTTAAGGGTAAATTAGGAAAGCAAAAAATATTGATAGTTTCTACAATCACATCTATTTCTAATTTAAAAAATGAAGAAAATCCAATAATACAGTTTTCATAAAAATGATGAAAAATTAGAATTACATGAGACACAGATAGATGAATACATAAAATTGATGAACCACAATAAGCTAATACACAGTTAGATTAACAAGTAAAAGTGTCCAATATCAGTTATAAACAATCTTGGAACTGGTACAATGAACAATCTGATACAATCATCATCTAATAACAAAACAAATTTATTCACAAGATTAAAAGTGGTACAAAAGAAATTGATGAACAACTCAATTAGTTCATCTCATTATATAAGAAAGAAATTGATGTACAATCTTCAAAGTTATAAATACAAAATTGATGCACAATCTTGAAACTGATACACATGAAATGACGAAACAACAACTGATACATAAGAAATTACCAAGATTGAAACCCAATTCATATAAACTTGATGAGACATGAAATTGATGAAAACATTCCAACTGAATTTTGTTGCTTCATTCTCCCAAAAGATTTCGATACTTCTCTCACAAAATTGAATCTTTTAGTGTTGTTCACTCCCAAAATCGAAATTTATAAATGATGCACTGACGACAATGGTGGTTTCTTTTAGACGTCGGCGGTGGTAATCGGTCTAAAACAGAGTAATTGATGCACAAATAACATAACCTGTACAAAACAAAAACTCATCGACCGGTTTGAGATGCTTTCAAAATCACAAGTTTGAAAGATCTTTCAAAAATCGAGGCCATTTCAAAATCAACATGCAATTGATTAGGAACAATATGAAATGGAATCGTGAAACGTCTACGCCTCAAACAGTACTAGTGAACTTACACTCGATTCTAGATTAGTGATCATGTAGAATACGGCAGAAGGATGAAGGGACGGCAGTCGGTGATGAACGGCAGATCTATTTCGACAAACTCATGGCTCTCAATCTCTTCCATATTATCTCCTCAACAAACAACAAAGTCATGTAGCTTCTTGTGGAGGGCTTGCGGCTACAATGACAGAGGTATGTGGCAGTCTTCAGAGGGCGAACATATTAGGGCTAGAAGCATTCGGGATTCAAAATAGATGGGGGAGTGGAGGCGTTAATCAAGGGGGAGAGAAGTTTGTAGAAAGACTAGAATACCCCTTAACCAATTATGCCACGTGTCACTCATAAATTGCCTCTTACAAATATTTCCCTCTTACCCCTCTTACAAATATTTCTCTCTTATTTGCGAAAAGTGTGAGAAGCAGTTTTAGCCATTGATTAGATTTTGATCATGTGGTTCACATTAATAGTAATTAATATTTTTATTTAATTCAAAAGGGTAAATTAGTAAACAATAAAGTTTTCTCTCTCCTATTTTTTAAATAATCTCTCTCTAATTAGTTTCTCTCTCTAGTTAATTTTTTTCTAGATTTTGTTTATTTTTTTGTTTTTATTATTTTCTAAATAGATTTTTTTTTCAAAAATTTCTTCATATATTTAGCTGTTCAATAATGAATCATAATATTTTTGTACAATTTTGTTATCTTTTAATTCTGAAATTACAATTAATATTTGTTTTCAACCATGAATTTATTCTTTTATTCAAGAATGAAGAATCTAAAAAAAAAGGCTAAAAATAATAATCTTTTTACTCTTTTATTCAATGATGATCATATGACAGAAACCAATTATCAAAATGTCAAAAAGACTGAATTCACTATTGAACATATATAAAGAAATCCCATATCTACATAAAAGTTTTATTCCTTAATAAACAAAAACTCTTTTTCCTAATCTACAATTTTTGTTCATTAATAAAAATTTTCATTATGCAAAATACCATAATATTTTTTATAGTTCTTTTTTTAGTGTTCATTAACAAATTATAGCTACGTCCAACAATGAACCTAAAAAACATGAAATATCAACACGGTGGTTTTATTACTTATACAACTGTTTATCAATGAATTATTGAAATAGAGTAAAAATTTTATTTACTGTTTACTCGGATAATAAGCCACAAGAATTATTTATAATAATTAAAAAAACCAAAATTTTCAGCCATAGCCACTTTCACTAATAAACAACCACAACATATAAAAAAAGTAGGGTTTACTATCCAAAAGTGTATCGAAGTTGTCACTTTTTGCTATTGTATATACCCATCTTTCAAAACTACCATTTAGTGTATTAAACTTCCTAAAACTACCATTTAGTGTATCCGAAAACCTATGGTTCAGGTTACCGGTTATTTTTTACTTTTTCATTTATTTTTAATTACACATCATCTTCCACATCATCAATTGTTGCCACATCAGTGTTTATAAAAAACTAAAATCCATAATTCATATGAAATTCATAGGTGAAGAACTTGAAGCAAAAAACCTAGCACAAACAAGAAGCAAAACCCAGAACAAACTCATGGAATCATACAGATCTGAAATAAAGATTGAAATACAAACAAGAAGCAAAATCGATAAGCCAAAATCGAAGAACAAAGACAATGAAACCATAAACAAAACCTTATATGAAATCGATAAGCCAAAATCGAAGAACAAAGACAATGGAATCATACAAATCGAGATTCATATGAAATTCTTATATGAAGAACTTGAAGCAGATGAAGAACATTCATGAAACCCAGCATAGACGGATGAAGAACTTGATGAATCGATTCATGAAACCATAAACAAAACCTAGAACAGATTCATGAAACAATAACCAAAAACCTTCAATCGATAAACCTAAATCAAGAAGCAACATCGCACATGAAGATGAACCCAGATTAAATCGAAGAACCCTATGAGCCCTAAATCAAAATGTGTTCAAATCTGGGTAGATGAAGAACAGATTTAATGTTCTTATCTTTGATGAAGGACCCTAATTCGTACCTTATGAGCCCTAAATCAAAATCGCACATGAAGCAAAATTGAAACTGTCGAACATGAAGCAAAACTGGTTGGAGCAGTCGATGGTAAAGCCCCAAATCAAAATCGATGAAGATGAAGATGAACCCAGATCTTGAAGTCACGGATCTTGAAGAAAACCCAAATCTGTTGAAGATGTTCTAAAAATGGTGTTCTTGGTGGTGCCGGAAGTCGGTGGTGGTGGTGGTTGTGCCGGCTGGAAGTCGTCGATGGTGGTGGTGCCGGTCGTCTTCTTCTTCTTCTTTTATTATTATTATTATTATTATTATTATTATTATTAAACAAGAAAAGCCATGTCACCTCCATGTCACCTGCCACGTCACCCATAACCGTGTCACGTCACCGTTAACCTGCTATCAAAGGTAACGATACATTAAATGATAGAATTTGAAACTTCAGTACATTGAATGGTAGTTTTGAAAGATGGGTATACACAATAGCAAAAAGTGACAACTTCGATACACTTTTGGATACTAAACTCAAAAAAGTAATAATAAACTAATAATCAGAAGAATCTACACAAATCACACTACAAATTTATTTAAAAATTCATTAATAAACTAATAAAAAACCAGCAAACTCATGTTGTTGGGGTACATATTCAATCGTGAACAAAACTATATACCAAAATAATCATACATCATTGGTACTAACACTAAGAAAAGGTAAATCTATCATAAAACCACTAATTAACATAAAACTTATAACTGGAGCATCTCCATATAGACCATCCGATCAAATCAAGTGTCAGGATTAAGTTTCTCATTCTCATAAAAATATCAATTCTCATTTGGGAGGAGTTGGGTTGTCGGGTTTTCTTGAAGCTGATGTACGTACACGTGGCATGATGATCTATAGAGACAATGATGATATGATTAAGTACAAATATATAGCATTATGACTAGTGTGTGCCTAAATTTGAGAAGATTTTGAAAATTTTATGAATCATGTGGTTACTAAGGTTAGTTGATGTAGATTAAGCAAAACTACATTGAGTTTGGACATTAAAAGTCCAAACATAAAAATTTAAAAGTTCAAAAAATTTCCAGTGGGCTTACGGTCGATGCACGGTATCGACTGTGGATCGACCGTCGTTGGTCTAGATTTTTGGTGATAAGTTGCGGTAGAAGTACGGTCGACCGTGGTTCGACCGGCAGTGGACGGTTTTCAAGTTTTCATTTTTGTCCCTTTTTGACATGATATGCATACACTAATTGAATCTTATAATAATAACTTAGACATCATCTATATTTAAAACTGAATCCATGATTTTCATATACCATTTACTACTCAACAAGCCTAACATATTTTCTTTTCCAAAAATCAACCTAATCCTAAGATCCACATGATTTTTTGGTGCAAAGAGAGAGCCCTAAGAAAAGAAAGAAGAGATAAACTTATACCTTGAACAAAAAATTCGTGAAGAAGGGAAAAGGCAAGAGAGGATGAGTCTTCAACCATGGATCAACCGTGAATCCAACCGTGCCTTCGATCACGGCTTCAACCGTAGTAAAAACCTTGATTTTTGAGGTAATTTTTAAGCTCTTAGTTGTTAATGGCGGCTAGGGTTTGTGTGGGGAAGAGAAAGTGTAAGAGAGAGAGAGAGAGTAAAATAGGGTTAAAAATCGTCAGGTACCCTACGGTCGATACACGGTCGACCGTGTATCGACCGTGATATCGACTGCGCCCTTTTTAAGTCTGTTTTGGTGTTTTTGCAGTACCCTGACGGTCGATACATGGTATCGACCGTGGAGCCACTGGATAGCATTTTTTTGTTGTTTTTCAGCTTTTAGGTGTTTATCTCTTAAGGTACATGTTCCATCATTCCCAAACCAAGTCTTAACGTGTCAAATACTTCCTTTTTAGCGGTTTAGTGAATATGTCGGAAATATTTTCACATGAAGTAACTTTTTCTAAGCTTATATTGCCTTTTTGCACATTATCACGTAGAAAGTGATGTCTAATTTCGATGTGTTTACTTCTAGAATGCAATACGGGATTTTTACTTAAATCAATGGCACTTTTATTATCACACATAATAGGAATTTCGGATAGATGTACCTCATAGTCCAATAAAGATTGTTGCATCCATAAGACCTGAGCGCATGCTCTTCCGGTGGCTACATATTCGGCTTCGGTTGTTGACAAGGCAACGGATGTTTGCTTTTTCGAGAACCATGAGGTAAGTGCCAATCCAATAAAGGCACATACTCCACTTGTACTTTTTCTATCCAAGTAGCATCCACCGAGATCCGAATCCGCATAGCACATTATATCTAAGCCTCTCCACTTTGGATACCACAATCCCAAGTTGATTGTTCCTTTAATGTATCGGAATATTCGTTTGACGGCCTCATAGTGTGATTTCTTTGGATTTTCCTGAAAACGAGCACACACACATACACTATACATAATATCGGGACGACTTGCCGTTAAATAAAGCAAGCTCCCGATCATACCACGATATCTTGTACTATCAAATCTTTCACCCTCTTCATCTAGTGTCAAGTGTGTGTTTGTAGTCATAGGTGTACTCATTGGTTTCACATTTTCAAAATCGAATTTCTTAAGCATGTCTTTAATATACTTCGATTGATTTATGAATGTACCATCTTCATATTGTTTTATTTGAAGTCCAAGAAAGTAATTCAATTCACCCATCATACTCATTTCAAATTCATTATGAATAAGTTTTGAAAATTCATCACACAAGTCTTGGCATGTTGATCCAATTATGATATCATCCACATAAATTTGTACAAGCAAGATGTCATCTTTTCTTTTCTTTGTGAACAATGTATTATCAACTTTACCTATATTATATTCATTTTTCAACAAGAATGATTTTAATCTATCATACCAAGCTCTAGGAGCTTGTTTAAGGCCATACAATGCTTTTCTAAGTTTATATACATAAGATGGATGAATGGGGTCTTCAAAACCGGGAGGTTGACATACATAAACTTCTTCATTTATAAACCCGTTTAAAAAGCACTTTTGACATCCATTTGATATAGTTTAAAATTTTGAGTACAAGCATAAGCAAGTAGAATCCTTATGGATTCTAATCTAGCAACCGGAGCAAAGGTTTCATCATAATCTATCCCTTCTTGTTGGTTATATCCTTGGGCTACTAGTCTAGCTTTGTTTCTAGTGATATTTCCATTTTCATCAACTTTGTTTCTAAAAACCCATTTAGTTCCAATTATTGTGTGACCACTAGGTAAAGGTACTAAGTCCCAAACTTGGCTTCTAGTGAATTAATTTAACTCTTCTTGCATTGCCATTACCCAATTTTCATCTTTAAATGCCTCTTTAATATTTTTGGGTTCTATGTGTGACACAAAGACAAAGAAAGTATTAAGGTTTTGGGCTTGGGATCTAGTGAGTCTTTGATTCAAGTTTCCTATGACTTGAGTTATTGTATGGTTCCTATTTTCTTTAATTTCATTTTCATTACTTGTGGTTTTGTTATCTATTATTGGGTTTTGAACACTATGATGATTTATGTCTAATTTTGAGAGTTGTTGTTCTATGGCTTCTTCTTCTAATTTGTCATCATCTACTAAAGGTTGAGTCTTAGGAGGAAGTGGAGATTCATCAAATGTGACATTAAGGGATTCCTCCACAACCATAGTGGATTTGTTTAATACTCTATAGGCTTTACTATTCAAGGAGTATCCTAAGAAGACACCCTCATATGCTTTAGGATCAAATTTTGTCAAGTAGTCTTTGGTATTAAGGATATAGCATTTACTACCAAATACCTTAAGATGTCCTAAGGATGGTTTTCTACCTTTGATGATTTCATAGGGTGTTTTATTTAACATTGGTCTAATCAAGACTCTATTTAGGATGTATGTAGCCGTTGAGACCGCATCACACCAAAACTTTTGTGAAATGGATTGTTCATTTAGCATTGTCCTACTCATTTCTTGCAAAGTCCTATTTTTCCTTTCAACAACCCCATTTGATTGGGGAGTGCGAGGAGCCGAAAAGTTATGAGAAACTCCATGTTTTTCACAAAATGCTCCAAATTGCGCTTCATTGTCAAATTCTCTTCCATGGTCGGTACGAATTGAAATGATCGTACAACTAAATTGGTTTTGAATTTTCTTGCCAAGAGTTTTAAATTTGTCAAAAGCTTCATTTTTGTTTTTCAAAAATAGTGTCCATGTATATCTAGAAAAGTCATCTACAACAACTAGTGTGTAGAAGTTTCCCCCATAACTTTGAATTGATGAAGGGCCAAAAAGATTTATATGCAATAGTTCAAGACATCTCTTTGTAGTTATAGCATTTTTAGATTTATGAGATGAATGCACTTTTTTTCCTATTTTACATGCATCACAAAAATGATTATCGAATTTAATATTTGGTAAGTCTCTAACAAGCTCATTTATAGTCAAAGTTTGTAGTAGTCTCATGTTGGCATGACCTAGTCTTCTATGCCATAATGTTGAATTATCAATTATAGATGCAAGACATACTTGTGTGTTAGGATTATCACCAAGTCTACATGTATATAGTCCATTTCTCTTAACACCTTTTACTAAAAATTTATCATCTTTGCATATTAAGCTTTCATGTTTAGTGAATTTAACATTTAGATCTTTATCACATAGTTGACCAATACTTATTAAATTGTAAGCTAAACCACTAACATGCTCAACATTCAAGAATTTGATATTGTCATGAAGAATGTTACCTTTACCAATCACCTTTCCTCTTAGATTGCTTCCAAACACAACATGTCCTCCATCATACTCCTTGTATGAGGTGAAGAGTTCTCTATTACCGGTCATGTGTTTTGAACAACCACTATCAAGAATCCATTCATGAGACATATTCTCACTTTTACTGCAACACTACACATATGAAGTTTTCATTCAAGCTTTTGGTACCCAATGTTTCATGGGTCCTGGATGGTTAGCATCAAAAACTCCTATTCTAATCCATCTTTGTGTGATTTTAAAACTTTTATGATACCATGTGTTCTTAGGGTTTATGGATTGGGAGTATTTTGGGTTTTGAGTCACATTTGATTTGGGTTTCTTGAATCCAAGTCCATGCTTTGTTGTTGGAGTATAAAACTTTCTCATTAACTCATTACTTGCAACCTTGGGCATACAAGTGGAAGAGTTAGAGACAATGTTTACATTTTTGTTTTTTTGAAAATTCCAGTGACCCGACGGTCGATGTACGGTATCGACCGTGGAGGTCCTGGATTTTTTCTTTCCCTTTTTCTTTCACAAATTGGATGGTTTTCAAGTGACTTATTGGCATGTTGTTTGAGTGCCCAGAGAATCCAATGCCACCCTTATCTTTTGATAATTTTTGAATCTTTAACATTTCATCTAACTTTGTTGAACTATTCTCAAATTTTGACAATGTGGTTGTATCCAAGTTTGTTTTTAACTTACTCTCCAAATCTTTTATGCTTGTATGTGTATGAGATGCAATTTTGTTTTCTAGATCTTTTATCTTTATAACTAAGTCATCATTTTCATTTTTCAACTTGACATTTTTCTTTTTCAAACTTTTATTCTCATTTTTTAACTCCTCATTTTTAGTAAGTATTTTTGAGCTAAAATCACATAATTGATCATATTGATGGCCATTATTGTCACTATAGTAGCTAGAATCGGAGTGTACCTCACTTGTCTCAAATGCCATGAGACATTTTTCTTCTTTTGTTTCTTCTTGGTTCTCATCACCACTATCACTCCATGCACCTCCTAGGAAGGCTTTGTGATTTTCCTTTTTCTTTGAAGCTACCTTTGGACAATCACTTATGAGATGTGAAGAGTCTCCACATCCATAGCATTCTCTAGATGATTTCTTTTATTTCTTGGCATCCATGGCTTGCTTGTACTTCTTAGGATCAAATGGAGCTTTCACATGCTTGCCTTTTCTTTTGAAGAACTTTTTAAAATTCCTCACCATCATGGCATACTCTTCATCCTCATCACTATTTGTTTCATCTCCGTCATCACTAGAGGAATCTTTGACATGTTTGGCTTTAAGTGCAATGGACTTGCTCTTCTCTTTCTTTAGCTTGGCAATCTCATCATCCTTTTGCATGATCACTTCATACACCTTGAGATTTCCTATTAGCTCATCCATTTGAAGTATGTTCAAATCTTTTGACTCCTCAATAGCCGTCACCTTTGCCCTCCATTTTGGTGAAAGAGCCCTAAGAAACTTTCTTACAATCTTTTTGTTAGAGTAAGTAGTCCCAAGTGACTTGAGACTAGTAACAATAGTATTAAACTTTGCAAAAGCCTCATCAATTTTCATATCATCTAGTATTTGAAATTGTTCATATTGTTGCACAAGTAATTCAATTTTGTTATCTAGAACTTGGGCATTTCCTTGATGTGTGGTGACAAGAGATTTCCAAATAGCATTTGCACTTTCACACATAAATACTCTTTCAAACTCTTTTCTAGGCAAAGCATTGTAAAGAAAGAGTTTTGCTTCAAAAATTTTAGAAACCATTTTCTTATCCTCTTGATCCCATTTTTCTTTAGGAAGTGGAACAAAGACATCTTGTTTGGAATCAAAGGTTTTTGGTACATAATCCCCTTCTTCAATAATTTCCCAAAGATCAACATCTTTGGCTTTGACATAAGTCATGAATCTTTGTTTCCAATAACAAAACCCTTCTTCTTCAAGAAGTGGAGGTCTAACCATAGAATTCCCCTCTACATAATTTTGTCCCATTTTATCAACTCAAAAATTTTTGAAAAAATATTTTTAGAAGATTTAAACAACTTTTCAAAAATTATCTAGAGCAACTTGCTCTGATACCAATTGTTAGAACCTAGAGGGGGGTGAATAGGTTATATGCCCACTTTTTAAAGTTTTTAACAATATTTGCAAGTAATTAAAGAGTTTAAGGAAGAAAGATATCACCAATGAAGTAGTTTGGACACAATGATTTATAGTGGTTCAAGCAAGGGTTAACAACCTTGCTCTACATCCACTCCTTGGCCTCACCCACCAAGAGTTGCTCCACTAACTTCTCTCTTTGAAGGTAGAGATAAACCTTTTACAACTTCTCTCTTTAGCTTACAAGAATTACACTTCACTCTTGCAAAAAAGGCTAAGATAAACCTCACTTCACTCTAATTGGAAAGGCTAGAGTTGATCCTCACTTCTCTCTAATTCTATAGGCTAGAGATTATCCTTACACTACTGCAAATGTATATGAATGTAATGAAGTATATGAACTTGAAGGCTTTCACTCTTGCTTGATTCTTGATCTTGAAAAATTGAATTATCAAGGAATATGAGCTCACAAGATTTTTATGTATTCTGTGTTTTTTAGATTGCAAGAGGTGAGTAAAACACAAGACTTTAGTTGCTTTAAATAAGGAAAAAGTTTGATGCTCAAAAAGTGTCCAGACGATCCACGGTCGACCGTGGTATCGACCGTCGCACTGCTGGAGATTTTTTAGCCTTGTGCATATAGACGTTGGGCTTTTACCAAAACCACACACAACCCATTTTTACCATAAAAATGCACTGAAAAGAAGCTTTAGAAAAGTTGGGTAAGTGTCATACTTCTTAAGTTTGAATTTAATCATGAAAATGATAGTTTGGAAACCAAATGCACAAAGCATGTTGGAAGTTTACTTCTTTGGGAGATTCCTTTTGCTAAATATGGTTTTGGCTTATTTCAATAGAAGATTGTGTTTAGTATTTGACAAAATGGGAATTTTTGCTTTGACTTCCAAGCTTGTGATTTTTATAAAAATTGTCTCAATTTTTATAAAGGTTTTTATAAAAGTTATTTTATAAAAACTTAAACTCATTTGATTATTTATTTTGTAAGCTCATAGACTTTGAATGTTTATTTGTAGGAGACTTCAACATCGACTTCTACTTGAACTCGGATCTTGACGATTGAAGCTTGGCCATTTGATGAAGCTTATTTTATAGATTATGGATGAGAATATATTTGATTGAATATATATATGTATATGTGCACATATGTTAATGTTAATACATACAATTATATAAACAAGTTGTATATTTTTGTGTCAAAAAAAGAGGATTTATTTATAAGCCTATTTTTCCCAACACCCTTTTTCTATAATTAAGTCTTATAATTGGTTACTTAATTACAATAATGCTATTATTAAATCTTGACCATTGATTTAAAAAATCTAATGGTCAAGATTTGGTCTTTGGGTTCTATGTTTAAGCATAGGACTTTTATTGATCCATTATTATATATATATATATATATATATATATATCTTTAATTCAACTGTACGTGTTTCAATCCCTTTGAATTCTTTATACGTGTTTGAATTACGTATTAAACCGCATCCTCTGTGGCTCTCCGGTTACATTCACCCCTTTCGGGCTCATACCAACCGCATTGCAGTTCCGGTTCTTGTGGCTACGATCTTATATTTATAAAATGTAACAAAATACATTATTTGTTTATACTGAAACTTGGAGACACATTATAAGCCTATGACCTTATACGTTTTAAATATTTTCGTTAATTAATGATAGCATCTCATTCATGAGAAGTTTGTCCGCAAAGCGTAGGATTATAAAGCTAGTAAAGTCGAAGTCAGATTAACGACTTCTAAATTTTGAGGAATTCAAAGTCAAGTTTCTCAATCCCGATTTCAGTAATTTAAAAAAAAAAACTCATTTTTTATAAAATTAAGTATTTTTATAACCATCTTTTGTAGGAATGAACGATCAAAAATTTGGAGCTATAAAGCATCTAAATTTCTCAAATTTAAACAAGCACAGTGAACCAATCTAAAAGTAAAATTTTCCGAATTGACTTTCACAATCACATAATAATGCGCAAATAAAAATATTTGGAGCAATTTGTATCATAGTTGTGTTCTAATGTCTATGATGAACCTATAGAAACACTTATTTCTCCTTGATTAACCTAATATGTAATTAGATGCATACAACATTTGGTAAATACAACCCTTGAATATCCATATGTCTTCTTTACTCTTAAACATACTTGATGGAAATGGGAATCCTAACTGAGTACTTTGAGGAATTCCACTCAAGAGCCCCTTCAACATATTGACTTGGTGATTTTTCTGAGCGGACAAATGTCACTTGGTAAGACAACTTCTCGTTAACCGCTGAGAAGGTTAGTGTAGAAGGTGACACACTAACACTCATGCCTGGTGCTGTGATAATATTCACTATATAAGCTGATTTAGCATCCCCAACATTGGTCACAGTTCTGGTATATGTTGTTGAAACATTATCACTCAGTGTGATTGCAAATGAAGGATAGTTCAATTGTGCTTCGGGTATACTTGATACACTTGAGCATGAAACTTGCCTTTGAACAATGGCATTAACTTGCGCATTTGTGTATCCCAGTCCACACAAGTATGGTATGTAATCATCTGGTTGGATATCATAAATCAGTCCAGGATCATTAGCTTTAGATGGGTTCACATGACCTGCCCCAATGGTAAACAAGCTTGCAGGAAGCTCTTGTTCATCTTGTATCCGCTGGTTGTTAAGGTTGATCAAATCAGCAGTGGTCATGATGGCGGACTTGATTGCAGCAGGTGACCAATCAGGATGTGCACTTTTCAATAATGCAGCAATCCCACTTAGGTGAGGACAAGACATTGATGTTCCAGAAATCACGTTAAATGGGGCAGTTGTTGGTTTGTCATCAATAGAAACAGGCCATGCTGCAAGAATGCTAACTCCAGGGCCAATAATGTCAGGTTTCAAAATTCCAGGACTTGCTTGATTAGGCCCTCTTGAAGAAAAATAGGCTACTTGAGGAGCTGATTTATCTCCAATTACAGTTCCATGGAAAAAGATACTAGCAACCGGTGATGAAGATGAATTCAAGTACTCTAGAATTATAAGTCCATCTTTATAACCAACATTTGATACAGGAAGCACATGAGCTTCAGGTGTTGTACTAGCACCATATAGAATCGTGTTCGTGATAATCATAGCAGCTCCACCAGCATTTTTTACTATCTGTCCTTTAGCAACCTTTTCTACACCACCACCTCTTAGACAAATTACTACCTTCCCTTTAACATCGGTGTTTTTTAATGATCCTGGGGCACAAAAGGTAGCATTTTTATCTCCTGTTATTCCTGGGTACACAAGGGGTAAAAGCTTTTCTTGGAAATCTTTAGGCTGGAAAAGCGATTCTCCGTCTAGAAATGCTCCATTCCCGAGCTTTACAGTCGCCTTTACTTTTCTATCAATTGTACTAGCACCAACTGTGAGAATCCAAGGAGCTTCGTTACCCAATGAAGCCTCAAAAGGCCCATCGTTCCCTGCGGAACAACTCACAAATATCCCTTTTTGTATAGCAGCATATGCGCCAATAGCAATAGGATCGTTATAAAAAAAGAGTGGTCCTCCACCAAGGGAGATTGAAATAACGTCTACCCCTTCTTCAATAGCTGCATCCATAGCAGCTAATATACCACTCTCACTACATTGTTGATCACATACTTTATACATTGCCACGTGTGCAAGTGGAGCCATCCCAACAGCAATGCCATTGTCATTTCCAAGCACATTAGCACCTTCAACAAAGTTTCCGGCTGCAGTACTTGATGTGTGCGTTCCATGTCCATCATCATCAAGTGGTGAACCAGAGCCACGGTTAACAAAGTTCCTAACACCAATAAGTTTGTTATTGCACCCTGCAACTTCACATTTGCCTCTCCATTTAGCCGGTGGAGGGGGGACGCCTTTGTCGTCAAAGGAAGGATGACTTGGAGTAATTCCGGTATCAAGAAGCCCAACAATGATTCCTTTTCCATAGTTTGAACTGCTCCAGAAGCCTAAATTCGAGTGCAAACCCAAGAAGTTAGGAGAATGAGTTGTATGTAAAGACAATATCCTTTGAGGTCGGACCGATATGACTCCATTTTTTTCTTTAATTTCGTTTGCTTGTGCTACAGTGAGTTTCGCTGCAAATCCCTTAAGAACATGATGGTATGCGAAAACAATATATGGTTTCTCATCCAAGTCTGTAATAGTTGCGGGCAAAAAAGTAGTGTACCAGCTTTCAAGGTCTTCTCCAAATGTCTGGTGGTCGTGGGGAGAGCTAAGTTGGATAATATATGTCTCCAATTTTTTAGTGTCCACCTGCATGTGTGAGATTCAAAATGGTGCGGCATGAAAATAAGAAGCAAAAAGTAAAGTAATATTAAGTTGTATCTCTCTCTCTCTCTCTATATATATATATATATGGGAGGGTTAAACGAACTATTTTTCGTACGAGAACCAATATTGGCCATCCAAGTGTTAAGTAGAATTCATGGATGAAGAGCGTGGGAGGATTGAGTGTGGCAAGGTGCATGTGAGAAATTCATGGGTGGGAGAATTGGACGGCTAAGATTGGTTCTCGCAGTTCTCATTTGAACTTTTTCCTATATACATATGGGAGGGTTATTATGAGATTGTATATTTAGGTGAGAATGAGAGAATAAATCCTATTCATCTATTAGATCTAATGACCGTAATTCACTCATCGTAATTTATGCATATATAGCCGTCACATTTTATGGTTGGGCTATGAATAAAATGAAAAACCAAATATAGACCATCCGATCAAATCAAATGAAGGGCCAAGATTAAGCCTCTCATTCTCATTTAAACATCCCGCTATATATATAAGGAAAGATTATTATGATAATGAATATTTAGGTGAGAATGTGGGAATATATCCTAGCCATTAATTAGATGTCGATCTATTAGATCAAACGATCACAATTCATTGCTCGCAATTCATGATTGGGTAATAAATAAAATGAAAGGTCAAATCTAAACCATCCGATCAAATCAAATGATTGAATTGCGAAGTTTCTCCATCTTTTTTATATAAATTTTTATTTTTATTTGAACCTCCCGAGATATATATATATATATATATATATGTGTGTGTGTGTGTGTAGATAGTAGGGTCCTTGTAAGAGGGATATAGAGATAAGAGCGATATAGAGATAAAAGGGATAAGAGGGGATCTCAGCCCTTTGATGTACAGGAAAGTCAAACAAAATTAATCATAATTAATGACTTTCTGGATCAAAATTAATAACGTAGAAGGTTATAAATGGAATATCATTATATTCTCTTGTGATAAATCAGGATAAACTATCATAATTTGTTAAAATTTTGATCCAAACAAACAAAATTGATTAAACAAAACTGGAATTGATATTCAGAAATCTAAACTATAATAACAATAAAGATACAGTTTGCTCATAAAATTAATGAAAATCAAATTTTACACATCTAAAATTCATCAAAAATTGTGATGAAATATATAACTCAGAATTCAATTTAAAAAAACAATATGTTCATAAAATTGATGAAAAACGAATTTTACACATCTAGAATTAATCAAGAAATTTGATGAACTATATAACTCAAAATTCAATTAAAAAGAAATAATTTGTTCATAAACACTATTATTCAAACTTGCATCTTAAGGTAATATCTAGCTTCTAAATACTATAATTTACAACCCAAAGAACCAATGATTAAGATCCAAAAATTAATGGATAAAGACATAAGCAAGATTCATACTTTTAAGTTTTAACAATTTGATTCTATTGAACACCATAAATCAAAAAACTAGAAAACAAAATTAACCGAGTCTGCTGAACCCCAAAATCGAGGCCATTCTTCAGAGGTGCAAGCGGACAGTGAGGGTAATAGCGGCAGTGATGGTGACGATTTAACAAATAAGTAGTGGTGGCGGTGGCCAATAAAACTTATACAATCACCCACAAAATATCTACAATAATGATGGCTAACTAAACATCGATGAAACGGTACCTCGAGTGGTGGTGGCGATATAACAACGGTCATTGCACTATAAATAAGGGGCGGCGGTTGAAACCATCGCCTACAAAGAGGATTTGTTTTAGGGCTAAGTTTTAGGGATTATGGATTAAAGGGGAGGCACTTATCAACGTCGCCTTTGAGAGGATGATGGTGTTCTAGGGTTGATCCGGCGACGATATTAGTGTGACGACAGTGAGAGAGCACCGGGCGTAGTGTGTCAATGATATCAGAGAGGAAGAGTGGATCTCTGAATGGGAAATGAAAAAAAAGGGATAAACAAAGGGAAAGAGAGAGAAAAGTCAGGTCTAAAATACCCATTTGTTCATGTGACCACGTGTCACTTCCTTAATACCTCTTACCACTCTTATAAAAAAACAACTCTTATTTGATCCCAACTATATATACATATATATATATAGGAAAAAGTTCAAACGAGAACTGTTTTTCGTACGAGAACTATGAAAACCAATCTTAGCCGTCAAATTCTCTCTCCTTCAATTGGATTGCCCACCCATGAATTCTTAACATGCATCTTGGCACACTCAATTCCCCCACACTGTTCATCCATGAATTCCACTTACCACATGAATGGAGAAGATTCTCGCAGGTCTCGTACGAAAAACAATTTTCATTTGAACCATCCCATATATATATATATTACTTTTGATAATTTAATTATATACATGTGATCGGATATTGGTTCTTAAACTATGAATTTGAACCGTTCAACCTACGCCTCGATCGATCAAGATTCCCTAGATGAATTGAAGATGCACTAACGCAACAAAAAGAAATCTAGCTATCACAAAACGGTATTTAGTAATTTTGATGTCCTATAAGATTGTAGGTTCAAGTCTCATAGTAGATAAAATAATATAGAATTATGTTTAAATTTTGAAAGAGTGTGTGTTTAATTAGCTGTTAAAAAAAGCAATAATTTTTATTAATATCTAGCAAGTTGCTAAAAAATAGAACGTCAATTAAGGTTGTGTTTGGTATGCATAAATTAAAGATAGAGTGGAATAGATCATTACAACTGAATAAGAAAAAACGTGTTTGTTACTCGCTTAGGAATGAAATGGACTATTCCATAAGGAATGTCATTCCCCCATTTTCATTCCGTGTAGAGTTGATATTTTTAACTCATTCTTTCTATGAATGGAATGAAACTTATGTGTTTGGTTGGACAGAATGAAAAGAGAAAGAAATGGAATGGATGAGGGAATGGAATAAGTGGTGGAATCAAAAGATCTATTACATTCCTTTATCATGTTTGGTTTGTATGAGTGTTGAAATCTCATCGCATAACATGTTTTAAAAAGTCATTATCTATTAATATAGTATAGTTTGACGGTTTTTTATATCAAATTTTCATGTTATATAGATACATCTAGTTCATAATTGAATAAAAGCTATAATGATTTATTTGGTAACTTAGAAAAATTATACATAAAAAGACTAAGAAAAATATGTTTATAAAAAATTATGAAAAAATAATACCTTTTTAAAACTATAATTATGTTGTAAAATTAAAAAAAGATTAAATTATAAATTTTCATTCCATTCCTAGAAGGAATAAGTTAAAAATATCACCTCTCCAAGAAATAAAAAATGAGGGAATGATATTCCTGAAGATGATCCCCAGCTGCCCCCGCCTCTGACCCTGCCTTCTTTCCCACCGGGCATTCTCCCACCCTGTCCCCTTCTTTTTGGCATTTCCAACATACACTTATGGAATAGTCCATTCTAGAGTAAATTACACCAATCGTCCATGTGGTATATCACTTTTTACACCTATCGTCCCCGAGCTTTATTAATTACATCAATGGTCCTTACTTTTTGGATTTTGTTACACCAATAGTCCCTTATCCAGATAAAAAGACTAAAATGCTCTCTTCTTTTCTCTTAAAAATACTATTATACCCTTATTCCATTTTTTATTTATTTTCTTAATTAATAAATGATTATTGTTATTATTATTAGTATTATTATAATATATATATATATATACACACCCACATACACACATCCCCAACCTCATTTCTCTCTCTGATTTCTCCTAGCCACCATCGCTGGCCACCCAACCAACCACTACCGCTGGCCATTCTCTCATCATTCATCCACCGTAGACCACCACCACCACATCCCTTACTTCTCCGCTCTCTGCCGCGCCAACATCAGCAAAGACCACCCTCACCGGAGGATACCACCCACCACCATAGACCACCATCATCACCTTCCCCCTTCTCCACCGCCGCCGAACATGAACATCGTCATCACCACCATTTTCACCGTTCAGATTAGGGTTTATTTGTTAACTCTTTCGCTTCTTTCTCTCTCTCGCGTCTCTTTCTCCCTTCAAATTAGGGTTTTCTCATTTGATTTTTTAGATCTGTATACGAGTTCAGATCTTGTTCTTCTTTGGTGTAGCCATCGATTTGTAAATGCGATTTTGAGATCTTGATCTTCATTCGATTTCTTGAGGTATGTGTGTGTTTGATTTTTGGTGGTGGGATTTTTTGGAGTTCTTGTTCTTCGTTCGATTTTCAGAACTCCCCTTTCTCTTCACCTTCATCTGAGATCGTGGTGGTGTTTTGGGTTGGTTTTGGCGGTCGTTTTTGGTAAACGGTGGTGTGTGTTACAACGATGTGTCACATGATGGTGGCGATGGTGATCACCTTACGGTGGTGGTGCCATATCTTGGTGGTGATGGTCAGCGGTGTGGAGGCCGACGTAGGTTGTGGGCGGCGGTGGGGATGTCGACACAATAGGCTGTGTTTGTGTGTGTATATAATATAGATATATATATTCTCTCTCTCTCTCTATATATATATACATATATATATATATTGTTTTTAAGTTTTAAAAGTATTTTAAAATTAAATCTAGAATCAAGAAAAATAGATAAAAAAAGAGAAAGGGTATTTTGGTCATTTCAAGTGAGTTAGGGACCGCCGGTGTTATAAAATTTAAACAATAAGGATGGTTAGTGTAATTAATGAACCACGAGGATGAATGGTGAAATTTGTGACATACCACAGGGACGATTGGTGTAATTTACTCTCCATTCTATTAATAAGTGAGCAACAAGCATGTTTTTCTTAGTCTTTTTATGCTTAATTTTTCTATATAACATGAAAATTTGATACAAAAAAACTGTCAAACTATAATATTAATAAACAATGACTTTTTAAAACATGTTATGCGATGAAATTTCAATACTCATACAAACCAAACATTATAAAGGAATGCAATGGATCATTCCATTCCACCACTTATTTCATTCTCTTGTCTATTCCATTCATTTCTCTTTCCGTTCCGTCCAACCAAACACAGTTTGACAAAAATAGCTGGTATTCGTATTTGTAGTTATAAGCTGGAAGTTGGAGTTGGAAGATGTATCTTTTATTTGTATATTTTTTTGACACAATAGTTGATAACTTGAGTTAAATAGTGTAAAATGACGAAAGAAGATAAATTATTAAAAAAAGAATTGTAAAACAATTAAAAAGGATATTTATGCAATTTTATATATAAAAAGCATGCATATAGTTTTAAAAGATACTTCAAGAATTTTTTAGTCTATTATTATTATTATTTTTTTATTATTATTATTATTATTATTATTATTTGATGTTCAGAATATGACATTATATATAAAAGCACAAAACCCCTTCTAGCCTCCCGCCTAAGCTATGCCATGATCTCTTCGAAAACTCTAACCCTCGGCCATAATCCTAGTTATCCAAACCTTTTCATCTGAATTTTTGTCCTCTATGAGATGTAACTCCTTCATGTTGAACTTGTCTTCCTATTGCCTGCAAAGGCATCCTCTCTCCTCGTTCCGATTACTATAATTGCTTATGCCTTCGTAACTAGCTCTGTAGGAAGTCTCTCCTTGATATGACCAAACCAACACATTTCTTCTCTCAACTTGGCCGTGATATAGCCCATCCCTGAATGCTTCGTTCAAGATCTTATCTAGCAAGGTCGTACCAAAAATCCATCTCAGCATTCTCATTCTTGTAACATCCATCCTCATCTACTAGTATTTCTTCAAGTCCATCACTCTATATCATATATCATAGCCGGTCTAATTCCAGTTTTGTAGAAATTACTTTCAGCTTAAGCAATATTTCTTTTATCGCATGACTCACATGGACGCTTTCAACTTCACCCGGCCTACACTAATACTGTGAGTCCCATCCTCATCAATCCTCCCAATCTTATGTAAAATTACGCCCAAATATTTAAAGGACTCCTTTAGGTGTAGGAACCGATCTCCAATGCATCTTCCTCCCCCTCATAGCTTTTATCCTGACTGAACTTGCACGAATGTATTCCTTCTTCTCTTTACTTATTCTAAGTCCTTTAGCTTCTAAAGTTCCCCTCCACGGTTCTAACCTGGAATTCGGCTCACCTAGCATCTCTGAGACTAAGACAATCTCATCCGCAAAAATCATGCACCAATGAAGCTCCCATGGATGACATGAAAGCTCATCTAGAATCCTCAATAAGAAAGGGGCTAAAGGCCGACCCTTACGTAAACCTTTTTCTATTGCGAAGTACCCCGTGTTAGCCACCGGTGTTTGGACACAGGTGTCTCGATCGAAAAGGGTGTCTCTATCGAAAAGGATAGAGCCCTAATAGATCTCCCAGGGTGACTCTATCAAAAATAATCTTCCATATTATCTCTCTAGAAATAGTATCTTACGTCTTTTTAAGATATATAAAAGTCATATGTAAGTCTCTTTCTCTTTCCCCGAACCTCTGCATAAGGATTCTAATAAGGCGATTTGCTTCGGTCAAACCTACCAAGCATGAAACCGAATTGGTTTTCATTTAGATTCGCTACACGACGAAGCCTCGACTCAATAACTCTCTTCTACAGCTTCATAAAATGGCTAAGTAGTTTGATACATAAATCTCCATTCCCATCAATGTTATTGTGTTTGATACATGCATAATATTTGATAACTAGACCAAGCACAACTTCTTGCCCTGTATTTTATGTGTTTGTCAGTTTGGGTGTGTAGATTATAAATTATGAATTTGTGACTCCAAATCTATGTTAGGTCTTTGTGCATTCGTGTGTGTGAGTGTAAGAGAGAGAGAGAGATTAGTGTTTTTGTGTTTGTTTGTGTTTATTCAAAACATTATGAATTGAATGTGCTAATGAGTTTCGTTATTTATATATCTTTGTTTGTATTTAATTTATAAATTTCTTGCTTTCTTAGTTATGGGTTTTTGTAATCAATCAACACTAGTCAATAGTGATGATTCCTGTTGAAGAATGTGATAAAAAGGTTAAAAATTAGGATGCGTTTAGCAGGAGTAAAATTTTATGTTTTTCGTTTTCTGTTTTTCTGTGAAAAATGGTGGAGTTTTCATTTTCTAAAAAAAATAGAAAACGTATTTAGATTAAAGGGTGGAGTTTTTCTTTTTCAGAGAAAAATGAAAAACATGTTTAGTTGAATTGTTTTCTTGTAAAAGTTGTTTGAAAAAGTATGAGAGTTTGAAAAAATTGAGGAGTTTGGAAAAATGTGAAAAAGTGAGTTTTTTTGTTTTCTTAAAAATTGTGTAAATGAACATGTTTTCTAATTTTTAAATGAGGATTTTTGTGAAAATGAAATCAGTTTAAGTTTCTTAGATATGATTTTTGTGTATGTCTTCATATTTGAGTTTCACAATAGTGATCGACAACACTAACCCAATGTTTTAACCCAGGTTTTTAATCGACTAGGTGTAATAATGGGTCATAGTTAGTTTAACTGTTTGAACCATTTGATCAATCCGGTTTTATATATATACGCACATGTATGTGTGTGTATTTCCAGGTTAGAGCTTTTGTGGGTTTTTCAAATAAAATTATTTGCTTTAAAAATAAGAGTTTTTATGAGTTTTGTCGATTTTATGTTGGTATCTCGCAATGCCATATACCCTTATTCATATATCATCATAAAAAAAACTTTAAAAAAATTAAAATAACCCAAAAACTGGATCAATAACAGGTTGAAAGAGCCGGGTCAATTGGCTTGACCGGAAACCTGGCCCGGTCAAAAACTAGCATCAATCCGATCATTGTTTAACCACTCTCCCAACCAGTTCACGATTCAAATCGATCGGCCGGGTTTTAAAACGTTTTCACTAGCCACATATTTCTTAGTTTGGTTAAAAGCTTTGGATGGATTAACCTGCAGGATCAAATTTTGTAGATGTGTCGGTTTGAAGTGGCCAGTTTTGAATTATAATCTGTTTTCAGTTGCAATCGAAACAATCAAAGTTTTATGGTTCATTGTCGTCCGGCAAGAATCGAGGTTTGGATATATGGCAGCGTCTGTTTTGGAAGATTTGAAGTTCTCATTGATGAATTCATGTGAGGCTGTTGTCTTTGTCTTTATTGTTTTTTAGTCTTGAATGTGTGGCTATTCAGAAGCCTTATCTGGTCCTGTTGTGGGTTAGTTTTTGATATAGTTTTACAGATTGAGTCACATATTATAATACATAATATCATTTTGTTGTTCAAAAAAAAAGTTACAAGTATATCATAATATATCATATGCATGTATGACATGTAATTGCATATTTTTGGTGGAATACTGTTTGGCTAGATTTGATTTCCAGACAAGCCCTCAAATCTCAAATATGTTTAGCAATGTAGTGGTTGCTTTCCGGCCATCACTAAAACTCAGTCACTTAGTTGATTAATTAAGTATCTAAAAGGGCTTATTATCATGTCCAAAGTTAAGTATCTATCTTATGCTTCCTAATTATTTAAATTTTTAATCGATCATTTGTTAATTTATGATGGTTTTATCAATAGCCATGAAAGAACATCTCTAAAATAAAAGTACCATCTTCAATTGGTGGAAATTGCGACGACTAGACTTTTTCTATTTTTTCCTTGATTAAAGAAGCATAATTACAAACATAACAATAGTGATTATATATATATATATATATATATATATATATATGTAAAAGTTCAAACGAGAACTGTTTTTCGTACGAGAATCGCGAGAATTAATCTTAGCCGTCCAATTCCCCCTCTATCCATTAGATTGCCCACCCATGAATTTCTTACATTCACCTTGCCACACTTAATCCCCCCCACACTCTTCATCTATGAATTCCACTTACTACTTGTATAGCCAAGATTGGTTCTCGCAGTTCTTGTACGGAAAATAGTTCTCGTTTGAACTCTCCCATATATCTATATATACATATATATATATATAGAAAGGTTCATTTGAGAACCGTTTTTATTGCGAGAACCGCGAGAACCAATCTTAGCCGTCCAATTCCCCCTCCTTCAATTAGATTGTCCACCTATGAATTCCTTACATGCACCTTGTCACACCCAATCCCTCCACGCTCTTCATTCATGAATTTCACTTACCAATTGAACGGCTAAGATTGGTTATCGCGATTCTCACACTAATAATGGTTCAACCCTCCCATATATATAGGCAAAAGTTCAAACGAGAACTATTTTTCATACGAGAACTGCGAGAACCAATATTAGCTTTCCAATTCCCCCTCCTTTAATTGAATTGCCCACTCATGAATTCCTTACATGCACCTTGCCACACTCAATCCCCCCACGCTATTCATCCATGAATTCCACTTACCACTTGAATGGCCAAAATTAGTTCTCGCAGTTTTCGTACGAAAAATAGTTCTCGTTTGAACTCTCCCCTATATGTATATATATATATATATTGAAAAGTTCATTTGAGAACCGCGAGAACCAATCTTAGTCATCAAATTTCCCCTCCTTCAATTGGATTGCCTACTTATGAATTTCTTACATGCACTCTGACACACTCAATTCCCCCACGCTCTTCAACTATGAACTCCATTATCCAAAATAAACGGCTAAGATTGGTTCTCCTAGTTATCGCAATAAAAACGGTTCTTAAATGAACCTTCTCTTATATACATAGGGGAGGTTCCGTTGAGAACCAATATTAGAGTGAGAAACACGAGAACCAATCTTAGTCATTCATTTTGGATAATGGAATTAATGGATGAAGAGCACGAGGGATTTAGTGTGGCAAGGTGCATGTAATGAATTGATAGGTGGACAATCTAATTGAAGAAGGGGGAATTGGACGGTTAAAATTAGTTCGCGTAATAAAAACGGTTCTCAAATTAACTTAATTTTCAATATATATATATATATATATATATATATATATATATATATATATATATATATATATATATATATATATGATTGTAAGCATATATATTAAGATTCATTAAAAGTAATATATTTACACAAGCTTCTACGTATACGTTTGATTCGATAGTGCAACTTGTACTAATTGATCAATCATATTACGTAGTTTGTATACGTACTCAATTAGAAACTTACCTTAACTCCGGTTATCTCTTCAAAACCAATTGCCGTTGTTATTACACCAAGGACCGCCACAAGTATGAGTGCTTTGCTCGCCATTTTTGGGTTGTAAGTGTGTATATAACAGTACTATCAACTGCATGTATATATTTATATGAAGATAGGGTTACACTTTAAAACATATATATGGACATGCAATTGCTTAGTAGTTACTACGGACGATGAACCTTGGGAATGAGGTGGAAGACTTTAAAACATAAATTAATGTGGAAGACAAAGAGTCTTTCATGGGTCCGTGGTGATGGATGTCGAAATACTTGTCAAGCCTAGTGGGCTAGTCCCACAACAAATCAACAAATCACTTATTAGTCTATACTAATTAATATATAATACTTACACACTCTTTTTTAAAAATCTTAATCTTTTAGTTTTAAATAGTACAAATTTTAATTCATCATATACAACAATTACAACATACTAAGGAAGTGTTAAATGGGTAATAAGATGCATAAAATATAAATTACCTATAACTTGAAATAATAAATCTAAATTATATAAAGCCTCAATTATTGAATTTATAAACATTCCTAAATTTTTTTAATTAGGTAATAAGCTAAATAAATTAGAAGAGCTGATTACATTTTGGGTCTACATTGTTTGTATGAAATTTCATATTTAGTGTTGTGCTTCAAAAATCACAATAGTGATCCTTATCGTTTATATTTCATTTCACTACAAGAAAACTACTTATTAGCACGGATTTTAGAAACGCCTAAAATTCGTCGCTAGTTAGCGATGGATTAGCAACAATTTAGCAACAAATTTGATTTAAAAATTAAATTTCAAAAATAATATTACTTTCGTCACAAATCCGTGGCAAATTAGCGACAAAAATATTCCATCTCCAAACCATAGCTAAATCGAAGTTGAGTGTGTCCCTATATTTAAGCGTGTATTTATACGTATTTGTGTATAGAAACAGAAACAAAAGTAGCAAATCTATTTTTAATTTTTTTTAAAATCAGTTGTGAATCCGTCACAATTCTGTTGCTAATGAGACTACATTCTGTTGTACATTTAGCAAATCTGTTGCTAATTTTCTGTAGCTAATCCGTCGCTAATTGGTCCGTAGCTAATCCGTGGCTAATTTTCTGTAGCAAATTCGTCGCTAATCGGTCCGTAGCTAATCTGTGGCTAATTTTCCGTAGCTAATCCGTCGCTAAACGGTCCGTGCAAATCCGTTGCTAAACATCCGTAGCAAATCTGTTGCTAAACATCCGTAGCAAATCCGTTGCTAAACATCCATAGCAAATCCGTTGCTAGTTTGTGACAACCTTAGCCACGGTAGATTTCGTTGCAAAACACCGGAATCCGTCGCTAAATTCTGCCCTAAAATTAGTGACGATCACGCATTATAATGACATCGAATAATTTTTGTTTGCAATGTATCTATTTTCTTTATCATGTTTCCATTTTTTTTATTTCTCTTTTCTTTATAACTCTTTTATTAATTTTCTAAAACAATAAAATGAGAAACAAAATGAATATTAAATATACTATAAATTAAACATTTTATTTTGATTACACAAGTCATTCAAAAAATCAAGAAATGTTTATAAATTTATGTTTCATGTTATTAGGTTTATAAATTTTAGCTATACGTATTTTCTAATACTTAAATTAAAATATGCATTATATGATAAAATATTTAAACTATTATTTTTATGAAGATTCTTTTTATTTAATTTTTAATTTATATTTAATATCATATAGGTTGAAAATTAACTTGCTAACTTGCATACATTGACTTGACTTTTTTAAACCTTATTTATTATGAAAGGTTTAGTTATAAAAATGATACTTAAGAATCTAATTAACTCTATATAATTGTTTCTTTATAGGTTTAAATAAGGGGTAAATTAGTAATTTTAAATTACTTAAAATTAAGAAATTAAGGCAATGATCTAAATGCTTTATAATATAGTGTGTATATATGTTAGTTCCAGATTGAGTACGCAACAATAAATATTTGTAGAAGGGGAGGTTGAATACAAACTTTAGCTTTTAAAAATTAAAGACACAACATTATACTTTTATATAATTTTTATTGATTATGAATCAAGAACTACATGTACTAGAAGCGGAAATTCTAAGTACAATAAAAGGTGGCAATCAATTTGTCTAACACATAGACAAGCTAACTCTAAAACAACTAATGTTTAATGAGTGTTCAACACATGAACAAGTTTGGTTCTACACAATGCTTAAACTCTACGAATTTATCTCAACTAATGAGATTGCTTTGTGTTGTGTAAAAGCTTCACACTTTTGCATGTCCACCATGCATGCATATATATAGAAGTCTTGGCGTATCGGTTGCATGAAGTAAGGAGACAAAGAGTATGTGGAAATATAATATTTTAATTGTAAAGGTAGTGGGTGAAAAGTAAAGTTACGTTAATCAAGTGTTTGATAAAAGTAATTGTACTTTTCTGAAAAAGTGCAGCCCACTCACAATATAAAATATTAAAACCCACATCTTCTGTCGTGTAGAACTTTTTTTCTCTTTCCATGCTTGTACTTTAAACAACAGTCATGCTTCTGTTTGATTTGACTTTACCAAGTATGGGATTGCCAGCCATACTTAGTTGTTGAAACAAATCTTCAAGATCTTCGTCTATTTGAGGTATCTTTCTCCTTTTCCAGATGATAAGATCAAACATTTTTGTCTCATACTTGATCCAAAAAGTGTTTTTGACTTTTACAAACAAAGATCTAAGGCACAAAAGAACAACACATGTTCTGCCTTTTACATATGATTTTTACAATCTGAAAGATAGAGCGGATTTGACATTTTACTCGACTCAGCTAACAGAAAGTACTAGGAACTTTAAATTTCACTACTCAATTGACAAGATATATCAGTTGATTAATTTTTGCTAGGACTCAGTTGATCATATGGATGCTCAGTTGATCAATAGTTATCTTAGGAGGACATAAGCTCATGTATTTATATGATCAGTTGATCAAGATTGCTCATCTGATCATTTAAATACATTAGTTTATGTAAATAGATTACTTGTGTTAGAAAATACTTACTTAGCTGATGCTCTGGGCCTCAGCTTATCCAATGTTCACTCAGCTAATACAGTCCTTGCTCGGCTGATGGTGTTGGCACTCAGCTGATCAAATTTATTTACTCAGCTGATAGTTCACTTTCCTCAGCTGATGGTCTTCTTCACTTGTTTTCTTTATCTAATACTCCTTAGCTGATGTCCCTTGGCTGATACTTTGAGTAGGGGCTGATATTCAGCTGATGGTTCTATACTTAGCATATTTTCAAGAATCTGATCCAAACAACACATGTTTGAATTCTTTCTAAGTCATACTGAATGTAGGGTTTGGTTATCATCAAATTCTATGTTTTAGGATAGGCAGAGTTAATTATTAGGTTAAAATGATTATCCCCCAACAATATATATATATATATATTAATTTATGTATTTGTATTTTACATATTTTTGGTTTATGTACAATGAAATTAAGTTATCATATTACATGATGCACATACGGTTGTATATTTATTTATGTGATTTACTCTATATATAGTTAAAAATAGAAAAGCATAATATATAGAATTATATGCTATTATAAAAAGTTTTAAAAAATAGATAGAAATAAATGATTTTGATTAATATATAATTATATAGAGAAGGAAGTACATGAAAAAAGAAATAGGAGAAATAATAAAGGTAATAGTTGCTGAAGAATGTTTAATATAATCCATAATTAATTCATGGGTAAAATACGCGAAAATATAACAAACTTTGTCGAAATTGCCATTGTATACAACCAACTTTATTTTGTATCTAAAAATACAAACAACTTTCTAAAATGTAACGCCCCGTTTTATAAAAACCATAATTAAATAAAAATATAACAAAAAGGATTCACATATAGATTTTAAAGTAAACGGAAGCATAATTTACATCAAAGTTTAGGTATTGTTCGTAACGAAAACACATCTGATAATTCATATGTTACACAACGGCGTTAAGTTTCAAATGAAGTTCAGTAAAAGGTGTCAAATGGAAGCTTTGCCCTTGCCTTTGGAATGACCTGCAAAACATTTTTAAAACAGTATCTGATAAGCTACGAGAGCTTAGTAAGTATGCTAAACTATAAATCATATATACCCACGTATAGAATCATAAAGAGATACCACACGTATGTCAGACAACAAAGTTAGCCTCTGGTTCTAGACCCAGGGCAACTACATAGGTCACAGTACTATACCACATCTGAGCCTTACTGCACAAAGCAGTATGCTCACACACATATGAATAGTATATGCATAATATTCTATCATGATATCACACATGCTGTAAATATGAATGATAGTCTAGAAAACTCACCTTATAAGCTGTAATATTATAAATCAATCCATAGATGGTTATAGTTTAGTGAAAACATTCACGATTCGTCTCTACAGGTATAATACCAATAATATATCAAACACATGATAAAACTTAAAAGATATAAACTAAAATTGGGCAGGGCACGCCCGTACCCCTCTAAGGCACGCCCGTGCCTGGGTCATGCGACCTACGGATGCTACAAATGATCCGACTTTCGTATCAACTTATTCATCCGACTTTTAGAACTCAAAAGTCGTATGACATTTAAGTTACGCCCGTGACTGGGGTACGCTCGTGACCTTGCCCCTTGTCACGGGGTGTATCTCAAGAACTATGGCGGTTCCGGCCATAGGAACGCTCGTACCCTCCAAAGGTACGGCCGTGCCCGGCTCTAGTCTGAACCAGTAAGTCGGCCAGCTTGCTGTAAATGTCCATTTTTCAACCAAAACTCATTTGTAATCGATTTAGAACTGTATAAGGGTGATTCCCTTCATCCCAAATAGCTAATAACCAACAACTAACACCAAAATAACATACTTTGATCTTTGAATCAATCCTTGACCCATTTAACCCATAAAAACACTTAAAACATCAAACAAACTTACCTTGATGTTATAGAACTTGATGTAGAGATTGAAAGATGCTAAATCCTTGATGTTTGCCTGTTTAAAATCTAAAGAAAATGGCAGCTAGAACTCACGAAGAAAGAAAGAAAAGTTGTGTGGAAAGTTTTGAGAGAATGAAGAATTCATGGTGAAGGCAAGCTTAAAATCATATATATATATATATATATATATATATATATATATATATATATAACTAAATGTAACATCCTGAAATTAGGCCTAGTGATTTCTTAGGCTTTGGTACGTTAACACGTTATTAGTATTTGATTAATTGCTTGTTAATATTAAATCAAATGGTTTTAATTAAATTAATTAATTTAGATTACATGATATATATATATATATATATATATTGGTTATATATATGCGTACGGTTTGTATGTATGTGTGTGCATGGTTTGAAAGTTAGGAGTTGACACCTCCTGCTTGTGTTATCGATGTACATATACGTGGGTTTGTAATTCCATTTCTTCACTTTGAAGATTTGTGAGTGTGTGTGTGTGTGTGTATTGTGTGAAAACCGAGAGCTAAGCAAGGAAGCAAGCAATCGGATTTTGGTGAGTTGAATATAGATTCAAGATCAAGGTTGGTATAATTATTGTGTTCTTGAAATCATGATTCATGTTTAAACATGCTAAATTTACTGTTATAGCATGATGGGTTTTGTGTATAATCACCAAGTATGAACATGGTAGAAATCATTGATAGTGGGTTTTGTATGTTTCGAGTGTTTATATGGTGAAAAAGGTGTTTATGATGCATGATTGGATGTTTAATCATGCTTACATATGTTTTGGTAAGCTTGTGTATGAATTATATGAACTGGTAATATGATTCATGGAGTTTTTGAAGTTATCGGATTGTGGAAGTATGAACTTGGCGGATTCTTAGTGAAGTGGATGACGAAATCCGCGTATTGGAAATCCGGGTGTCAAATCCGACACTTGTGAAATCCGGAACTTGGGAAACCGACAGTGATGAATCGGTACTTAGAAATCCGAAATTAATGGTGAAATCCGATGGTGGACTAAGTTGAATCCGACAAGTGTGGAAATCCGACAGATGTATCGGATTTCTTGAAATCCGATGGAAGTTGCGGATTTTCTTCAAATCCGACAGGGGTATCGGATTTCCCTTGAAATCCGATAGTTTGGCTGTTTGTTGAATATTTGATGCTTAATGCTGAGTGTTTATGCATATGTGAATCTAACATGTTTATGTTTGATTTAAAGATGATATAAATATATGTTGATATATATATATATATATTTATGAGTTGGATACTGATGTTTGGTTTGTTGTGTTCTCAGGAACAGACAAGGCTCAGTAATATTAGATCACTGAGTGGGAGTTTGATAACTCAAGGTGAGTGGATGTTTACTCACGGGTGATATTAGTTGTAACTGGTTTGGTTGCAACTGTATGTGAATTGATGCATGGATAGATTGTATATCTGCTAATTGATTAACTGGTGGTTTGTTAATTAATTGTTGCGTCTGTGTTGTGAAGTCAGTCTCGGTTTGGGCCATGGGCTGGGTTTTTTTTGCTATCGGCTAATCAGTATTGTGACCTTTTGATGCATTATTTGCAACTTAAGGTAATACTGTGTGAGAATAGCAAATGAACTATTTGTAAACCTTTGCTTTGGCCGGCATTGGTTGTAGGTTCCTGCAGAACCGCCGGTCTTCTCGTGAGGCAATTATGTGTTTACTTTTGTTGATATCATGCGGTTAGTGACTGATGTATCTGTGGTGGTTTACTTTCATTCACTTAGATTTGTTCTAATCCCTCACCTCTCACCACTTTTATAGGTGGCTGGTAAGTTCTGCGGTTCAGTTGTGAGGGAGTGTAGACTGAGAAATAATTGAGAGGCACTCTAATTGGAATTGTGACGAGCCGTAGTTTTTGTAATACTATATTTCAAACTGATTGGTTTTGTTAAACAGTGGATTATCTTCAATTGTAAATACTTTTATGTTTTGTGAACGCTTTCACAGTGTTAATTAAAATGAAAATTTTATGGGTGAAAATACGGTATTACACTAAATTACACAAATGGTCCTTACACTTATTTAAGTTCTAATTTGATAGTTTTGGCCCCTCAAGTTTTATTAACACATATAATTTCATCTAATCAACTCATATCACACATATAACACTTAATAATTTATTTATATTATTTAAATATAATTTCGGAACTTGGGTGTTACATAAAACGTGTCATTGTAAGCAACCTTTAACTTGTTAATCAGGTAACAGGTTATTTTTTTAAATTTTGAATTTTTTAATAGATATCCTTCATATGTTCTTCATAGCTCTTGCCTCTTCAAAGAAACCATCAACAAGACGATGAAGATTAGCAAGAAACCACTTGAATCTTCAAAGAAACCATGAATCAAATTTGAACAAATGATTGAAAGCAAACAATAGCGAGAACAAGAAATCATCAATTACATCCGAACAAACTATGAAATCAAGCCCTTATTTGGAACATATTCAAGCCACAATCTGGAACGTATTCAAGCCCTAATTGACTAACGGCAATCAACCCAAAACAACCGACCAAATCGACACCAATTTAGGCCACAAGGAACGATAACCTAGAAATGATAGATGAAAGCGGGTAAGTTACTAATCATGGCACATCAAACTCTTCAAATGGAAAACGACCGATTCCATATTTCACGAACTCCCAAATTTGCACAGAAGTTGAAAATCAAAATTACATATTTGAACAAAGATGGATCGGCTTGAACGATTTGGTTTACACCATCAGAACCAAAATGCAAACCATCGAAATCGGAAAGATGAAGATGAAACCCTCAAAGCCGATATGTTCATCCTTAAATCTCAATATGAAAAACTACGAATCCTCGAACCCGATGAAAAGATGAAACCCACAAATTTCAAAACCAATTTCAATATGAAACGATGAAACCCCAAAATTTCCAACCCGAAAACTCCAAACCTTCTAAGCCGATTCTAAAAAACACGAGGAAGTCGTTCTTAAAATTAAGCCTACAATTTGGAACCAACCGAAGACACCTTAAATCCATCGAATGGCGGTAGTTGGAACTTGAATCGGTTGCTTACTTATGTTCTTATAAAATCAAGACTAGAATTTGCTTACCTTGTTACTTTCTTCAACAAGTTCAACAAATAATTCATATCTTTTAATTAAATTTATTTAAAAAAATAGAAAAAAAGGTAAAAACCAGTTGGTAAAGTGCTATCATAGGTCAATTGCATACAATGACACATTTTAGAAAGTTGTTTGTATTTTTAGGTACAAAATAAAGTTTGTTGTATACAATGGATATTTCGACAAAGTTTATTGTATTTTCACGTATTTCGTAATTTACATATGATGCTTTTACAAATCACATGTGATTGTATACTGAATCACCTGTGATTGAATATTAAAATTTTAAAACTATGTTTTTAATGGACTTTATTGAACACGACTCAATAGTTGCTATCTACAAAAAATAAAAAGGAAAGCAAGAGAAAAAGGTATATAATACGTGTGAAAGCAAAGTTGTTAAGTTTAAGATCTTACTATAGATTTATTTAGTCGTCACAAGATCGGAAGCATAAGATCAGATCAAGACTATAAGATCCTACTATGATTTCGTAGTTTTTTTATATATAATAATTTATATCAAATAGTAATCTTACGATAAATTATTATAAAAATCAAAGTCTAAATATGATATTAATAAAAGAAAACAACTTTCGAAGTTTTTATATTAGTAATTATGATATTGTAAACTTAGATTTTAGAATGATAACCCAAAATTTTATAAAACTACTTTTATATATCAATTTACGTGATTACATATTTATTTTACATATTCGTGAAACATTTAGAAACAATTAAAAAGGAATAGGGAGAAAAGCAATAAAAAGCCAAAAGGAAAAAAAAGAAAGGGAAAACAAAGGAAACATGCGTGAGAGAGTAAGAAAGGAAAAGGAATAAAATGCAATCAAAAGCCAAATCCATAATCAAGGCTTGAAGTTGGGACTAGATAGATAATATTGTATTTATTTTTTTTAAAATATGATTTATTTTATATAATACAAAGTTTATAAATCAACCAAAATAACTAGGAACCACCTCACCACCATGGAAGTCACGTAACCGGATCAACCTCACCAGTCACCATCATCGCACCACCACCATGACAAGTCACGCAACCAGGATCAACCTCACTACCATCGCTCCACCACCATGACAAGTCACGCAACCGGGAACCGCCACGAGGAATCGCATCATCACCATCGAAATTGCACCACCCTAATCTCGAGACATTACCACTTTCATACGTCAACTCTCTCTCTCACACACACACCCACATACACACTCTCTCTCTCTCTCTCTCTCTCTCTCTCCCCGATCTCCATCCCCACAATCTTTTTTGCCTTGATTTCCTTACAACCGCTACCAACACTACCATCACTCATGGCCGCCATTGAGGAAGGTCTTTTTTTGCCCTAATTTCCGTAAATGCAAAGTGTTTTATTTGATTCAGTTAATTGCTTGGGATTTTTATTTGTATGCCTTCACTAAGCAAGGTCATTGCTTAGGGTTTTTATCCATATGTCTTCACTAAGTAAGGTCTTAGATTAGGGTTTTTGATTTTGTTGTATTTGTGATTTCTTTCTTTATCATCTTAGATTTTGTTTGGGGATGATAATCAAATTTTGATTTTGTTTATCCAATATGTTTCTGTTCATCATCTAATATGTTTTAATTTAATAAGTTGAAGATAATATTGTGTTTATTTAGTGTCATTTTGTTTTATAGTTAATTTAAAAGAGACATAGACCACTGCCATCTTCATGGTGTTAATGACCATCCCCATCTTCAAGATTTGGGTTTTTTTAATTGATGGAGTTGTTGCTGCAGGGTTTCAAATATTTATTTGACTGGTCATAGCCCATAAATTCTAAGAACATTGTATGAATTTGTCTCAAAGGGGTTATTACATGCTTGAGTACAAGGTGAAAATTGTTTTTTATTTCTTTGGTAGTATGGTTAATACAAACATTTTGATTTGCATAAAAAGAAAGATTTTGGCTTTTTTTGGCAATGAGTGGTGGTGGTTGTGTTCACATATATAGTAGAGAATAAGAGAGAGGTAGAGAGACAAGAACAACTATGATTGTGTTATTAATATCAAGGTGAATGGTGTTTGAAAACAAGTAATGGAAATGATAAAAATACCTTATGTCCAAGGTACATGAGGGTCTTTTAACAATAAATTTTTTTGCGTATTAAAAACCAAATATGTAACAGAATATAAACCATAGTATGATAGTATCTACCGATGTACTTTTAAAAACTAAAGAGAGAAAAGTAAAGTTTTGAGTAAACTGTAAGGGGGTGTTTGGTTAGAGAGATTTTATGAGAATTGAAATTCAATTCCTAAAAATTTCAATGTTTGGTTCACTATGGAATTGGAATTTGAAGAAATTAAAATCCATGAGGGAGGGAATGTAAAATCCTTCAAGATAAGGAAAGATTTTAAAATCCATAAAGGGGGGGGGGAATGTGGTTTATTACCGTTATACCCTCTGCCTACTTTCTTCGCGTTGCCGTTCGTCCTCGCCGGTTGCTGTTCGATGTTCGCCGTTCACCTGTCGTCTTTCGTCGTTCGTCAGTCGCGTCCCCATTCATCGTTTTTCGTCCTCGCGGGTCCTGTTCGTCAATGACTTCCCCGTTAGTCGTTTGACAGTCCTCGCGGGTCGCCGTTCGATGCTCGCCGTTCACCGTTCGCCTGTCATCTTTCATCGGTCATCAGTCGTGTCCCCGTTCGTCGTTCGGCAGTCCTCGCGGGTCGCCATTTGATGCTCTCCCTTCATCGTTCGCGTGTCATCGTTTGTTAGTCGTGTCCCCGTTCGTCGTTCGTCTTTCGCGGGTCGTCGTTCGTTGCATCCCCGTTCATCGTTCGTCAGTCCTAGCGGGTCGCCGTTCACCGTTCGTCTTTCGCCGATCGTCGTTCGGTGGGTCCCCGTTCGTCAGCCCCGTCGCTGTTTCGTCGTTCAACTACTGATTTGTGGGTAACTGATTTTGTTGCTGTTAAGAATGAAGTTAGAAGTTCTAGGAAGGGTAATTCTGTCATTTTACATGACTGAAATCAAATTCATCTACATTTCGAACGGAGTAACATGCTAATAAAAACAAAAAATAAATAAATAAATAAATAAATAAATAAACATCGCATTCTTTGTGTTCTGTAAAGCATAGTCTTTAGTCATGTCAACCAATTTTAACATTTATCGTCAATGATATATAGGAATTTAATATGTGGATATTAAATAACAATGAGATTTTCCAACTTTATATCGGGCTGGGTTTATAACGTAATTTTTAATAAAGAAAGAAGATTTAAAATATAAAAAATTAATTAAACATATAGTTGAAGCAAAGGATAGTAGCAGTTACATCTTAAATATAAAATTTCATAGTTTATATAAATTCTAGATTATATTACATTTCGCTCCCTCTAATTTATCCCAAATAAGATTTGTCTCTATAGTTTTTTTTTTTTTACTTGTTTTTGAGTCTCTTTTGACCTTAATACTTGTAATTTTATTTCTCCAGCATATAAATTAACTAAACTATCCTTATTCTATCTATTTATTTCTTTTGCCTATAACTTTTTTTGTACGTAATGTCTAAAACTATTATTATTATTATTATTATTATTATTATTATTATTATTATTAGGGTTAAAGTTACGAAATAACATAAAAAATTGTCTTAATATTCCAATATGATACTTAAAGTATTTTTTTTAAACATATGTCATTAATTAACTTGTTAAAAACGTGTTAACATACCTCTTTTTTTTTAACTTGCAACCGGCTTAGCTGGTAAATTCATGATTTTTAAACTCTAAAACTTGTCCTCCTAGATCACTTCAAGTGTTAGGGTTATTACATGCTTGAGTACAAGGTGAAAATTGTTTGTTATTTCTTTTATAGTATGGTTAATTAAAAACATTTTGATTTGTAAAAAAAAGATTTGGGATTTTTGTGGAAACAAGAAAAACAATAGAAATAAAAAAAATACTCTCATGTGCAAGGTATGGAAGGACTTTTAACAATTAAAGTTACCGAAGAATAAAGGGTTTAGTTCCCCAAAATGTATCCAAGTTGTCAACTTTTGCTATTGTGTGTACTAAACTTTCAAATTTACCATTTAATGTATCAGACTCTTAAAAGTTACCATTTAATGTATCGAACCTATGATAGTGGGTTATATGGTGACGTGGCATCGGTTTTAATGATGTGGCACCTGACTAGGATGCCTACATGTATTTTTCTTGTTTTAAAATAATTGAAAATAAAGGGTATATAATAATAATAATAATAATAATAATAATAATAATAATAATAATAAATACGGAGAGAATAAGAAGAAAGAAGGGGAAGAACCATCAGATGAGTTTGAACATGAATCTGCGGCCCTATAAACAAAGATAAATCCAGATCTGTAGGTTTCGATTGTGTTTGTTTCAAGGATTTTAGTTTCAGATGTGAAGAAATCGAAGGGATTTTAGGGTTTTCATTTCAGAAGCAGTTAGGGTCCGTGGTTGATGATTCAGATCTGCCATTGATGAAGGGTCATAGATGACTGTTCTTGGTTCTTAATCGATTACGGTTCGTTGCTCTTAATCGATTATGATTTATGAGTTTCGATAATGGTTCTTTGTTCATAACGATGAAGGGTTATGTCTGTTCATAGTGATGAAGGTTCCAGATCGAAGATATAGGGTTCAATATCTGTTTCATGAGTTTCTGAAAGGATGAAGGTTCGGTCCATTTGTGCTTTGATTTCATCATATTTTCGTTTATCAAATTTTCAATTTAGTATGCGTTTAGGGTTTTGGTTTATTAGATCTATGATTTTCATGTGCTCGATTTAGGGTTTGGTTTATCAGATCTTCGATTTGATTTTCATCTATTCATCTTAGGGTTTGGTTTCATCATGTTTGGATTTCATCTCTTTCTTGTTGTTCATCAAAGGTTTTTCGATTTCATCTCCTTCTTGTTGTTCATCAAAGCTAGGTTTCAGTTTCCAAATTCTGTATTTTATCTTGTTTTGGTTGAAGATTTATGTTTTGGCTTTAAACTTCATGTTAAAGCTCAGTCTTCATCATCTTTGTTCCTTACAGGTTCATGTCCAGTACATGTGGCAATTCTTTGACGTAAAAAATAAATTAAAATTAATAAAATTACCTGTTACCTGCTTAACAGGTAACACAATACATTAAATGGTAAGTTTAGTAAGTCTGATACACTAAATGGTAAGTTTTAAAGTTCAGTACACACAATAGCAAAAGGTGATAACTTGGATACATTTTGAGGAACTAAACCCAAGAATAAAATCTGTAACGAAATATAAACCTTAATAATTATCAATGTAATTTTAAAAATTAAAAAACGAAAAGTAAATTTTGAGTCAATATATGATATATAGGAAATTCATATGTGGATATTATATAACGCCCTGAGGTTTTCCATCTTGTATATCTAGGTGGGTACGCGTATTTTTAACAATGAAATAAGATTTAAAATATACAAAAATTAAACATATGACATGCACATATAGTTGAAGCAAAGGTTAGTACTAGATACATCTTAAATATTAAATTACATAGTATATATAGATTTTAGAGTATATTACATTTCGGCATTTCTCTCCCTCTAATTTATCCCAAATAAGATTTTTGTCTATATAGTTTTTTACGTGTTTAGAGTCTCTTTTGACCTTAATACTTGTAATCTTATTCCTTATTCTATTTATTTATTTATTTTAACTTTAATTTATTTTAAAAACATTAAGTACGTAATGTCTAAAATAATAATAATAATGATGATGATGATGATTACAACAATAACAATAATATAAGACTATGTTCTCAAGCTGAAAGAAAAGGAAAGACAAAATTTACGGGGACAAAACTTTTTATTTTGAGTTTGAAAATGAAAGAAAGGAGATGAGAGGGAAATAAAAGAGATGGGAGAAAAGAACTAGGAAATCTTTTTAATTATTTGTGTTCTTAGGTTAGAAGAACTGGATCGGAAATAGAGGAAAACTATGTTCTTGAGCCAGAAGAAAAGAAAATGAAATTATCATTTTTACATTTTGTCTATCATTAATTAGTATATAGAAAAACTTATTTTTTAAATATTCTGTAATTAATTTATTTTATGTAACACAATAACCATCCAACATAACATTCCCATTACTTATTCCATAACATTTTCAAAATAATACAAATTAAATAGCAAAATTGTAAATCAATTGTTTCATGATAATCATCACACAATTTTAATATGCAAGATATTATTCTAAAATAACCAAATCCATATTTTCATAAACAAAACAATGTTCTAAAACAATGAACATGTTTCAATCCACACAAGCTTAAATGAACTTTATAAAACTTTCAAAAAAAAAATTTATCACCTAATAATCAAAATCTTTTATATTAAATCTCAATGTTAATAATTTAATGAGTATTTATACATCAAATTATTCCATGAACATAAATCATCAACCATAAAATGAATTTACAATCATTGTTAAATCGTGGTATAAATATTGTTTACAACATTGGAAGTGAAATCAATTGTTAAAAACTTTAAGATATTTCAACTAGCACTATTGTCATGTCGGAGCTTTCCTCATTACCAGAGTTTGCATTAGAAGCCTCAAGCTTATCAGAATTTACAAGCATGATCATATCTTTTATCTTCACGAGAGCACTTGACCATAAGCATTAAAACAAAATTTTCTACTTTTGAGAAGTGAGTCTGCTGTTTAGTATTTTCTGAATTTTCATCGAACAAAAATTTACTTCCCCTCACGATTAGCTCTTGATATTCTGAATGATTTTGAAATAATTTCTTTCTCTCAATTTTGTAAAAGGATGTCTTCTTTTCTTTAAAACTTTGTTAGCTTTTCTTGTTTTATCTTTTCAGTAAATAAGGATTTCATCTTCTCAAAATATAAGAAACAACAAGTATTCATAGACACCCGTAATTGATGTATCAGCTCCCCCTTGATTTGATATCCCCAACAACATATAAATTATCATATCTTCAGCTTCATACTTTTGATGAACTTTGTCTTCTTATCATATTGATTTGAACTCATCTTCATCTCCAGCTCAGTAAAATTCAGCTGGTCATCTCTTGTAATTTTCTAAAAATCAAGTGAATTATCTTCCTCCAACTTCTCCCCCTCATGATGGTCAGGATCCATTATGATGATTATGCATTTGTAAACTGTATTCAAATTGGACTATATCAGAATGATATGACAATGAATGCATCTTTTGTAACACCGGATCACGTAGATTTCCCATTAAAACATCAGTTTAAATAAATTGAGTGACCTAAGTTCAGCGTTGGTATGATGTTAGCACTGATAGGATTTCTATCTATCATTGTAAGTATCATAAGGATATTACTCAAGATGTTCTGACACTGTCACAATAACAGGCAGATGATTCCATAAGTGTCCTATAAGAAAAATGATATAGCAATTAGCTCTAGACTTAATAAGTGCACGAAAGAAGTCGGGGACCGCAACAACTATCCTCCTATTTTCAATATCAACAATCTCCAAATGAGGTGTCAATAGTGTATGTGATAAATCTTCGTTTGAAGTTGAAACAACCATCTTTTAAAAGACAATTGAGTATGTGATAATTGTAAGATTGATTACCACAAACTGACACAAGATGAATACTTTCCAGAAGAAATGAAACGAATAAAGGAAGGATTTCAGAATTATATAAATTCAGGAAATGAAAGATGATCATTTGAAAGATCGACAAGGAAACAAACATGGTATCAGAATGAATTGAAGAATGAATACCTTCTTGAATAAGTAACAAAAATTAAAAAAACTAAAAACTTTTTGTACTTTAAACATGTGTATTGTTTTTGTATTTTTCATTTTTGTGAAAGGCACCTGAACAATAGAAAATAATATTTTTGAAAAAGATTTTGTGATTTACTCTCCCTAGAAGCATGCATAAAAACAATTTTATTGACAAAAATTGCATACTTGCGGGTCCTAAAGACTTGTGCTCTCCCTACAAATAACAATCATCAACATAGAAGTTATATAAAAAATGATAAACTATAAAAGTAAGTTTGACAGATCATTGGGCTGGTGCTGAACACAATGATGTGTAGATGAACTACAAGGTACACTCTTTAGTCTCCTAGCCATTAGATTTGAACTTTTAAGCGTATTAAACACACGATTGTTTTGACTTCACAATATTCTCCAGAGTGTAAGTGTGGTGTTTTAGAATGTCTCCTGGCTTATATGCAAAACAGATTATGCAGATTTTGGTACCCAATTGAGTTTGGGTCCTAGTGGATTAAGAGAGTCAACTATAAATTCATTTTTAGGCATCCATTTGTAGTTAGAATTCAATTTCTCCTTTTAAATTTTCTGATTTATCATAAATATCTTCACTTTTTGAGGAGATGTACAAATTTTCTTCTTAAATAACCTTATAAGGTGTTTAATAGAATACACCTTAAATGGATATTTTGCATCAGACTTATCTAAAGCATCCCAACAAGAATCAATAAAAGTAGAAGATTTATACTTCTCACAAACAAGCATGCTTGAGTGACAAAAATTATCATAAGCGGAGTAATCAGATTGAGAATTAGCATAATCATGAACACCAAACTTAGCCTTACCACCAGAATCACGACTAGTTTTCAAGCTAGGTGAAACAAAATTATCAAAAACAATGGGTTTATGGCTAGAGTTAGAAAATTGTTTGTTCTCTTGGAAAAGCTTCTTTCTAATTTCAAGTAAACTCTTTCTTTTCTCAAACCATAATGCTCTCTTGACTTGTCTTTTACTAAACAACTTATCCGTCTTCACTTCTAAGCTAGAGTTAGCAGACGCGGAGGAGTGAACATGTCCTTTTCTATTTTTATCAATATTTTATATTTACTCATTTAATAACCAATTTAGTTATTTTTCTTTAATATTTTTAAATATAAATATTTATTCAATTTATCTAATTTATTTTACGTACCACGTCAGCATGCGTCTAGGCCCTTTCTGAGGATGTTACAAATCTACCCCTCTTAAGAAGATTCCGTCCACAGAATCTGCTCAACAACGAACAAGTGCGGGTAGCGTGCTTTCATTTCATCCTTAGTCTCCCATGTCATGTTAGGACCTAGATTATGCTTCCACTTGACGAGCACTAACTTGATCATCTTTTTACGCAGCTTCTTGATTTTGGATTCGAAAATCTCAACAAGTTCCTCCTCAAGGCGTTTAGCTGAATCAACTTTCAACTCTTGCAGAGGTAGGATCTGATCATCATCCACCTTGCACTTCCTCAGATAGCACACATTGAATGTGTTATGAATACCAGATAGCTCTAGAGGAAGTTCAAATGATACAGTCTGTTCATTGACCCGTTGTAGAATTTTAAACGGACCAATATAACTTGGGCTTAGCTTACCCTTACGACCAAAACGAATCACCCCTTTCCAAGGTGAAACTTTCAAGAAAACCCGGTCACCCACTTCAAATGTAACGGGCCTCCGTTTTGGATCCGCGTACATCTTCTGCCTGTCTCGTGCAGCTTTCAGCTTTTCACGTGACATCTTGACTTTATCGGTTGTCATCTGCACGATGTCAGGACCTGCGTATTGCTTTTCACCATGTTCCAACCAACACGTAGGTGTACGGCATCGCTTACCGTACAACATCTCATATGGTGGCATGTCCGTCTGTCTGGGGATGGTATGTTGTGCTAAGATTCACCCGCGTACCGAGTTCACTTGAAGACTATGCCAAAAGTTTGATGTGAACCGTGAATCACGATCCGAAACAATAGATAGAGGTATGCCAAAAGTTTGCAATGCTTCTTGTTGTCCCCATTTTTATCTTAATCACTAACTTCACTCATTTACTTGTAACCACTGATTAATCAGGGTCACCTTCATATTCATTTCACTCTCAACTTTCAGAAATTATTGTCTGTTTACCTATACATCTGGAATTTTATGTCTTTATGTCATTGTTCGTTTGAACCATGACATATCATTTATTAACCTTTTTTTTGGAAATCACACACGTTTGATTATTTAGACACACAATCAACGATTGAGCTTTGAGCTCATTACATTAAATCCTAACAACGATTTCATGGCTACAATTTGTTCCTCACGTTAGATCTCACGAATGGTTCTACTATGAAGTGTTAATTACACTACACATTTTAACTCAATAGAGTTAATCTTACTTCTGTTCAATCTCATTTAGCATTTTAGATTAACGAATCGTGAACCCACAATTCTTCTTTTGTTAATCACTTAGATTTCATCATTTATTATCAATTACTTTTCATAGGAACTTAGGACAGTTCCCCTATTTATCATACTACTAGTAGTTCACCCGACTACTATTATTCTAGTTATTCCTTTGACATCACTTTTAATCTATCATTTTCAATGTGATTATATCAGATTGATTTAAACTCCACTTTATTACATAACCAATAAATATATTGGTAATCGTAATTTAAACCTTCACCGTTATCGTTTCGAGTTATCTTACATAGCTCTGTTAATTTGTACCATTAAGGCACTTATTGTATCTTTTACATATTCATTCAGTTTCATTATTCATTACTTTCTTGTTTCTAATTCACTTGTTATTCTCATCACACTCGCTGGATTCAAAGACATTTTGCATCTCTCTGATCCAGGTCAATACCGTGGAAGGGTAACTAGTAGTGCCAACCAACGTACGGAGCTAACAACTCTAGAAGGTTCGAAGGTAGGAGATTTCTAATCCTCCCTGATCATATGTAAAGACTCACACACGTTTGCCTACTGCATTTGAGCCTCCAGTCGTAGGATGTAGGCATCCTTATCATCATCTCTCGAAGAACCAATCATGTGAGTTAACTTTCTATACTTATTTCCAAAAGTAGAGTATCTAGTATATATATATATATCATATATCTTACTAACTTATCAACATTTATACTTTTCTAACACATAACAATTCACATATTTCACTCAACACACCCAATACCATCCTGGGAACACATAGTAATGGTCGAGTTTGAACCCGAGTTTGAGACTGAATACTATTTATAGTACTCAATTCACTCAAACTAAGGCTCTGATACCAACTTGTAACGCCGGTCTTTAAATTTCAGAGTATGAATGTTTTTTTATCAAAACGTGTGCGGAAGCTATATTTAATTCACATTATACAACTTATATAAATATAAGTTGTAATACAAAAGTATTGTTTAACAAACACACCAAGCGTTACTAACTCGTTCGACCATTACACTATATTACACATCATAGACTTTACATAGTGTTCCCCAAAACCTAACATGAACTACCAGCAGGTACCCGTCCTCACCTTCAGTCTATTTACCTGCATATGGAGAGTTCATGAGAGGTTTAGCTATAAATAGGTAGTGAATAACAATTAAACGGAAGCAGTATATTAACAGTATCAAAACACATTACATGCATCACATAACTTCATTCAAGTCTATCCTAACACATGGTGAAGCACCGGTTAGTCAACAGGCATCATGTCTTGCGAGGTAGCGAACCCGACTCAATGATCCTCACTAGGAAAACCGATACTTCCTCCGCGCCGGTTGAGAAGCGGGTAGCGGTCCACCATTGCGTTATCGGGAACATATCCCATTTGGGATCAGTGGGAAACTGAGAGCCCCGAGTTAGTATTGAGGGGCGGAGGTTTTGCAAGAACCAAGATTCGTGATCATCGAATCTCCACACATCCTAGATGGCGACACAAGGCCCCAACTCAAGACCCAGATAATCTGGCCCCAATCTCTACAAAATAGTACCGGCACTAACACAATGTCCTACTTTGGCCTTATCACAACACAAATGGCCTACACTGGCCCTTACATATCAAGATTGCCCTTCACAGGCCTTCAACATATCAATAATGACCTACTCTGGTCTTCAAACATGCATACATATCAAGATTGACCTACACAGGCCTCCAACATATCAATAATGACCTATTTTGGTCTTCAAACATGCATACATATCAAGATTGACCTACACAGGCCTTCAACATATCATTTTTATCATTCAATTGGTTCATTAAACCTTTAAACATGCAAAACTACAATTTCTTGGTTTATCACACACAAAACATCTTTATAAAACTATCAATATCATGCTCGAGTTAACTGTTACTCACGTGTGTAGTTATAACAGGCAAGCACTATGTCACATATGATTCTTGATCAACTGGTACACCTAAACAAATCAATACATACAATTTAACACTTAAAAAAGAATCTGCCAAAAGCAGGGTATGGTCGTACCTTGCCAAGGCACGCCCGTGCCTGGTGAGGCACGCCCCGGATTTGGGCAAGCACGCCCCGTACCTGATACTCAGGTACGCCCCGTGACTGCAGGCACCACCCCGGACCCTCTAGGGTTAGGCACGCCCGTACCTTTTGGAGGTACGCCCGTGCCCCCATGGGTACGCCCTTGGTCACGGTCTGTTCTTGAGAGGCACGCCCGTGCCTTTCCATTTGCAGCAGTAGCTTCGACCAGAACCTGTTGTTTCCCAGCCAAACAATTACCAAAATTTACCAATTCAATTTCCAGTCGACTTCTATCATTCACATATGAAACAACACATAAAATACAACCTAAAGACATCATTTTTCCATACTTTAACATCAAAATCAGACCTTAGAGCCAATTTCATACTTTTGACCAATTTCAACTTTAATCTTCAAAATCAATCAAGATGAAGCCTTTAATTAACCAAATCAACTTCTATGAACTCAGAATCAACTTAGGAATCAATTGGTAACATCTAATTTCATCTTTGGCTTCAATAGGTGATTTCCACCCAAATACCTATTACTTAGAAACTTGAAGAATTAAAGACTTACAAGAACAAAGATTTGGATTAGGAATCACAGCAGATTGTATCTTGTACAAACTTCAATTCACAACAGATTTATGCCTTGATGATTCCCTCTTTGAACTCTCCTTGAAAGGCTTCTTGAAAGCTTGAACACAAAGAATACACAAAAGAGAGAAAATGAGTTCTCTGGTATGTGTATACGTGAGAGATAGAGGAGGTGCCTACTTGTGGGTTATTATTATCCACAAGTGGGTATCTTGTTCCCCTTTTCAACTTACAACTTAACGCACGAATACCCGTTTTAACTAACGGGGATATTTTTAGAAATCTCGTTCTAAACCATTTAATATTCTTTTATCCTTTTCTATTTTTATCAATATTTTACATTACTCTTTTAATAACCAATTTAGTTATTTTTCTTTAATATTTTTAAATATAAATATTTATTCAATTTATCTAATTTATTTTACGTACCACGTCAGCATGCGGTAGGCCCTTTCTGAGGATGTTACAAATCTACCACTCTTAAGAAGATTCCGTCCTCGGAATCTGCTCAACAACGAACAAGTGCGGGTAGCGTGCTTTCATTTCATCCTTAGTCTCCCATGTCAGGTTAGGACCCAGATTGTGCTTCCACTTGACGAGCACTAACTTGATCATCTTTTTACGCAGCTTCTTGATTTTGGATTCGAAAATCTCAACAAGTTCCTCCTCAAGGCGTTTAGCTGAATCAACTTTCAACTCTTGCAGAGGTAGGATCTGATCATCATCCACCTTGCACTTCCTCAGTTAGCACACATTGAATGTGTTATGAATACCAGATAGCTCTGGAGGAAGTTCAAATGATACAGTCTGTTCATTGACCCGTTGTAGAATTTTAAACGGACTAATATAACTTGGGCTTAGCTTACCCTTACGACCAAAATGAATCACCCCTTTCCAAGGTGAAACTTTCAAGAAAACCCGGTCACCCACTTCAAAAGTAACGGGCCTTCGTTTTGGATCCGCGTACATCTTCTGCCTGTCTCGTGCAGCTTTCAGCTTTTTACGTACCATCTTGACTTTATCGGTTGTCATCTGCACGATGTCAGGACCTGCGTATTGCTTTTCACCATGTTCCAACCAACACGTAGGTGTACAGCATCGCCTACCGTACAACATCTCATATGGTGGCATGCCTATACTTGAATGATAGGAGTTGCTATAGGCAAATTCAATCAAGGGAAGATGTGAATCCCAAGAACCACCAAATTCAAGAATACAAGCTCTCAGCATATCTTCAAGAGTTTGAATAGCTCTTTCGGATTGTCCGTCTATATGGGGATTGTATGTTGTGCTAAGATTCACCCGCGTACCAAGTTGACGTTGAAGACTATGCCAAAAGTTTGATGTGAACCGTGAATCACGATCCGAAACAATAGATAGAGGTATGCCATGTCGTGACACCACCTCACTGATATACAATTGTGCCAAACGATTCATAGGTGCAGACTCAGTAGTCACAAGAAAATGAGCACTCTTCGTAAGGCAATTTACCACAACCCAAATCATATCATGCCCCTTTGCAGTTCGGGGTAGCTTGGTAACAAAGTCCATGGTAATGTGATCCCATTTCCACTCCGGGATATCTAATTGTTGCAGATTACCATAGAGCTTTTGGTGTTCAGTTTTAACTTGCGCACAGACTTGGCATTTTTCTACAAATGAAGCTATGTCGCGCTTCAATGTACGCTACCATTACAATGATTTCAAGTATTGATACATTTTCGTGCTTTCGGAATGAATAGACAATCTAGATTTGCGCGCCTCGTGTAAGATTGTTTCCTGATTGCCACTAAGACTCGGTACTTAGATCGGGATTGAAATGTCTTCAGACCTCGGTTGTCTTCTCCCAATTGCTTTGATATTTTAATCATTGTCTCAGCTTTCAAGTTGTTTTCTTGCAATGCTTCTTGTTGTGCTACTTTCAACTGAGCAATGATATCAGATTCAACAGCCATCTTCATGAATTTAGCCGTTGCAGGAGAGTTCTTTTGACTCAGTGTCTCAGCTACCACGTTTGCCTTGCCCGGATGATACTTGATCTCACAATCATAATCCTTGATCAGCTCCAACCAACGTCCTTGTCTCATGTTTAGCTCTTTCTGCGTGAACACATATTGCAGACTATTATGATCTGTGCATACAATACATTTGGTGCCACACAGATAATGACGCCATATCTTCAAAGCAAATACATTTGGTGCCATACAATACATGTAGTATCCAGCAAGACCTAAGAAACTCTTTATCTCAGAAGGATTCTGAGGAGTCTCCCAGTTCATCACAGCTCCAATCTTCACTGGATCAACTTTAAAACATTCATTGCATATTACATAATACTCACACATCTTTGATTCTAACATTACTTACTTTTACATTATGTCTTTCTACAAAATTTCTCATATCTCATCTTATGTTAAGAATGGTGTTTATCAAAACACTATCCATTCATAACATTAACTAAATTTCATTCGTTTATATGTATACTTCACTTTAGTAAATCACTACTTGTGACTTTACCAATTATTTTCAAACTCACTTAATCTTTCTCAACTTACCTCGTAAGGTCTCTATTCTTATTATCACAGTTACACCCGTAGGTGAACTCATCATTTCTGGAAATTCATACGATACATGAATTTCCATGCTCATTGAAATTTTACACATATGCATTACTTTATACACTTCATAATCTTAGATTTTATTTACTACCAAATGGAACTTTGTGTCCCCATTTTTATCTCAATCACTAACTTCACTCATTTACTTGTAACCACTGATTAATCAGGGTTACCTTCATATTCATTTCACTCTTAACTTTCAGAAATTGTTGTCTCTTTACCTATACATCTGGACTTTTATGTCTTTATGTCATTGTTCGTTTGAACCATGACATATCATTTATTAACCTTTTTTTTGAAATCAAAAACGTTTGATTATTTAGACACACAATCAACGATTGAGCTTTGAGCTCATTACATTAAATCCTAGCAACGATTTCATGGCTACAATTTGTTCCTCACGTTAGATCTTACGAATGGTTCTACTATGAAGTGTTAATTACACTACACATTTTAACTCAATAGAGTTAATCTTACTTCTGTTCAATCTCATTAGCATTTTAGATTAACAAATCGTGAACCCACAATTCTTCTTTTGTTAATCACTTAGATTTTATCATTTATTATCAATTACTTTTCATAGGAACTAAGGACAGTTCCCCTATTTATCATACTACTAGTAGTCCACCTGACTACTATTATTCTGGTTATTCCTTTGACATCACTTTTAATCTATCATTTTCAATGTGATTATATCAGATTTATTTAAACTCCACTTTATTACATAACCAATTAATATATTGGTAATCGTAATTTAAACCTTCACCGTTATCGTTTCGAGTTATCATACATAGCTCTGTTAATTTGTACCATTAAGGCACTTATTGTATCTTTTACATATTCATTCAGTTTCATGATTCATTACTTTCTTGTTTCTAATTCACTTGTTATTCTCATCACACTCGCTGGATTCAAAGACATTTTGCATCTCTCTAATCCAGGTCTCTACCGTGGAAGGATCATTAGTAGTGCCAACCAACGTACGGAGTTAACAACTCTAGAAGGTTCGAAGGTAGGAGATTTCTAAGTCTCCCTGATCATACGTAAAGACTCACACACGTTTGCCTACTGCATTTGAGCCTCCAGCCGTAGGATGTAGGCATCCTTATCATCATCTCTCGAAGAACCAATCATGTGAGTTAATTTTCTATACTTATTTCCAAAAGTAGAGTATCTAGTATAGATATATCATATATCTTACTAACTTATCAACATTTATACTTTTCTAATACATAATAATTCACATATTTCACTCAACACACCCAATACCACCCTGGGAACACATAGTAATGGTCGAGTTTGAACCCGAGTTTGAGACTGAATACTATTTATAGTACTCAATTCACTCAAACTAAGGCTCTGATACCAACTTGTAACGCCGGTCCTTAAATTTCAGAGTATAAATTTTTTTTATCAAAACGTGTGCGGAAGCTATATTTAATTCACATTATACAACTTATATAAATATAAGTTGTAATACAAAAGTATTGTTTAACAAACACACCAAGCGTTACTAACTCGTTCGACCATTACACTATAGTACACATCATAGACTTTACATAGTGTTCCCCAAAACCTAACATGAACTACCAGCAGGTACCCGTCCTCACCTTCATTCTATTTACCTGCATATGGAGAGTTCATGAGAGAGTTAGCTATAAATAGCTAGTGAATAAAAATTAAACGGAAGTAGTATATTAACAGTATCAAAACACATTACACGCATCACATAACTTCATTTTTATCATTCAATTGACCTACACAGGCCTTCAACATATCATTTTTATCATTCAATTGGTTCATTAAACCTTTAAACTCGCAAAACTACAATTTCTTGGTTTATCACACACAAAACATCTTTATAACACTATCAATATCATGCTCGAGTTAACTGTTACTCACGTGTGTAGTTATAACAGGCAAGCACTATGTCACAGATGATTCTTGATCAACTGGTACACCTAAACAAATCAATACATACAATTTAACACTTAAAATAGAATCTGCCAAAAGCAGGGTACGGTCGTACCTTGCCAAGGCACGCCCCGGATTTGGGCAAGCACGCCCCATACCTAATACTCAGGTACGCCCCGTGACTGCAGGCACCACCCCGGACCCTCTAGGGTTAGACACGCCCGTACCTTTTGGAGGTACGCCCGTGCCCCCATGGGTACGCCCTTAGTCACGGTCTTTTTTTGACAGGCACGCCCGTGCCTTTCCACTTGCAGCAGTAGGTTCGACCAGAACCTGCTGTTTCCCAGCCAAAAAATTACCAAAATTTACCAATTCAATTTCCAGTCGACTTCTATCATTCACATATGAAACAACACATAAAATACAACCTAAAGACATCATTTTTCCATACTTTAACATCAAAATCAGACCTTAGAGCCAATTTCACACTTTTGACCCATTTCAACTTTAATCTTCATAATTAATCAAGATGAAGCCTTTAATTAACAAAATCAACTTCTATGAACTCATAATCAACTTAGGAATCAATTGGTAACATCTAATTTCATCTTAGGCTTCAATTGGTGATTTCCACCCAAATACCCAAAACTTAGAAACTTGAAGAATTGAAGACTTACAAGAACAAAGATTTGGATTAGGAATCACAGTAGATTGTATCTTGTACAAACTTGAATTCACAACAGATTTATGCCTTGATGATTCCCTCTTTGATTTCTCCTTGAATGGCTTCTTGAAAGCTTGAACACAAAGAATACACAAAAGAGAGAAAATGAGTTCTCTGGTATGTGTATACGTAAGAGATAGAGGAGGTGCCTACTTGTGGGTTATTATTATCCACAAGTGGGTATCTTGTTCCCCTTTTCAACTTACAACTTAATGCACGAATACCCGTTTTAACTAACTCGTTCTAAACCATTTAATATTCTTTTATCCTTTTCTATTTTTATCAATATTTTATATTTACTCATTTAATAACCAATTTAGTTATTTTTCTTTAATATTTTTAAATATAAATATTTATTCAATTTATCTAATTTATTTTACGTACCACGTCAGCATGCGTCTAGGCCCTTTCTGAGGATGTTACATGAAACTTTATGGGGAACATACTCAACCCTTTCTACTTTAATAGGATGTATTTGGGACTTAGGAACCAAAGTAGTTTCTCTTTGCTTTAAAAAGATTTTAGGATGAGTACCAAGTAGTGCTTTTATTTTCTCTTTGTTAAAAATTGCTTTCTTTTGAGAAAATTGACAGTCAACAAGATTAAACCCTTCATCAGACTCAAGAATTTTGTTAAAAGCATCGTTTTCTTGTGAGCACTTAGAGGCAAACGTGGAAGTCAATTGATCTTTGAGAAGATCAATTTTATCAAGAAGTGTGTCTCTTTCATATTTCAAAAGTGACCTCGGAAAAAAGATGTGAAAATTCGGGTTTATCAGAAAAAATTTTAACTTCTGATTTAATTCTCCGAAGAGTAACTAGTCAAAAAGTCAGTTGACAAGGGTATTTCTCTTGCTTTGTAAGTCTTGTTCAATTCATTGAAATTAAAGGGTGCTTGCATTTTTTAAGATTTTCTCCTTTTATCTTTTCCATTTCAAGGTCCTCAGCAGCCCCTGTAAATCTTATAAGTTGAACATACCCTTTTTCCATTAATTTAAAATCATATAACTGAGAAGCAGGTATTTTTTTCCAGAATGTGAGGATTTTCAAAACCAAGACCTTCATAGGTATACAAATTATAAAAGCGTGTGTCTTTTGGTTTGTTCAAAGGAATGGTTTGATCTATTTGACCCCATTTGACAAGTTTACCCTCAAGATCTTTGCTTTTCGAGTACAACTCATTTCTTTCATTAAAAATGGAGTTGACTTTAATAACATTTTCATGGCTCTCTATCACTGCAGCTCTAAGCTTTTCTTTTGGGTCATTTATTTGAACTTCTTTCTTAGCTAAACTTTGTCCTAAGTCTTTAACATTGTTACATGCTTTGGACAATAGACAGTTTGCTAGTGCTTCAGCTTTCAAGCATTCTTTACTAACCACAATGTTATTTCTTATTTGTTCTTCTAAGGCACCAATGGTTTTTTTTTCATTTGTAAGATTAGCTATTTGCTCTTGAAAAGAATCAATCATAGTTTGAATATCGGAGGAATGGTGCTTACCTCATAAGTAGAAGTAGACTCTGAATGGCATGAGTTGGTGTCACCATCATTGAGATGTTGTGTTTCACTAGACATGATTAATTAAATGTCTGATCTTTTTGATACTCGAGAATGGATCTTTGAGTGGAATGATAAAAAGTGATTTTTAACAATAACTAATCTCAAACTTGGCTATTAAGGACTTCAACAAAGATGTTTTAAACAGAAAATTCTTAAAGGGAAAAAGTCCTGCCACGTATATAATGTGATTTAGAGATTAACAAGTGTTTTGTGATTCGGTCTTTAACAGGTGATTCGTGATTCGGTCTCAAAAGCTGATTTGCGATTCCAGTTCCAAAGCTAATTTGCGATTGCAAATTTATTAGTTGATTTGTGATTGCAACTTTAACACATGATTTGTGATTGCAGCTTTAACACACGTTTTGTAATTGCAGAGTAACACATGATTTATGATTGCAGCTTTAACACACGATTTGTGATTGCATATTAACACATGATTTATGATTGTAGCTTTAACACACGATTTGTGATTGCATATTAACACATGATTTATGATTGCGGCTTTAACACACGATTTGTGATTGAAGCTTTAACACACGATTTGTGATTGCAGAATAACACATGATTTGTGATTGTATCTTTGACATATGACTTGTGATTGTTGTTTAACACATGATTTGTGATTGCAGATTTAATACTCAAATTGCGATTTAATCAAAATGAACCATTCGTGATTAAAACTAGATATCCAATTTGTGATTCCAATAAATTAAATACAACTTCTGATTTAGAATTAAAGCTCTAATTTGAGATTCCAACCAAACAACCCACTTTGAAATTCAAGCAACAAAAGACAATTTGTGATTCAATCAAAAGGTCAATTTGCGATTTTGGGCAAATTCTCATTTTAACAAACCTAATTTATGATTCAATTCAAAATTTAACACAATTTGCAATTCCAACAAATTTTAACATAATTTGTGATTTAAAACAAAATAGTCAATAGACCCAAACACAAACACAAACAAAAATTGCAATATAAATTAGAATTTCAATTTGGATATCAAACAGATGGCAATTTGTGATTAATTTCATAAACAAAGTACCAATTTGCGATTTAGGCTAGTTTAAGCTGTAAGCCCTAATTTTGTGATTGAGGGGACATTTTGAAGAACACATATACAAATGTATGAAAATCCATGTGTTCTCAAATAAAGTCAACAACCCTACTAAAAAACGGTTCAATGGGTTCCGATTTCGTGAGATTGAACACATAATAATCACCAATTTCGAATTTAAACACACCAAAATCATCGATCACAGCCCTAACATCTCGATTTAACATCTAAGAACCCAATTTACAATTTTGAACAGTGAACATACAAACATAGACCGGACTAAGGTTCGATTGGGAACACGTAATGAACAACAATTTTGAGTTTTAAACAAAACAGAGCACCATTCTTAACCTAAAGGCTTGATAATGATAGAACTTACGATTTCAAGAACAATCGGTAAAACCTAATATGTTATGAATCAAATTAAGTTTAATCAGTTTCTTAGGCTTCAATTAGGCATACTAAGCACATAAAGACCGATAATTTCAAGATTAAACATCCTACAATCTTTCCCAGCCCTATTTTCTTGATGCAACAGTCCAAAAACCCGCAGAAAACCGAACCTAGAAATCGATTAACAGCCTATTAAGGATGAATCAAAATTGAAATCGAACATACCTTGAGAATAGTCAACAAAAAACGAGCACAATGGAGTAAGAATCAAACGAGATGATGAACAGCAGATGATGAATCGAACAAGGGTCTTGAGGTCGCCGAGAATGAAGAACAGAGATTAGATATATTTTCTTATCTCTTTTTGATCCACTCTCTACTTTGATACCACTTGTAGGTTTCAAATCATCAAGTATCAATCTTATATGGAAGTAATCTCACAAAGATAATCTTGGTAGTATGTATGCGTATGTATGTTCACAGAAAACCAAGAACGTACACAGGTTTAGAATATTGATTGCTATCCCCCCTTGATTATTTATATAACCCCTCTTGATTTGACATGTGTGAGTAAAAAAAGTACTTTGAAAATTGAACTTTCTTGATTTGATATTTGGGTTTGTGAGGGAAGGGGGGCTTAATAGTAGCACCCCTATTAAAATGGTTTATAACATTATACATATATAATATATATATATATATATACACACACACATACACTATTGGATATTTACACAAAATACCCTACACCATGACTAATCTTATATGTTATAAACTTATTTATAAAGGATTGAAGACAATTCTAAGATATAACATGGTTCCTCTTGAAGTGAGAACTTTGATTTCTCTGATGGATGTGTGTGTTTACGATTTTACGTTGTGTAATTAGTACCCTTTATTAATTAGGCCTAATGCTCTTCACAACCTCCTTTATAAATTAACTCCTCTCTTCTAGTATTCGTGCTTCACAGCTACATGTCATATGTAACATTCAGAAATACAAAATATATATATAATTAACAAATATACGATATTAAAAGGCCATAGAAAAGAAAGAGATGGAAGGGACCTTTTCAAGTGATCTTCAAGATGCAAGTGGAGAAATTTTTGTTGCTAAATCCAAGTTTTTTAAAGACCAATGTATAATTACCCTGTTTAAGAATGCAAGGAAATAGAGTCCTCTAAAACTACTCTACAAAACACAATCATCAATAACAATAACAAAAACGACAAGACTTGGGGTATGGAGAGATAAGAAGTAGATAATCATATCAATGTTACCAAGATCGGGATATTACCTTGAATCGTTTTTGTCTTTATAAAATCTAATCGGGATTCTGATCCTAAGATCCTACCGGAAGTCACTAATTTTTTTAGTTTTTTATTTATTATAATTTTTATCAAAAATCAATTATATAACATTTTTACAAAGGAATAAAACATTAAATTCTAAAATAATATAGTTCCAATTTTAAATATTAAAAATATAGAATAAAATTCACAATAATTCATTTGTTTACATATTATAATAAAATTTAATATGTAACTCTTAAACACAATCAATTTATTTATAGCACACTATGTGTAATACCCGAATTTTCAAAAATAAATAAAATAATATTGTTGGAACTATGCGCTTGTGATTTTTATAGTTTAATGATGTTAGTATGAGACTTATTAATGTTGCATTGGGCTTGTATAATTTGTTAGGTAAGAGATTGAGTTATAGGCTATAGTGAACTTATAAGTCCTTGGGCTCAAATGGTGAGGTGTTGGGCTAAAGCCTTTTTAAAATGATGTATAAACACAAGATTAGGGCACAGGCCCCAACACTAGATACTGTTTCATTGCTTTCAAATTAGTATGTGTTGGTGTGTGAAACCCTCAAAGAACAGAGGAAGAAGAAGAAGAAGAGAA